>JARVLU010001073.1:7838644-7862266 GCA_031762415.1 Simpsonichthys santanae | reverse complement strand
CTGATACACAATGTGATGTACGGTGAGTCCAGGTGTCAGCAGTGTTCCCATCTGAGCGAGCAGCAGCTCAGCTGTGAGTCCCTTTCTGTCTCAAAGCGCACAGAGCAAAAACATCCTACGCTGGCTGACAAACCTCCCACACCGTGCCCTCAACCTCTTTGGGCCTCTTTGTGTGTCTGTGTGCGATTCATGATTCATGTTTCTGCTGCATTAGTTCTTATAATTAAATAGTATGAACTTGAACAGATGATTATTTGTAGGACCCAGATTATAGTAAAGGTGTGCGCCTTTGTTGAACTTAATCCACTCCACCCTCCCCAAACTCACAAAGTTCTCTCTGCGTGAGAGTCAATTTCAGGTGTGTGTAGTTTCTCATAAATATTTGGATGTCTGTACTGTATCTGTACGTTTCAAACTATTTTGAGACGTGTACAAATGTGGAATAACAATAACTTTTACTTTAGTACAATAAATAACCATGTAAGCATGGGCTTTATGTTTCAGCTTTACTTTTAATAAAATAGGTTTTGTGAAAGTCAACATTTTTCTGTACACTGTAGGAGAGGAGGGGGTCTCCTTACCAGACTATGTTTTGTAGTCAAGGATCCAAGGAGTCAAGGTTCTTTATTTGTCATTGTCCTAGTTACATCTAACAAAAGTATTAACATGTAAAAGAAAAACAGTAATAAGCTCTAAGATACGAACTGAGAAAAACGTTAATAAAAATACATTGAAGCACTATTAGTATTAAACCAATATGCCGAACAGCAGCATGTATGTATGACCAGCTTGTACGTTTGTGAATACGCTGAAAATACTACCCCAAAAATGAAAACAGATTGTTTAGCTAGCCATTAGCTTTCTCTAGCTGCAGTGTTCTGCTGGTTTCTCCATACTAAATGATCTAGTACTATTGATAACTAAAATGTGACTTCAAATAATGACCAGATAAGATTTTTTTAACAAATACATGTTTTTAATTAAATTTCCTTTTATAAAGTCTTCAATTTCACATATTTTTATTTTATTTTATATTAAAAAAACAATCTAATAAGTCCTATATGTCTGAAAAACCTTTTTATGCTGTCATTTTCTAAACCATGTTTTGGTGACGACTTCTGGATGGGAATCAGGTCAGAACTCTAGCTAGATATAAACAAACTACTAAACTCTTTTTCCCATTTCTGACCATTTGAGCAACAACGTTTAACATTCCAGTCTCACTGGATGTTTAAATGCACAAAACTAAGTGCTGTTGCAGGCTGCCAGTTACGTTTGGCCTCCAGAATATTAATGAAGTGCTATTTTCTCATGCAACCATTTACAATGACAGGGTAGCACAGCCCAGTGACTGACAAAGAAAGCCCAAAGCACTACATTTCCCATCACTCTGTTTGACTGTGGGGATGGTTCTTAGAGCTGAATGCTTCTTTCTTTCTCATGCTAACAGAAATCCACGTCTCTGCATCCAGACGACTATTTTTGTCTCATATGAGCCCAGAACTAATGAGTGGTCTTCTGCACTTCTGCAGAGGCTAAGCAAGCTTTTGTCTGCCTGTCTTGGTGAAGAGTCCTTCCAAACTGACGTTGGTTTAGCAGTTTTACTTTCAGTAATCTTAAAGCACTGTTGCAGAAGGGTCTTAGCTCAAAAGCTAGTTTTATTACATAAAGATGCCAGCTCTGTTTATATAGCGCTTTGACCTGTTTCACTAAAATATTTATAAAGACCTCATTTTAGCCAAAACTATCAAAATAAACCTGTAAATTTAGCATACTTCCATTTCACAGTATGACTTATTTAATATGAAAGACCCAATATTCTTTGGAGAAATACATATAATTACTGCCTTCCATAGAGTTTTTAACTAATACTGTACTGTATTGTCTTATCATAAGAAGAGATGGAGCTGTTTCTGTTTTGGTCAACCCTTGGCCTGATCTCATGACAGAGCATGATCTTTTAAGATCTGTTAGTGGTTTACGTATTTCCTGTCAATGACTTTGCTACTTTCAAACTAAACACAAAACTGACTTATTTAGTCATTTTTGTATTGATCATGGTCATTTAGCTGTGGTGGCCATCTTAAATTGAGGTGACTCCAAAGGTTAATGAATTGTAGATAGACACCCAAACCCAATATACAGTATTATTTTTTTACGTTTCTTTAAAATCTGTCCAGTAGTTAATATAATATTAATATAATATATTAATATTATATTAACTAATATAATGATTTTAATCACTGGATGTCCGGCCCCCGCGCTGCTGGCTTTCAGAAACTGTGGCCCCCTGAGCAGTTTTGTTGAATATTCCTAGGTTAAATATAATTTAGCATCTCTGTTCTGTTTATCTTGCCTGCTTTGCTGTGGCTACTTAAAAGCAAAAATGGGAGTTCAGACTGGGGATTTGTTTTTGCCCTAGGGCCCCCGGCAGGTTAATAAAGCTTTGGTGTTATCCTAGCCTATAAACATAAAACGTCCTTTGAGCTGCAGTCTTTTACAGCTGCACAATCAATCTCATCTGTTCATATTGATGCCATATAGGTGCAGTGAGCACACACACACATTTTACACACACATCTTTACCCTGCAGAAACATCAATTCACAATGACGACTTCAAGCAACCATCCATAGCAACGTAAACACATTTAGAGGAATCTAAACAGCAGGAGACGCAGTGATATTTATTTGTAAAAAAATGTGTTTTTCATTTCTGTGCGTGCAGGATTGAGTGTGCATGTGTGTGTCAGGGTGCGACGTGCACAGTGGTTTGGCTGGGAGTAAGTTGATGGCAGTAGCCAATCCGCCCAGGCTGTTAGTCACGATGCTGTGACAACCCTGCTCCCAGGAACAGCACGGGCCATTAAGGAGCAGCAGCCAGAGGATGACCAAACGCACACATGAACACACAAAGCAATACTGATACACATAAACACAATCAAGTGTGACATTACTTGAGGAAAAACTGCACCTACCGTTTGCTACCATGGTGGTTAAAGTGAACTGAGAAATAGAAACACACACACTTTGGGCACACAGACATACACTACTCCCACTAGCTTCTACAGGGGTAGCCAGTGTGGGAAGAGGCAGCCAAATGGGAATGATCTATTCAATTACTTAATTAAAGTCTGAACCCCCAGTGGCTCAGGAGACTCAGGAGAAGTCTAATTGAGAGGATGAAATCCTTGCTACACCCTCAGTGTTGCTATGCATCCTACTGACCCTTTTCATGGCATGTTATTCTGGCCAGGAGGGACAGTGGCCACAAGATATCATCTCCAGGCAAGACGAAGTCAGCACAAGAAGGGCCAGAGTTGGATGAATCAATGAGATAAGTAAATTAGAGCTGATTTCTGATTATTTACCTTTGAACTTGAGGTTGTAAATTGTCAAGCTCTTAGGTTGGATATGCGTCTATTGCATGAGAGGAAGGCACATTTATGACCCCTTGTCTTGACTTGAATAGTGTTGATCTACAGATGCAATAGAAGAAGCTGAGAAATAATCAGTATCCCAGAGAGAGTTGAATGTTTCCTACATCACCATGGTGAGATGCACTCTACCTGTGGAGGGGGAACTTGTTTCTGTTAAGGGCATCAAGAAAGGATTTTTTTTTATTTTTTATTTTGCTGGTTTTTAATTAAATTTTAATCAAGATATCATTTTCTCTCACCGAACCCATTTAGGGGAAACTGATAGATGGAGCTGAATAGACGGCAAAAAAGGAGTGCCATGGCTGTGATAGATTAAATGTTTAAACGCTGCAGAGAGCCCATCACTAGTGTCTGGTTAAAATTTAATCGATCAGTTGATTCCCAATGACACTGCCAGCTCTTAGAAAAACGATGAAGCCAACTAGAGGGAGAAGGTGAAATTGTTCATTGTGGTTTTCTGAGGATACGTCTCTAATGCTCTAAGAGGAAAAGGTCTCATGGGAGAATATTACCAATTATGTTACTTTAACGTCAGGTCAAAAAGAGATAAGTCTTTTTAAATGTATTTATGCCCAGACAATGAATATAATTATGCAATAGCTCTCTCTGGAGCCCACATATTATTGTTGATAATGTCACCACCTCCCGAACAGCCAACACCTTTGCTTGGCCACCAAAAATGACCCGACCTTTAAACAAAGCCTGGTGCTCAATACGACTTTATTACTTTATTGACTTCACTGGCTTAGTACTGCCGGAGCTGCACAGTACACATTTCATCCTGAATGTCAGACTGCTGATGTCACAGCTGACCGGGAAGTTGGACCCATCTTCATGAAACCACGAAGGCATATCTAACCTCTGTTGCTTAGCTCTACTCTCTTCACTTCATACAATGCTAGTTGGGTTAGGCAGTCTCTGCATCCTCGCCTGAACCCAGACTGCAGCATCACATTCTTCTCACTGATGTGTGCAATATACGAAAACGCCCCCAGTAATTATATGATCATTGTCACGCAGCAACTCACAGAGCGGCGACAACTAGCAGTGAGTCGGGTGCTTACATTTCAGCTGAGTGTTTCTTGCCGATGCAGCTGACTATTACTATTATCACTTTCCTTGCTAAGCAGGATAGCTGCAAAGCAACACATAAAGTGAAAATGTCACAGCAGTTTTAGTGGTCACAAAGCAGTTTGAAGAGAGAGAGCGTGGTATGAGGATTCTGTGCATAGAGCAGAGTGTGTTTCTGACATGGTGTGTGACGAGGGGCATCGCACCAACCACTGCTCATGAATTAGACATGAGCTGAAAGGGCCGCTGGGGCGCCCACTGTCCATTTGCCATTTGCACGCTTGGCCAAAGCCATGGTGGATGACTGGTGAGGGAATGTTGTATGGAGTCGCTCTAGGAGTAAGCTGCAGAGTACACAGAAGGGACTGCATCGTGCAGCTGTGTTATTTGTAAATTAAGGTTTTGAGGTCCACTAACCTGCCTTAATTATTTACTGGTTTTCCTGATTGCATGGGCATAAACAGAAAGCCAATATGATTGTATTTTTGAGGGGGAAAGCATCTGTGATTCTCATTAGTATGGCAACGGTCCACTTCTTTGGCTATAACACAAAATACTGTTTGTTCCTGTTTAATATCAAGATGGTGACAAACAGCTTAGGCTCGCATAGAAGAAAATAAATGGCTGCAGGGTTAAATTTGGTGATGCTATGCAGCATATCCCACTTTGGACACAGACATGTAGTTTAATCATCTCTAAAGTTGGCCTTGAGCTTACAAATTAACGTTATTCAATGATTTCCAATAGCAACCAGTATCTTGCTGCCACACTACCTAAAATTTCACAACAAATAAAAAGATTGCTGGATGTTGCGTGGAAATTTGAATGTTTCAGTACAAAGCTTTGAGAGCTAAAACAAAAATCAAATACTTATGAATGTTTTGTTTCCTTATCTCAGGCTGCCAACACCAGTAAAGGTAAAGGGCTTTTATCGTTAATGATTTCAAATTTACACCCAAGAGACGTCAAACTAGCATCGATTCACCCTCTTTTTACTGCTTTTCCACTTAACCAAGGCAGATTGGAATCAATGGGGAATCAAGGAAATGGTTTGAAAATAAGTTGTTCGTGAAATGTTCCAGACTGAACTTTTACTTCAAAGGGCCCCTCTGAAACCGGGTTAGCAGCAGGCACACCAGTCACAAGAACTTTGAAGCCTGGGTCTTTGGATGTGAAACGGCAAATTGAGGTGAAGAGTCAGAGGGAGGCTGCTGGCAGCTTAGATGGAGGATAAGAGGTCAAAAACACCACAGATGAATGGGACAAATAGGTGTTCTGCTGTTAACACAACCTGACACAAGTACAGAAAGGCTAAGCCTTGTTCACCATCCCTGCTTCTGACATTCGACAGCAGCTTCTGAGGGTCTTCGGCTTGCTTTCCTGACAGCTTTATAATGAGTAGAAACAAAGCACTCGAAGAAAAAGTTTTTGTTGAGTTATGATTGAAATATAAACTATTTTTTTGTACAGGACTGTGAATTCTGCCACCTCTGCTGAAGGCTTACCAAACCATAGAGGAAACACTACTGGTAATTTAAAACAATATGGCTTCTTCTTCATGTTCTTACACATCTTTCAGTAGGGATACAAATATTTCAGGATGTTGGATAGTTCAAGAGAGGTATTAATCATGGCCCTTGAGAATTTGTTAGCAGAGTAAACTGTCAGATCCTACTACACTATACTGTACTAAACAAATTAGGCAATAAACAAGGTGACTGAAAGAATGCACCTAAAGCTGAACGCCTAAGCAAAACGGCTTTGGTTGGTCATTCAGAGGAGAAGCAGCATCCCATACTAAAATACCCCATAAGGCATTGAAAATTAATAGACAACTATTTGAAGGATCTTTTAGTGCTGATTGTTTTGATAAAGACAAAGCGGCAGAAAACAAATCAGTATAACACAGTCTACCAACCAAACAACCTTTGGATTATTCAACCTTCATGCTTTTAAACCAATGCATTAAAGAAACATGCACTGAGTGAGTAAACAGTTGACAGGGAAAAAGAATTCATTTGATCTCAGAAATAATATCCCACTGTTGTAAAACACAGCGTTACATAAGTTAAAACAACTATGCACAATCATTTTACTTACATTTTATTATTGTATAACAATATTACATAACTGATAAATATTTAATGAGAACAAACTACAAGGTTGATACACACTCAAAGAAGAGAACTTAGGAGTTGTACATAACGGGTGTTCGTATCAGACGCTTTTTAATTAGATCTGAGTAGGGAACATCTAGAGGACCGGGAGTTAGCTCAGCAGGGACTTGGCTTAGCTAAGCTTGTGTGCAAAAGAAAAAATTATGAAACGTGTCAAGAAACAATTGGACCAAAAAAAAAAAAAAAAAAAAAAAGAGAAAGAAACTCTGGTGATAATTGGGAACAAGTTGGTGAAGGGTAAACTTGTATTGGATGATTGATGGAGTGGGTGGAGGTGTAAGACAATCAACCGTAGGAGAGAGACCTTTGGCACAGCCTGTAATTAAAAGTGATAAAATGAGAGTCTTCAGAGTGCAACATGTAATAGAAGAGGGAAGTGGACAGGAATAGACTGAAGCATGAAGGAACACAGGTGGGGGTGGCAACAGTGGTGTTGGTTATGTGGCATTGTAATTGGCTGTCTGGCATCCTGGCTGAGCTGATCTCTGCACTCTGTGGTAGCTTGGTGTGTGTGTGTGGGGGGTGGGGTGGGGGTGGGGAGTGTGTGCACACAATGGGGACAGGGGAGATAGAATTGATCATCAGATTTGTTCATTCCCATGGAAAATCTTGAAGCTAGGGGTAAGGTACCATGGGTCAGAAGAATTGCGCCTGTGTAAGCCCGATCAAGGGAAAACAAAGGTAAACAAGGGATACAAGAAGCAAAGGAAAGAAGAAGAAAAACATAAAAGCAAAGTGAAGATGAAACACTGAGAGGGGGTAAAAACAAAAAGAACACGGAAAGAAAGAGAAATATAGACTCATGGGAGGATTAGGCTCCAAATGCACAGGAGAAAAAAAAAAAAAAAGAAGAAAAACTAATTTACAGAGGCATCTTCAAAGTTTCGGAGTCGATCACAGAATTTCAAATTGGCCTGCCAGATTCCAGATGACTCTTTCATGGTTCACAGAGGAAACTAAACATCTCTCTCCATGTAGGTGGCTCATGCAGTAAAAACAATGCATATTTACAGAAAAGGCAAGTATTGGTCCAGTCTTTCTTGTCTAATTATGTCTCTAAACTGTTCAGCATTATTTAGATATTCTTAAGGTTATAGGACTGGTGGCAGCTTTTGACATGCTAAACAGGGAGTTGTAGCATGGCAAACTGCATGAGAAAGACTGAGGAGTACAACAAGAAGGTTGCGTGTTCAGCTCCCAGTTGGAGCCTTTACGTGTGGAGTTTACATGTTCTTTCCGTTGCACGGTGGGTTTTCGTTTATGGTTTCCTCACACAGACCAAAAACAGCCATGCTAGGTTAAATGGTAACACTAACTTTTTTCCTAGAAGTGGGTGAGAATGTGAATGATTCTTTTGTTTATGTGGCCCGGTGATGGACTTGCAACATGTGCGGGGTGAACCGTGCCTTTTGCACAATGACCACTGGAGTTAGGCACCAGCCCCACCACAACACAGAAAGGAAAACTTAGACAAAGAAAATTGATGTATGGATTCACTTAACATTGGCAACGTGTCTCGGTTGACTTTGTCAATTAGCGGCACTACAAAGTACCTCAAGTGTTTTCTTTGTCTATGTTTTAGACAGCTTTCATAAACCAAGACACCCTACACTTGACCTTGTAAATACTCTGTGAAAAGTGCAAATCTTTTGTTCCTTTGGCGTCAAGTAAAGAAAGGGTTGTCAATTAACTTTTTATGTGTAAGACTTGCGTTGACAAAGAAAAACCCTTTTTTTTAAATACATGGATGCTGTGGGATTGTGCATATATTTGCCAGTCACAGTCACGCTGAAGAGACTAAAAGCTTAGAAAGAGTAAAGACGTAACCATGAGCTGAGAAAAAGAAAAAAAAAACAACAACTTATGAAGCAGAAATAGACGCGATACTGCAAGTTTGAACCAAAGTAAGAAACAGCAACTGAATGATAGGGAAAAGAAGTTAAAAGCCAAGATGTGTCTTAGATGACTGTCACAGTCACATTGCAACAATCTCTAGAGGAAGTGAGGTGAGGAGAGAGAAGAAGATGGAAATAAAGACATATATTAATATTGTACTAAGTCAAGCAAGTCTTACAAAGATGGCCTTCAGGTTTTTCACCAGTACCAGCCAAACCATCAATGTGTCCCCTTCCGGCATTTTTCCCCACAACACAAACAGACACTCAAATTCAGAGAGAGAAAGAAACAGAGAGGGAGAGAGGGAAAACTTTTCCTGCGGCAGATAATCAAGCTGCAGTCGCATGGTGCTGCATACGTAATGTGTTTTTCGATGCTTGGGGTTATATTTCAGGACTGATGGATTCTGAAGCACTTACATAGCCTTGGTCACTCCGCTGTCAAGATTATAGGTAGGACCACTGATAAATCTTCCATGAAACCACCTCAAAAGTGAGCAGAATATTTCTGTAAGTCCAGGAGGAGTAGGGAAAATACTCATTTGAGAATTTCTATTGGAAAGTGAAAGGCAGAAAAACAACACCGACAGAAAAGAACAACAAAATGTTTGTTGCTATATCTTGGACCTACGTGTCTGCTCTTTAAGGTGGAGCCACCCGGTGTTTGCTTGGTAACATGAGAACACATTTTGGCAGCAGATACTTCAAAGTATCTGCTGCCAAATTTGATGTATTCCATGTTTTTGATTACTTCAAATGAACTACTTTGGCTGAATTAGGATTAAAAAGCCAGAAAGACCAAAATATTTATACACGATTAAATTTAAAGCCTAAGAGAAAAGATGAGGGGAAAAAAAAGGTTGCTTCTGACACTGTGTTTTGAAGTGAGCACTGTGCAAACCAGCTCCCAATCAAATCCCTCTATGTACCCCAAGTCTTTACCCCCTCCCCAGCCCAGTCCTTCAAAAATCCTCCTGCCTGCCCCCTGGAGGTCGCTCATACTTCCTGTATATTTTCTCTTTTCAGTGCCAGAAACTGGAGCATGTTGCTATAGAAACAGCCTTGTATAAGAGAGGTGGGGGGGGGAAATCTCTGCAGCAATGCTCGACTTGGATGAGTGTCTTGTATGTGCGAGAGTGTTCATGTGAGTATAGAGACTTCATGAATGACTCTGTAATCAGGTAGTTGTGAAGACAGGATGCCGTGTTTCCTAATGAGGAACAAAAGATGGTTAGAAAGAAGCAAAAAGAGGAAGTGTGAATTCAAGGAATGATAAATATGTTTAAATGTGTACTTTAAAGTTAAGTCAAATACCAACCGTTTATTTCTCCTTTTAGCATGTTGTGTATTTCCAGTTGCATCTGACCACAGACTTGTCAGGGTGCTGCGACTGGACTAATTTCCTGTCCATTAACGTGTACCATTAATGTAAATGAGACGGGATATTTGATTTGTGACATCTCTTACATTTGTAGGACGCATGGCAGGTCCATTACACACCCCAGACCAGTTAAAGCTTCTCAGCCAATCCCAGCATTGCTGAGCTGGAATTGAATCTGTTCAATTTGTTCCTGTATTCCGAAGACCTAAACGGTTTTTACTGTTGGCAGGTCCCTTCCCTCCCAACCTCTCTTGCTTAGCCCCTCTGGTGGTTGAGGTGACATATTGTATTAGGCCATCAGTTGGAGGTTACAGAGCCTTGGTCTGCGCCCTCCGCAATTCTCATTCAGACCCATACTTGGCTTCTTTGCCTCTCCAGCCGCTCAGCTGCCTGGCAGCCCCCATTCTCTATTGATCCCGCAATCTCATCAAGCATGTTTCCTGAAGATGCAATTTCCACCACATCAACACACAGGGCTGCGGCACTTTGTTCTAGCCGCACCTGCCGTGTCATTGATCTAGTTTGCCGACTTCTCGCAGGCTGCCAGTCCCCTCCTCAGAGTTCTGCCATCATTGCTCTGCTGCCCGCGTCACCTCCAGCAACCCCACATCAAAACAGCCACTCCCACACTCTGCGACACCGTTCGAAACAAACCTCTCCGCCCATCCTCCGACTCTGTGAACATCCACTCCCTGTTCAATTTCCACTGCTGCTCACATCTGTTCCTGAAGAGGGTTCAAAGGTGCAGGGAGCCACTGTGCATCTAGATACACTTGCGATGCTTTTAAAACCACGCAAAATGTGCATGCAGGCACACTTGACACACAGGCATATAAACACAAGTGCTGCCATTTGACCTCCATCAAAGCTGTGGCAGCAAAGGCCATGTGAGACTCCATGGGGAGATACAGTAGATGGATCTCCTCATCCTGAAAAAAATAAATAAATAAATAAAAATAAAATGACAAGAAAACTGGATGACACTAGATTTAATCTTTATTCATATGTAAATGCACCCACAGTAGCAATAAACTTCTTTAAATGTACGCAGCACTGTAAATAAATACCCATAAATGTAAACAACAAACATAAATTTGCTTCATATCACACCATTATTCCATCTAATGTTTCCTTTGCAAAGTTATTTACACACTCACATAAATAGACACACAATAACAACAAACTTCATCTTCAGTAGTGAGGTCACGGCGGTCTAAGCCTACACCTCAGGGCCTCTGAGACTCGTTCAATTCCTCCCTCCCTCCTCTCTCATTCTAATGTCTCCTCCCTTTCACCCACTGTAATCGGCTTCTATTTTCCTTCACATAATCTTGTCGCAAATGCGTTTTAGATATGACTAATAAATCCTCCCATCCGTTCCCATTTCCCTTTCTTTCCCTCCTTTTTCGCCTTCTGTCTCTAATTACCGAGGCAATCACATTTACCAGTTTCTCCTTTACTTGTTTTTCCCCTCCCTGCAACTGTTTGGATATTGAAATTACTTCTTTTTCTTTACATTTTCAAAGAAAACGGAAACCGTGAGACTCAATTTCCAGGAATTTAATTGAGTGGGTCAGAGGCTTTTGGCATGGATTATTATATAAGAAACAAACCTTGTTGACAACAGTAACGACAAACTCTACATGCTTGTGCTGCCTGCTCCATGCCCTCCATCACTTTCATTCATTCTTGCACCAGCATCAATATGCATCATCAGGATTATCTGACACCAAAATTACAGGCCAGAAAATAACACTACGACTCCAGTGTTAGTTGCCTTTGAGACGTCAATGTCTGTTTATTTTGGGTGCCCAGAATTACATGACCTGACATTTGATGAGCATTACCTTGACAGAAGCCATGAAAACAAAGCGGCACAAACATAAAAGCTAATGAGAACTTGAACAAGTACCAAAAATATTGAAGTATGCGCAAGGCAGATTGGTGTGTTTCACATCTTTTTGATTTAACTGCTGCAACTGCATGCCACTTTACTAATAATGCTAAAGGCAACACTATACAGCCTTTCTAAATCCTTTCTGGACTTTAGTCAATGTCTACTCCTACATCAAAAAGTATATGGGTTAAATATTATGCTGCTTTGCACAGAAAAACTGTGTATTAACTGTGACAACTGCCCAGTAAAGGGTACCTAAGGTCATTGTTGTTTTAATATAAATGGAGCAACAAAGCATCAAACTGTGTCCAGTTAATAATTTGAGAATAATCAGCCATAATGTTTGCATAGGTAGCCCACGATCAAAGACTGGCATGGGTGACCCAATTTGCAATCAGCACAGAACTCGTCTGGAAGTCGGCCTGATTACTCAACGGGGAGTAATGACATTTCTGAGTGCAAATAATCACATGTTGAGCGCCACTTCTGCTGCCAGAGGTGAATCATACAAGACATATGTATCAAAGTCATAAAATAAAAAAAAATAAAAAAATCTAATGACTGCTTTTTCTTGGACTGTTTTTCCATTTACTTTCCATTATCTGGTGGTAGAAGTGGCAAAATACAAGCGGGTTTGGTTTCAAGGAATACATTGACCTTGTTTCTCCTTGCTTATGAAACAGGAATTAGAAAGCCTCCACTGTCTGACCGATCTTTCCAAGTGTCTCGTTGCTGTGCTCCTCTTAGTTTTAATCAGTTAAAGGATGGGACTTGCTGGCCTGTCTGAGGTAATCAACATCAGGGGCCATAAAGCGATGCTAATTGAATGGTCTCCTCATTGTCATGCACAAGGAGTATCTTTCCTCACCCCCTTCTTTCTCTACCAATCGCTCTCTTTCGAATCTGACTCTTTCACTCCCCTTTCTCTTATATGCCTCTTATACAAGTCCCTTGGAGACCCTCCATTGCCGGCGCTGGCTTTTCCCACAGACAGCTCTAAGAAAACAAGCCTTGTCTAAAGTGGATGTGGGAGCTGCTGTGAGAGCTTGACCCTTGTTAGGATTCAAATTTGAGAAGAGAGTGTGTTGAAAGGGGGACAAGAATTGGAGGAAATGGACTGAAGACTCTCAAGAAGCTGACTTGAACCTTAAAAAAAATTGTTTTGAATGTAGCGAGTACAAAGAAAAGAGCACAACATATTTTGTCAAGAATAATTTTAATCATGTTTTTTTAGTTTCAAGGTGTCTTGTGAATAATTCTACTTTGACTTTTCTGAAAATAGTTAAACAACTCACTGATTAAAGTGTTCTTGCCTTGCTTTGGCCCCACTTTCAGACCCACGCTGTGAATACCTGTAGAAGGGACTGCGACCGAGCACATTGACTCAAACTAAAGGCTTCGTAGATGAAAGGAATTAGCGTTACATCACACACCACGATATGATGGTGTATTGGTGACTCATGTCGGAGCATGTCTTGTGGGAGAATACTTTTTGTTTCAGACGTCATTTTTTAACCTGAACAATGTTGCTCATGCTTGGACCACTATCTCATTCATTTATAGAAGCAATCTCCATTAAATCTTTTTTTTTTTTTCCCCCACTGTCTACCACATAAGAGATATGTCATATGGGAAGACAACCACGTCATTTCCAAAAATTACTTCACAAAGCCAAACTATCAAACGTAGAACTAACAGCAACGAGAGCACAAAACACACAACTGAGAAGCTGCATGTGTGTGTCCAACAGTGGCTCGAGCAGCCAGACCATTACATGCCGCTGACAATTGATTTTCCTTTGTGCGTGCCCATTTTCACCTGGAAATGCAACAACACTGTAATCACTCCTCACACCAACGCCACCCACAGGCCCGCCCTCCCAGGCAGCTGCTGCTCGGGCTGCCATCTGGAGAGAAGCTGACCACTGCTTATCAGCCTCTGGCTCATCACACAGCTGGCACCGTGGCACAGAAAAGGGGGGGGGGGGAGGAGGGGTGGCAGTGGCGAAAAAGAGAGAAGCTAATGAAAGAGGGGCAGAGATGTAGCTGTGGTCTGATAAAGGAATTTTGGGTTAAAAAAAAACAAAAACAACATCCGAAAAGAAGTTAAAAATAAGACAAATATCAAGCAGGGAGATCATATAACTGGTACAAACCACGGCAATGATGGACAATTAACTGTGAAAGTCGTGAATAAAGAGAACACTTAAAATAAGTAAAATAGAAAGCTAAGACAATCAAATAAAAAAAATAAGACATAACCAAATAGAGAAAAAGAGTTTGGAGTGGAGCGATTGGTCCTGATCCACCTTGTTTGTCCTTTACGCCTCACAAATTCTCTTTCATGGCATCATTGTAGCAGCTATTGATCTTAAAATGACACACTCATTTCAGTCTGGGGACATGGTTCGTTCTTACTTACATTGATTATGTTGTTATTTCCTCACTTTCTCAACCATTGTTTTCTCAAAGAAAGGATGTTTAGCATTCCCAGCTACACCTGTTAACATTAGGGGAAGGTGGGAAGCTCAAGGGATATCCCTTTAGGGCTTCTCACCTTCCCTCCTGTAATGAGCCTTCATGTTATTGAGTCACTATGTCAGTCAGCTTGCTCAGTTATGTAGTGTGTCTGTCAGGCAGCCTGGGTGAACTGGAGAATGGGTCATGTGGGTTAAATGGTACACAGCCCACTGTATATCTGCACACCGCTGTGCAAAGTGTTTTACACTGACGCACTTTCAATAAAAAATATATATGTTTACTTCTGCCACGGTTATACCATAATTTTATTTATGAATCTGAGGGACTTTAAGTGGAAAACACTGGCAGAACTCAGATTTTAATGAAAGCTAGAAAAACCATCCTGAACATTTTTGTATCCTTGCTGAAAAGGGACTATGATAAGGAGCTATTTATAAGACTGAGCTTGTTGCAGCTCCTCAGACTGACTAAGTCTTTTTGATTAAAGATGAAACATTTCAACAAGTTTTTTTTTTTTTTTTTTTTTGATTTCCTAAATCTGTCCAGAGGACCTGACTTTTTAAGATCGTCTACCTGGATTCTTGAGCATGCATCTTTATCTGCCTTGTTGTTTCCCAACAAATATCCACATCAAGCTGTTGGAATGACAGACCAGCCCACTAAAATCTAGTTTCTCTCTTGCAGGAATTATTTAATATTTATTTTTTTAGGATGCATCTACTTCCTCAGATGGCTGAGGTGAGCTGGAGTGGGAAGCTCAGTCCTCACCTCCTTCTACAGGTGTGCAGTGGAGAGCATCCTGTGCTCCAGCATCAACGTGTGGCATGGAGGCTGCACAGCTGCAGAAAGAAAAGCTTAGATCCTCGTACTGTATATTGTTTCTTTTTTATACTTTATATTTTTTAAATTTTGGTGTGTAACTGGGACCTTGAGTACACAATTATTTTCACCACCTCATGTACCATATATGTTATGCAAATGACAATAAAGAACCTTGAATCTTGAACCTTATTTACAAGATTAGTCAGTAAAACAGGCATAAAAATTAAAAGAAAATACTTGTTTAATATGTTCAACCAGTCTTATTTCCATGAATCAATCATCCAGCTTGGCTCTAGATTGGTTTTATTGTGTTGGGGACTCTTGCTGGGCATGCAGCTGTGGGAGCATGTTGAGGATCTGTGGGACAGAGCATCTCAGCAAAGAAGGTTAGCCAGAACCAGGTGTGGTCCAGCTTTCTCCCGAGGATCCAAATGGCTTACTCATTTCCTCTCCACTCATGGCTTTAATGATCTAATTCAACTAGAAATTTGAATAATAACCCACACTGCCTGTTTCAATTTAGTTCTTAAGTCTTGAAGACATTTTCTAATGAGATGATAATTAAACAGTACCTGAAGTTGCTAAGCCTCAAGAAGAGAGACGTTATCTCATTTCTCAGAGTAGATGAACGAGATGCTGTTGTCACTGCCGGAGCTATCGCCCGTTTCAGAGGCACGGAGTAAACACACGTGGTGAAAGACAGGCAAACCAGGCTGATTAAATCAGAATAATTTCGTGCTAGTCCCAATCGTCTCTTTGTTCCAGTTTGCTTCCATTCTAGAGTGCCTCTGATGAGGAAGAGGGGGAAACAAGAGAAGCAGAAGCAGCTTTCTTCTTCTTTCCTCTAAAGAGATTATAAGTGCCTGTGAAATAACTTCAAGGAAAGCGCATGGGATTCTCTTTTTCCCCCCACTTCATATCAGCTTGCAACCATGAGCTTGAGACAGCTCCCAGGGACACAAAATGGCTTCAGACATTTTGCCACACACAGAATTAAAGCCAACACTGAGCCAGCCTTGTTTAAGCCTGTTCCCCAAGCCACCATAACCATCTGGATGGTCTAATAGCTTGTTAGCCTGATTCCAGCGGACTGGTCCTGCAAGACGGGAGTATAGCGGGCGGAGTTGACTGGCAAAGGCAAAGGTCAAAACGTAAGACAGGGTTTGACCGCTAAGCAGCCGCAGAGATGATTTACAGTGATCCTTTAATTAGTGCGTTCAAGCGTGTTAGTACTCTTGCTGTGCAGAACAGAGCTAACTTATTACACATGCACCGCCAGACAGGAGATATGATGAACTGCACTCTTGATTTATATGATGCGTAAGGAAGTTTTGTTGTTTTTGTCCAAAAAAAAAAAAAAAAATTGATGTTTCATGATGCCTGCTACTTGCTTCTGATACTGCTCGTTTCCTGGAAGATCAGTCCACTAATCTTTTCTCACCATGCTAACAGGCTCCCCTGTGAATTGCTTCCTCAATCCAGAGAAATTGATGCAATTTCACATGTGCTCAAAAATTCACCTATGTGCTTTCTGCTCACTCAAATACTTTAAAGTCTGTCGTATCGTTTACTACCCATTCTTTCCATCCCAAGACACTCATTTCTGCTCGGTGGAAGTTCTAATGAGTTTTTGGCACGACTTCGGCTGATGCAGGAGGCGTAGATGTTAAAGAAGACTTTGATGCCAGGTGGTGAATAGCTCTGTGGAAAAAGTACTGGGATTGTCCTCAGTAGAAAACCATCCAGCTGTACAAACAAATGAAACTTAATGACTTACCGTCTAGTTTAGCATCTCAAATGAAATAGACACTGAAGTGGGATGCTAATAAAAAAAATTATACTCCTGGTAGATTATTTTTTCTTCCTCCTAGGTGTGAATTATCAGTTGAACTATTTTGTCATGATGTGAAAATCCCCCACAAAAAGTTTTATTTTACTTTTCCACAAACAAACAGTTTTACACTGGCCATTTCAAATAAAGTTTAATTGAAGAAAGACATTTTTTTAATTATATATTAACTATTTCTCAGTGCCCCTTTCTATGTAAAAGGTGGTATCTTACAGGGATGCGACTAGTTGACACAACTTCATGAGGCAATCTCCAGCATGTCTCATGATGTTTGTTGTGTTTTTTTATTCCCCTGCATGAGTTGCCGAGGTTCATTTGAGTCATGAACATGTTAAAACATTTTGTGTAGCAATTATTTCCCTTTATAGTAGCCACAGAGTTGATGCAGGGCCCACAAACTTGTGTTTTGACACATATGTCTTTCCTGACTGCAAATGTCTGAGATAAATGTTCATTTCTCAGAACCATGACCATAAAACATACATGTGTATTTTTTAAATGGCTTGCATTTCTCTCCATTTCAAAAGTGTGTTCCAGCAGATGATGTCACATGTAAAAGTTTGCAAAACCCCTATTTATGTTGCATCGAGACGTTAAATCAAATTCCTTGTAGATGGCAATAAGCTATTATTCCATCCATCAATCCATCCATCCATCCATCCATCCATCCATCCATCCATCCATCCATCCATCCATCCATCCATCCATCCATCCATCCATCATCGTTCTTCCTTTTGGGTCACCGGGGTCACTGGTGCCCATATCCAGCTATCACTGTGCAAAAGTTGGGGGACACCCTGGACAGGTCTCCGTCCATCACAGGGACACATAGAGACAAACGAGACAAACAACCATTCACTCTCTCACTCACATCTAGGGACAGTTTAGTTACTATTCAGCCTAACATGCATGTTCTGAACCAGATAAATGTGGGGGGAGGTCTCCAAGGTGTGTACAACACAAGTTGAGGTATGATGTGGACAGAGAAAGACAAAATAATGAAGAGCATGTTGGGGGTGGCAGATCTTTGCACTGTGTGCTGATAGACAGCAAATGCATGAACAAGGTTTGTGGGCTTAATTTAAGCACAAGTTAAAGAAGAGTTATATGAGTAACACTTAATATTTTAAAGGTATTTAAAAGACATTTGATCAACAACAACAAAAAAAGACAACTCATTAAGAAATTATACTAAGCAGCTTAAAACATGCCAGCTACCCCTCAACAAAAACAAAAACATGTTGTGTTTGCACACTGCATGTTTCTTTAAGTCATCTCCTACCCTAGACAGTTTTTTTTTAACTTTAACTCTAAGTGTATTCCAGTAAACAGACATTTGTTGGAGCAATAAGCAGTTCCCATTACGCTTTAATGGTTCTCTTTTATAGGATATTTTGAATGCTCGATTTTAAGCGTGATTTTTAAATACACTGTTGACAGTAACTGTAGCTCTTTTACATTTTTTAAAGTTTATATTGACTTAGTTGAGCAACGAACAACTGCATTTCCAGCCCCTTAAAATGTCAGTGTCCCTGTGCAACAAACATGACTAAAGATTACTCTGTTGGCAGGCCAGATCCAAGAATGATAGTTCTACAGAGACCAAATCCAAATGCATTCTCAGCTTGGATGAATGATGATAAAAACATCCACACCTCAGTTAGTGACATTCTCAGTTTGACCTTCTGGAAAAAAAGATTGTTTTTCATGTACAACACCAAAGAGTCACTTTAGGTTTCAGAAGCACTTTGTTAATAATTCTGTTTTTATTGAGTATCTCCAGGATATCGTGGTTGATAGACCCTAAAATAATACTTATTCATGGCATGCAAAAAATATACTATACATATCGATGGTATGCAGAAAAATCAAAACCATTTACTTTCATAACATGCCTTATAAGAGCGCAAAACAACAGCAGAGAATCTTTAGAGAATTGAAACTTTTCAACAGCACATATTTGCAGAGTGGTAATGAAAATAAATGTGTTTTATAAAGTTACTCACATCACGTCAAATTTATTAATACAGCAAACTGGTAACAATTATAGTAGACTATTACAACTTCTGCATATATATTAACCAGTTAGTGGGAAAATTGATAGATGAAATGTACATGGGGGTCACTATATGGGGATTTCCTATACAGCAAGGAAATAGATTAGTTGGATATAAATATTGACACAACAGACTTTTTGTATGCAGACGAATTCTTGTCAGAACCTAAGAAAAAGGGATATTGCTAATTATAGTTATTAAATGCATGTCTATCAGTATCAGCCGGCTCGGAGGCAAATAGGATGGGCTTACTGACTTATACAGAGAAACCACTTAATTTGTTAATTATGTGAACAATCCAGCCAACTTATAGAAAACATCTGTGCTGAAGGGCGATGCTGTCACGAGAAGGTCTTGTTCTGGTTTTTAGAACGTCCACCGTGCCACGTCAAGTCACAGTTGTGAGGTTTTGATGTCATTCAGAAGAGAGTATCAAGTGTTATTTTCATTTTATGGCAGCATAAAAATGCATGGTGGCACACCACTCACTGAGAGGACGTGGCAAAAATAAACTTTGTCAATATGAGCGACAGCCGGGAAGCTCAAGCCAACACATGATTGAACGCCATAAACCACCTTCTGGGCACGGGGTCAAAAGAGACTGAGACCCTGACAGAATTCTTCAAGTCATGCTCATAACTCCTAAGTATAATTTAAAAACGATGATAAAGGCTGCAGCTAAAAATAACAGCTAATGAAATGTGCCCTGCAGCTGTGTTTGTGGTGGAAGCAACAAAGTGATGCTGAAGTGATCAGACGTTTGATGAGTTGAGTTATTTAAAATGAAAGGAGTAGGAGAAAACTGCCATTCGCTTCATGCCTCTGTCAAACCCTTTCATTTTGTATTTCTCTAACGCACACAAACACACTGGTACACAACTCTCTGCTCATATTGACCAACTAAAGCAGACTCTAACACTGCCCTTGGTGCCCTCCTCCAGGGGACTATTACACCCAGTGACCTGTGACCTCCTATTTACCATTTCATGTCACAGCTTGTCTTTTCACAGATTTGCAAAGATTTAATTTTCTAGGGGCTACAGACAGGAAAAAAAAAATAATGTAAATGATTTAAATAACTCATATGCTGTGCCTTTTTTAGTCTGTTTTCTCAACCAATTATTTTCTATTCTGAATGCATTTGTTCTTTTTAGTGAGAGTATGAATTTTGTATACAACAAAATAACTGCAATAATAACTTGTTTTCATATGAACAAAAAATGTTAGATCACGCCATCTGGACTTGTTCTTTGAGAGATAAACATTTTGTCCCACATCAGGAGGATTTCTTCAGTCTGCGGCCTGCCAACCAGAGCGGTCCCAGGAAGACTTCTTTGCTGTGTTTTAAGTTGCTTTCACACATGATAGTCTGTTAGACTCGGTTCTATTGGGGACCAATATTCAGAACATTTGTTTACATTTTCAGCTGGTGCGGTTTGCATTCACATTGCACTGAGTCAATTGATCCAACCTGATCCCTCGCCTCCACCACCACCTTTGGTGGCGCTGCACCAAGAACTACTGAAGGAAACAACATAAAAACTCCTGAAGAAGACACTTCTTCTGGAAATAAAAACAAAAATGGAGTGGCGCCAAATTTTAGCAGTTTTAGGATTTCTATTTTGTCATTTTTCAACAATGGACTCAGTATGAGCGGATGATGAGGCAGAAGACCATGGAGAATGTTGTTTTTCACACAAGGTGGCTGGTGGCTTCGTATGAGGTAAGAGCAATGCACATTTGTTTGCCCTGTGCTGTAGTCCACTTCCTGCTTTTGGAGCAGTCTCCGGTCTGCTTGCATTCACAATGCATTTGAACCACGCCAGAGTTCACTTCAACCGAACCGAGACCTAGGTTTCAGAGACCGATTGTGCATTCACACCTCCCCAACTGAACCAGACTTTCTAGGCAAATGGACTAGAGTTTGATTAAAGCAGACTAAACAGGGCTGGTCTGAATGTTTTCACAGACTCAGTTCTATTGGGGACCAGTTTCAGAACATTTGTTTACATTTCAGTTGGTGCAGTTTGCATTCACACTGTACTGAGTCAGTCGAGCAACCCCACCCCCCGCCAACCTGTGGTGGCGCTGCACCAAGAACTACTGAAGGAAATGATGCAAAAACCTCTGAAGAAGACACTTCTTCTTCTTCTTCTGGAAATAAAAACTAAAATGGAGTGGTGTCAAATTAGAGTGTTTTTAGGATTTCTGATTTGTCATTTTTCAACAATGGACTCAGCATGAGCAGAAGATGAGGCAGCAGACCATGGAGAATGTTGTTTTTCACACAAGGTGGTTGAGACCGCTCCATATGAGGTAAGAGAAGAGCGTGTTTGTTTGCCCTGCGCTGTAGTCCACTTCCTGCTTTTGGAGCAATCTCCAGTCCGCTTGCATTCACAATACATTCGAACCACTCCAGAGTTCACTTCAACCAAACTGCGACTTTGGTTTTTAGGTGGACCAGAGTTCATTTTTTTGGTTCAATTGCATATTCACACCTCCCCAAATGTACCGGACTTTCTAAGCAAATGGACAAGAGTTTGATTGAAGTGGACTAAACGGGGCTGTTGTGAATGCGCCCTTAAGCCAAACTCCTGTTGAAATCTCAGAAATAGGCTTTTAACATGTGCAAACAGAGCCATCTACAACAATCAATCATCATGTACAACAATCAAATTTTTTCGGCTTGATGGCCAACTTGCTACTCACAGAAACAGCCTGAGGACAAATACGACCAAAGTGGTTCAGAAAGTGGCTTTTGGACAGGTGTGCTCAGTTTGCGTGTATGTTAAAAGTCTATTTCTGAGATTTCAACAGGAGGTTGTCTTGAAACACAGTACGGAGGCTACTCTGGGACAAATCTGGTTGGCAGGCCGTAGACTGCCAAAGCCCTCCGGATGGGGGACGAAACGTTTCTCACTTAAAGAAACCGGTCCAGAAGACATGATTTAACTTTTTTTTTTTTTTTTTTTGTCGTTATCTACTTGGATGATTAAGCTTTGTTTGGTTGTTTTCATATGCATATACAACACTAATTAATAATCTCAGCATAGGAGGTGCAGAAACCTCCCTTCAGTGCTGCTGGGAAACAGTGAAGGAAAACTAACGCGGCTATTAGACTGTCTCATGGTTATGAATGTTTTGTATTGTTCTTTTCCTGCTGTCTTTCATGTCCATCATTGCACCATCACTCTAAACGTGGCACTCAACGCGCATGTGAATTAGCTAATTCACTACCGCTTCTTATTTCCCACCAGACTCATTTGTGAGGCCTGGCGTCTACTGAACACAAGCTGGATGCACACCAGCAGGTTCACAGTCAATTAAACAAAACACAATGCTACGGTGATGAACAGAAAGCCAATGGATCTGACAATAATTTGCACCCTCGTAGCATCACGTGTGGAACTTTGCTTCTGAAACGATCCGCGGCGTTGTTACCGCTGATGGAAAAGACAGAAACGGAAAGTGAAAGAGAGATCCCGCCGAGCAGCTAGCATCAGCATTCAAATTGTGTAACAGCAAGTGAGTTATGAAAAGTCCATGTGCATGTGGGTGTTCTGCTTTTAGTCAAGTGCAAACATTTTAGCCTTAAGAGGGAGACCTGCCAGAGTCCACTGCCAATATGAATGCACTAACACCCACACTATTCCCAGTAAGTCGAACTCACACCTCATACATATAAACAGCACAAACACACACAACAAACAAGCTCTCTACATACATTTACATTAGCATATAATTACATGCTCTCATGTGCATTTTCCACAGTGTACAAATATGTAAACTTGCAGAATGATGAGGCAGGCTAATGAAGCTGTTGCAACACACGGTGCTGGAGGCAGCATTAAGTCCCTCTGTGTTAAAAATTGTTCCACTGAGGCCTATTGCATCACCCAAAGACGGAGATGATGCTGCATGAGGGTCTAATAGCCGAGTTCCCAATGAATACAAGGTACAATGAGTTTTATCTACACATTTGATTTATTGGTTCATCTAAAACAAACTGAGGTGTTATGGGTGAAATAAAATAAAAAACTAATCTAAATTACCTTTCCCAAAACTGTATGTGTAAGCTTTTTAATAAACCAATCAGACTGTCTTGCTCTGTTTATATCAGTTGGAAATTAGATGAGGATTACTCAAGTGAAAACTGTTTTATTCACCATCAAGTGGCTTTAAAGTAAATCCTGTTTTAACAACAACAACCAAAAAAAGGTAATTAAATGTGTTGTTTCTGTCCTAAAAACATTTGGATATATCTGAAGATTTTAATTTTTTTAAAGTTCTAAACAAAGACTTATGTGAAATAAACATGGTTTTAAAATGCAGACCCTTTTCAAATGTTTGGATTTAGAAATATGCAAAATTCAATTTGATGAAAACATGACAACGAGTAGTCCCTTTCAGGCACTGCAACATTTTATAAAAATAAATGTTCAGATTAAACTAAGTTAAGAAAAGTTCAGTACATGAACATTTTTCCATCCATCCATCCATCCATCCATCCATCCATCCATCCATCCATCCATCCATCCATCCATCCATCCATCCA
>JARVLU010001073.1:7794779-7809900 GCA_031762415.1 Simpsonichthys santanae | reverse complement strand
GCATTAAGTGTAGAACCACTAGACTGAGGAACAGCTTCTACCCTGAAGCTGTTAGACTCATGAACATCTAACCAGGAAAAAAAACAAACCTCACTGTAATGCCACTTTAATTGGTGATATGTGCTGCTGATTATCAATGCTGCTGATCTCATGCTGCTATATTCATTCATACCCACCTACTCACTACGGACTCAAGTTCACGCTGCTGTTTAATATACCAATTATTTTACATTATTAGTGTTTAGCATATAATCTTCTTAGATCCTTGTGTTAAGTAATCCTGTTTCTTTTTATACTTTATATTTTTGTTATATTTGCATGTAACTGGGACCCTGTGTACAGTTTTGTTCCACCTCATGTACCACACATGATGCGAATGACAATAAAGATACTTGAACTTGAATTACAACAACAATTTCTTTTACTACAATATCTGTTAAATGAGCTGAGGTATAGTGTCTTGGCTGTGGCGGCCATCTTGAGTTGGGGTTCAGATTTCCTTAAAATCATTTCAGTGGTTCAAGAGATATTTTGCCAACAGAGGTAATGTTTTACAGCGACGTTTAGTGAATCATCATGAACTTTCAGCGACATATCTGTGGGGTGAGGCAACTGGTTCCCATGGTAACATGAGGTCAGTGAGGTGGGAAGGAGGGTGTAGCCACACAGCGAAGTTTCACAGCTGTTTTCACTAACAGACAAAGGCTGACGCAACTCCTTGTCCATGCAGCCTTGAAACGAGGCGGCGCGGCTGCAGTCGGGTTCGTGCGCTCCGTTTCCTTTAGCTGCTCACTTATACCTCCCATCTGCTCAAACTTACCACGAACATAACGGCTATCACCTTGATCCCCACCATGTCGGTCTAAACTTAAACTAAACTTTTAACAGACGCTCGACAACACACAAAGGTTGATTGTCTCAGAGTGTAAACAGGCAGGATGGCCGTAAAAATTTAATTTGATAAGTTAAGGTTATTTACAGTTGAGCTTCATGCATCTGTAAGTTAAGTCTGAAGCTACAGCAGTCTACTGTGGATCTCTCAGTTAAAATAATTGTGATTTTGTTGTTTTGAAACTCTTCTTCTGCAGAGGTGAAAACATCACTTACCTCGTAATGTCATAGACGAGAAGCGCTCCGGCCGCTCCTCTGTAGTAGCTCCGTGTTACAGAACTGGGAAAAGAATATTTGATTTAAATGTTTTTCACTAAACAATCTGAGGAGAAGAAACTGACAGGAAGGCGACACAATAACTAAACCAACCAGGTACTTTCATTGGACCAGGAGAAATTCTCAGAGCTATCCAGATGTCACCAATTTATTTTATTTAGTAAAATATATATACATACATAGTGGAAAAAATAAAAACCCTGGCAGGAAATGTCAAGCGCGATTACCGGAATCGTTCCTGTCCTGCAGTGTCCCAGATCTGCAGTTTGACCGTCTTCCCACCGACGTTGACCACCCTGGAGCCGAACTCCACTCCAATGGTGTGGTTGGAGTCCTGCTTAACTGCACACAAAGGAAAAAACTAAACGTTACAGGAACATTAACTCCAGCAAAGCCTTTGCAGTGAAACAATTGTGCTTCAGTTCATGTGGTGTGCGCTGCCATGACACTCCCACTACCTGATTTAAACTGTGCGTTTGTTCAAAAGACACAAAGAACATAAAACAGTTCCGGTGATATTAATGGTTTACTGGGACCAAACCAGTCCCCCTTAAAGGGCGTGTGACATCAAATTTTTGTAATGAAACTAAATACATTTTTGGAAAGAGAACATAAGTAAATAAAAGTCATGCTGCTGTGATGAACAGTTGAGATATCAGCATGAACAGTAACAGGAAGTGATGTCAATGTTTCTTTACATTATTTTGAGTCAGAGTTCAAATAAAATGGTTTCAAGTGTTTCAAAGACCAGGGAGTTCCCCTTTAATGTCACTTCCTGTTTCACTTAGGCTGCCAGTTGTGGGACAAAATTGGTAAAATCACGTATATTATGCCATGTTTCTTAAATATTAAGATGTTTTCCTTCCACTATTTTTGTATCTGCAGGATATTTGTCACCGGCAATTCAACACCAGCATACCTGTGACAAGTTTCACAACATTATAACTAGGGATGCATGATATTGGCAGCATGGTATCGGCCGATATTAGCGTTACAGTTCAATATCGGACATCGGCCATTCCATCAAAATAACTCACCCATAGAAAAGATGCTGTTTTTGCATGAAAACCCAGTGACAAGGATGCCTGCAGCATCACTACAATGTGATGACGTCATGCACACTACCTGATCTGATCACAGCGGAGGGAAAGAAGTCAAAATGTCGACAGTGTGGAAGTTTTTTGTTTGTTGTTGAGGATGTTGGATTCTGAAGATTTATGGACTATGTTGAGCCTCGCTACATCGTCTCCAGTCAGAGATATTTTTCCGACGTAGCCTTACCCGAGTTACAAGCCGTCATTTCCGGCATAATTGAGAAACTAATAGCCGATAGCACTTGGGTGAGTTTTCCCACAGACATTTGGACGTCGTGTTAGCCCCGTTAGCATAATTAGTCTTAGGGCAAATGGTTAGACAAAAACTTTGAACTTAAAAAGGCTGTTCTTCATGCACAAGAGTGCAGAGGATCCCACGCTGCAGCTAGGAACCTGGAACAAGCCTCCACAAGTGAGACAGCATCACAGGTGACTAATGCTAAAAGATAACACTTTCCATTTGATATAAGTTAAAGTGCTATGCATATGGGTGTTACTGAATAGATGTCACTAGCTCTTACAGCAGTTACACATTTTTTGTAGTAAATACGCCTAAATAAGAGGGCTATGTTCTGACAAAGAAAAGTATATAAAATATTGGTATCAGAAAATCAGCCAATTAAACATATCAGCATATCGGATAATGGCCAAAAATCCAATATTGTGCATCCCTAATAATCTAATAATGATTATTAAAAAAATTAATTTTTGTTATATTGTCAGAGCCCATCTTTTAAATGATTTGGTTTTAACCCTCACAAAACTACAAACAACCCATTTAATTTCAATAGCAGAGTCACATCAATTGAAGCTGGTATTTTAATGCAGCGCTAAATAAAGAAGACAACAAAAAAGATGCTGATACTCCTAGTACTTGGAAAATGAATAATTTTTGCATTAATTTGTTTCCCAATCTAAAGGAAATAAAATAACAAAGACACGTGCTTTTGCCTTTTGTGTAAAATTACCATATCAAGTAAACCGAAGGAAAATTAAAGCAACTAAACTTCTTTACAAGACTATGTCTTCATGCCATCTGGCTCAAGCTCTTCAATCTCTGTTACACCTTTATGCCACAGCCTGAACACAAGTGAGTGCTAGTGGTATTGATCCAGTCTTATACTCCTTTTATTATCTCCTCTCCCATCCAAAAGCAGCTTTCCGCTTTGATAGCACCACTGTCGTAGAAAAGCATAAATTCTCAAGCTCATTTGCAGTGAGTGGGTGGATAAATGGATGTGAAATCAAGCCATGAAAAGCCAACATGGCATGGTGGGGAATTTTCTCCTGAGCTTATTAGAAAAGCGTGCTTTCTTCTTTGCTTGTAATGGTGCACAATACGCTGAAATTTTCTTTTCACTTTGGCTTCCAGATTTTCATGAATGCATTTTTTCTTTCTGGAAATGTTAACTTGAGCCTTTGTTCTGTAAATATATTCTTTGGCATACTAGCCGTGGGAGAAATCAAGCCTGGCTTCAGCTTGTCAAGCTAACAGTAGCCCATAGAGGACACGGGGAGGACGGCCCTAAAGCCTCCATGCTTCGTGAGTATAGGCCAGCTGTGTGTCAGGGAGACCAGAGTAAATAGGGCTGTGTGTAGTCGCCGAGCTGCCCTGATCAAAGGCCTCTCTCTCAGCTTGCTGTCAGTTTCTAACGTCCTCTCTGTTGCTTCTCTGTCCATTCTTCCTGACTGACTGGCAGGCACTGGGATATTGTGAAAGGAGGTTGCCCCAAAACAAAATAATAAAGAAACTGATGGCAACACGTTACAAGTAATCAATTTTTTTTAACATTATGAAGGTGCTGCATGTTAAAATTCTCAATTTCATCTACCCTGCGTTTCCTTTTAAGATCCATTCCTATTTAAGTTTCTGAAAAATTGCTGCAAAGTTAAATGATGGTCAAACGGTAACATTGTTCTCGTTGTGTTTTTGAATTTTCTGCCATAACTGGTACCACCTATATACCTTTTTTTCTTAATGTATTATTTTTTTATGAGCAAATGCGAGGAAAAAGTCTCATTGTGCTTTGTTTGAAAAGGAATTCAAATGAGATTTGTGCTAAAGAAATATCTTTGACTTTTATCTTTCATGAATGTGACTTTGGGAACTACAACTGTATGCATACAATGTATTATATTTTATTACAGCATGTATTTAAATACTATTACAGCGTGTATGTAAGTATGAAATGTCTGAGGGTCACATCTGTGTGCATTTGCATCAATAGAGAAACAGACAGAGCCTTACAACTTTACTTTTCTGCCTGGATTTCCAATCTCCTGTAAAAAAAAAAAAAACTGTTTTCACCAGCGCTCCAATTAAAAGACTTGTACTATCCTCGCATTACGATTTGAGTTTGATGTGCATACCTCTCGTTCTCACATGGTGGAATCACAGTTGTGTGATGTGTGACTGCTCACAACTGAACCCCGCCTTGAGCTGACAGGTGTTATCATACAGACAAACTCACACTTTCTCACACTCAAACCTCAGAAAAAGTGAAAAAGACTAGCAAACGTATAAATTATCTGCTCACAAAATCAATCGTGGTATAAAGTCTAAGTGGGTTTTTAAAGTTGGTACGACAATTTCAGAAACATTTCTGGTAAATGGACTGTACTTAAAGCGCCTTTCTATCTTATCAAGACACTCAAAGTGCTTTACACAACAATCTGTGCCCTCATTTATCCATTCATACAGCACTCTGCTAGATCCATACAACGCTAATTGAACAAATCATTCTAAAGAGACTAATCAGTGCTTTATCACATTCATACACCAACGGAACACACATCGGAGGCAATGAGGAGTTCAGTGTCTTGCCCAGGGACACTTCAACATGTGACTGATGGAGTCGAACCCCCAGCTCTTGCATTGTAGGACGACTGCTCTAACCACTCAGTCACAGCCGCCCTATATTCCACCATATAAATTACATGTATTAATGTTATATATTTTAACAATACTACCAATATGTAAACTGTCCAAATGGTAGTTCCAGACCACCGCCTGGACAAGCATTATGCACATGTTTTCATATTGATCTGTCAAGGTCACATAGGAAAAAAACATAAAGCGCAAACATGATATGCAAAGACAGGAGAAGCTTATCCAGTAAAAAATAAAAAAATGCTCTGATGTAGACTTAATAGTTCCAACACTGCAGACCTCTAACACGCACAAGAATCCAAACAACATCCTGAAACATGGATTAGGATTGCTCATTAAAATTTCCCAGAAATAATTCAAAAGCCCTTTAGTTTTGTTCAGCATAAATTAGAATCCCACCGACAGATTGTGCATGGTCTTGCATTGTTGTAGCGTCATCACATTCGCGAGGCTGATTAGCTCGCTGGGATACGTGCAGCGCTCGTAATACAAATATCTCGAGCTTGATCCATGTGTGGGCAGCGCCTATTTATTTCTGTCAATCTCAGCCTAACGTGTATTCAATATTTAAATCTAGCCTTATAGGTTTAATAAACTTCCAATTTTAGATCAAAATTAGCCGACTTTCAGTCTAGACGTCTACAGGCCATTTAGATGCTCAGAGGGTTATCAGGAAGATAAATCTGTTTTGGCACAGAGTTGAGGAGAGGCAGGCAGGCTCAATAAATCTCACAGGCTGCCTGGCTGGAGCCCGGCTCTGTTACCAGGACAAGGGCTTTAAGAACTCCCTCTCTCCATGGCTTCTTCTTTATCACTCTGTTCACTGCGCTGCAACGTGCACCTCCAGGTTTTACCTCCACCTCTCTCCCTTCAAATCACAGTCTTCGCACCTGTAACCCCGAGTGAGAGATGATTACACCGTCGGCAGCAAAAGCTGACCTTCAAGTTTGGCCCTGACCTCCCTCCCTCACGCTCCTTCACCTCCATCTATCATGTGCTATGTGGCATATACAACTGCATAACTGCGGTGTCCACCTGTAGAGCTACAGGAAATGGCTGAGTTGTGGGAATACGTTTAAAACAAGCGGCGTGTAGGAACCTGTGCTTTTTTTTTTCTTCTTCTCTAAATGAGGGGAATACACGTCCTCTCTGCTCTCCAAACCCTGACGCTCAGAGGGCAAATGAAAGGTGGTGACGTCTGATTCTCCACATGCGATGTCTCCCACAGAGTCGCCAACAAACGCATTTTCTCCCGAAGGGAAACCCACAAAGACTTTGGCAGGCTTCCCTGCAGTCCTGTTGGCACACGGTGAGAGGAAAAACACAAAAACAGCAAGGAAGGACTGAGGTTGAGGGCACCGATGATGAGGGGGAGAGAAAAGATTGAAAAGAAGGGCATTGGTGGTTTAAAGAGTTGAAATGCCGTCAAAGTAAGAGAAGAAGAGAGAGAAATGGGGAGAGGGAGTGGGGGGAAACAGAAAATGCGACACACTTTCCTGGATTATTTACACGTAGCTGCCAGTATGACAGGTAATTTGGGCAAATTCTCCACAGAGCCCGCAGCAGACGGCGAGGGGGATAAAGACGAAAGGAGAGAGCAAAAGAGAGAAAAAAGGCAAGCGGGACGTGAGCAGACTGCCTGACATGGTCTGAGTTAGGTCTGAGAGCAAGATAGCAAATGGGTTTCCAGATTCCAATCAGAGGAGCCGAGTGGGACGGAGGGAGGGGGGGTGAAGAGATGGAAGGATGAGTGTTCGGAGGAGGTGGAGAAGGGAGAAATGGGGGCGGAAGTCATCCTGTTGACAGAGCATGATCATTTTATTTATCTTCAGCAAGGAGGAGCTATCAAAAGCACTTTTTAATTCAATTTCTCTTTTTCTGTTGCGACGGAAAGATCAAGCAGGAGGCAGGAATAGAAAAAGAAAAAGGGGAGTGGTGGGAAATCAAGACCTCCCAATTTATTCAGGTTCTGATTTATTCACTTGTTTGTGTCGCTCGTCTTCCGTGCGCCTGTGTGAGTGTCGCGTGTGCGTGACTCGGAGAGAGTTTGAGCATTCGTCTCACTGAACTTCATGTTGAGGTAAAGCGGGCCCGTATTTATAGAAAGCTCATTCTTTTGCCGTCCACCCGTGCTCTTACCCAATTAAAAAGAACGTGATAATGGAGCAGAAGATTCCTTCCTGCTGTCACCTGTGTGGAAATGTGATCACTTCATGTCCCCTCTCTGTTCAACCTCGTTTTTCTGTGACCGTAACGCACGAGCTTTGTGCCTCTTGTACACAAACGCCACGATTCCGGCAGCAGATTACATCAGATGGAAAACTAATAGAAAGTAAGCTCTTTGCTTTAAGCCAAGTCAGTGTAAATGAAGATGCACTAATCTGCTAAAACGGCAAGACCATATAGCATGTGATGCAAACAAGACAGGCGATGAGCCAAGCAAATACGGAGAAGAGCAGAGATGGAGACGCTGTGGTCAGCAGGATCAATATAGTACATAGGATGATATGATGGGGAAGATGAGATGAGAGTCAGAAAAGCAACAAAGCAAAGTGCAGCAGTCAAGCCTGAAGCTAGCTGAACATGCACGTGTGAATGCATGTTTGGCTTTCAACCAAAACAGTCATATGTCTGACTTCTGGATCATTTGCTCTGTGCGTTTTGATATTTTTCACCTGCCGCTGCAAGGCAAAGACAGACTCGTTCTCTGGACACGTTGTGAGCACAAACGCATTTCACAAGGTCTCGCAACAGCACACGAAACACACAGTTTGACCAAAATAACTATAACTGTAATTTATCTTCACAAAATGATTTTGGTTTAAATTTAATGGCACGGTGGCTCAGTTGGTAGAGCGGTTGCCTCTCAAAGGGAAGGTTGTCTGTCCAAATCCCGGCCTGGAGGCCATTCTGGGTGGAGTTTGTATGTTCTGTCTGTGCATGCGTAGGTTTTCCCAGGGTACTCTGGTTCAACATGCATGCAAAGCTGGTTGGTAACTAAACTGTCTCTAGGTGTGAGTGAGGGGGTGAATGCTTGTTTGTCTCTGTGTCTCTGGGATGGACCTGTCCAGGGTGTCCCCCGCCTCTCGCACAGTGACTGCTGGGTATGGACACCAGTGACCCCAGCGACCCAAAAAGGAAGAATTGTGTAAAGATAATTGATTGATGGGACATTTTTAAGAATACATGTATATAAAAATAATGAGTTGTCATTATTTATTTTAGTTGATCACGTCCATTAATCAGGTTCATTTCTCAAATTAAAGAAAATAAATAAATGTGAACCGCTTTTAGTGTTTTAGTGTAAAAAAAAAAATCAGAGTTGTTGACGGCGTTCTTGGTTGATGACGTCATTCGTGCCACGGCCTGATGTGATAGAACGCTGGAGGACAATTGTTTTGTTCATAGTTTGTTGCACTGTACTCTGTCACAAAAAAGGCATGTGGGGGGGCAGAGATGGTGTAGAGGTAGAGCAGCTGACTTGGGACCAGAAGGTCACAGATTCAACTCCCCACCATGCCTACATTCCGTGGTGTCCCTGAGCAAGACAACCGATCCCTAATTGCTCCTTGGGCAGTCTACATAGTTGCCCACTGCCTCACCTGGGTGTATGTCACATGAGATGAGTAAAATGCAGAGAACTATGGGTAATTTTGTCTGTATAGGAACAAACAATGATAACAACACATAGCATTTTACTTTAAAAAAGGTTTGATGGAAAAAAAAATGGGGCAGCATGGTGGCACAACTGCTAGAGCTGCTGCCTCTCAGTGAGAAGGTTGCTGGTTCAAAGCCCGGTCCGGGAGCCTTTCTGGGTGGAGTTTGCATGTTCTCTCCGTGCATGCGTGTTTTCTCCGGGTACTCCGGTTTCCTCCCACAGATCAAAAACAAGCATGTCAGGCTGATTGTTAAGTCTGAATTGTCCCTGGATGTGAGTGAGAGAGAATTATTGTTTCTCATTTGTCTCTATGTGTCCCTGTGGTGGACTTGCGACCTGTCCAGGGTGTCCCCCGCCCCTTGCACAATGATTGCTGGACATGGGCACTGGCGACCCCCCGTGACCCAAGGTGGAAGAAGCGGGTAAAAGGTAATGGATGGATGGATGAAAAAAATATGGAAGAAAAAATAAAAGAAGAAAAAACAACAGCTGTAGGACATGGATCAGGTTATGGTTGCATTGTTTATCAGTGAAAATGGAAGAAGACTTGGTAGAAACTGACGAAATGCTGAAACACATCATCTCTGGAATTAAGTGAGGACTTTTTCAGATGCTGTTTCCAATGATCCTGATGATCAACCAGCAACCGGGTTGGCAGCAGGAAAAGGCGAGAACCAATTTTCCCCACATCTTTGTCAATCACATAGAATTTGGTGATTTAACTAAGCATTAATCTGAATTTCCATTATGGTAATATAAAGACCAATGCTCAGTGTAAATTAGTAACATAGTGTCACTAACACAATATTCACAGAGTTTATGTGAGAAGGAGCTGACTCTGTCTGTCAATCTATCTACTGTGTACATCTATCTATACCTATCTACAGTGTCTTATTGTCTGTCCAACAGATCTCACTTGTAAATGAGTCTTCAAGGCTCAATGTGACTTATCTGTTTAAATAAAGGTTGAATCAATGAATCTAGTCAAGTCAAGTCATCTTTATTTATAGAGCAGTTAAAACAGATGAACTGCCATCAAGGCGCATCTATACCTATCTACAGTGTACATCTATCTATTTACACCTATCTTTTTCTTAATTCTCTCTGTTTTGCTGATTTTCTTGCCTCTTTTTCTTCCTGTGGTGAATGTTCCACTGAATATATGGGCAGTTTGGATCTGGGAAAATCTTGCCAGTTCTTGAAAATAAGTGAAGAATGAAACAACCGTAGGAGTTTTGGGTCGGTTTTCACAATAAATTGAAATGCGCTGAACCATTTCCAGGTATACTGCCTATTCACTTCTCGTTCATAATCTTTTATTTGGCTCTGATGATGTCACACTTCAGAGTTTTCACAGAAAATGCCCAAGATACTGTGATACATTATTTATTTTCACTTAAAATGAAAATGAGTATGAATTCTTTAAAATGCGAGATTCTGAAAAGAAACACGTTTTATGAATTTCTGATTTTATGTTAGCTTCAAAATATTTTTTCATTTAACCTTCCAAAGATGGTGTGCAAGGTGTTTTCCTTCAAGGGATGTTTTAATAGATTTTGTTCTTGTCTGTGATTCACTCCTGGGTTTTTAACAAATGCCAACGAGTTCCTTCGTCTTTGTTCGCCATGTCTGACGTGTTCATTTATTTCTTGCTCAGCAACGTCTTTGGTTTTGTTCTTTTTATTGTATCAAACTTTTTCAGACAATCACATCTTACAAGGTCTACATTTTAGACCTGCAGTTTGCTCTGAGTGCTCCTTAGAGACGAGGCCTGGCTGAAGTACTGGACGCTGCCCGGGCGGCCACGTCTTCTGGTAGCTCATGGTTCATGGAAGTGCTTAACATATTCTGACCTTTTCACCCTGCCTCCTTGTGAGCTCAAAGCCTCTGAGGCATCCCAAACATGACATGTCCTTCTCTTGACAAACATATAAGTGCAGCTGCAGCCAAGGGCATGTGCTGCACTCGCGTCTGTGTGCACTGGAGTGTGTTTGCACATCCGCAGCCCTCCTGATACCAGTCCTCCTTTAGGGGCTCTATTCACACTTAACCGGCCCAATGCATGATGGCTTTGTACAGCAAAATGTTCATACACTTTACAAACCATCTCTGTTCTTCCACTTTAAGAGTCTGGACCCCTGTTGCACATCATCTTCACCTCAAACAGCTCCATGCAGAGCAGTTCACCCAGTGCTATTCTCACAAGTTGTGGCACAGAGTGGAAGAGCAACAGAGTTCCCACTTAAGAGGAGCAGATGTGTTGAGAGGAACACTAAGAAGCAAAGCACAGAAGCAGACTTGACACAAAAATAGAAATGGGTTTGAAAGCAGACGCACAGACACAGAAGCAGTGGTAACTAGGATAAGTTGGAATTAAAACCAGCAATGCATAAAGGAGTCAGGGCAGATGTCCACATCTGGCGGCTGCTGCAGATTTCAAAAGGGGATGCATTAAAGTGACGAGGAGCGAGGGTAAAATGGGTGTTAGTAGGTTGAAGGAGAGCAGTAAAATGTAATCAAAGTCAGAGAAAGGATTACCTCCTTTGCTTCAGGTTTTTGTAATTGTACCCCCCCCCCCCCCCCCAAAAAAAAAAAAAAAAAAAAAACACTGACTTGCCATGACAACAAAACACAATTGTGCAGCAAAGAGCGGCGTGTGATGCTAGGAATTAAAGATGGAGATAACAGCGAGACGACAGGGAGGAAAGATTGGGCTGATTATCGGTGCTGATGATAACGGTGTTGGTGGTTATCATAATTAAGGTGGTGAGGATGAAATGTGCCGTAGTGTCTTGATGATTTGACAAAAAAAAAAAAAAAAAAGATGACGATTAAAATTGCTACTGATGCCGGTGATAAAAGAGGGATTTTGTCGGCCACATTTTAATCATCAAGATATCTGATTTTCTATATATTTCCCATAATTCAATGCAGCAGGAAGCTGTTAATCACATAATTCCTTGTGTTTGTTAATTATTTATTTCCCAATTCAGAACACTGTCCCTCCATATGACTTGATGAATATTCAACCCTGCCCTCAGGTATCAACACTAGTGTCACTCACTTGCTTTTATGTAATATCGTGTTTGATTACTAAGACTAAAAAATTAAATTAGGACTACATGGTCCATTTATACCAAGAGAAGAAAAGCTTTTAAGCTTTTCAATCTTTTTCCCTTCAGCTGGTGAAGGTACTACAGTTCTTTACCCCTCACAGATGAGCTGTCTTCTCTCAAGCCCGAGGCTGAAAATGGGATAAAAGAAATAACATTTGATTATTTGAATAAGTGATCACATAATTTCTTACATCCAGACTTGATGATCTTTTAATGCAGGATATCAAATTTAAGCTGTAGATGGCAGAGACTCGTGGTAAGGAGTTTTTTTGATGGGTTTTAAAATGTGTTATTTTGCATTTACAGTAGATCAGTTACATTTTCATGGGAATTGAAAAGGAGCAAATCATTAATCAGCTGATTTTCTTGCATATGACTGAGATATTTGCCAATTCTGTCATGGTTCTATCACTTTTTCCAAACACCAATTTAATAAAAATATATATACAGTATTTTATTCATATATATAATATTAGCATCTCAAGGATGCTGCTTAAACTGATTGTTTATGTTCGTACTGTATTGAATTCTATATTCAATTTTTTTTCTTTAAACAAGTTTTGTTGAGGTTGTTGCCTGTTCTGCCTGTATGAACTATTTTCATTAATTTGACATAGGATTTAATTTTTATTGCTCATGTTTGTTTTATATTTTCATATTAAAGAGGTTTTTTTCTTTCTTTCCCCAGTTTTATTGTGCTTTATAGGAACAAGTTTGAGATTTACAGTAGATCAACTCTGCTCAATCGTTGCATCTGACCCGAGCATTTGAATAACTTCACCTGCAGACCTTGTTTCATTTTGGTGTACGTTCATCACTTAATCTAAATTTTATTCCATCCATCATCTTTACTGCTTCTACCTTTTCAGATCGCGGGGGTCAACAGGTGCCCATTTCCATTCACTTGGATGTAACTGGGACTCTGTGTACAAAACTTCATTCCACCACATGTACCACATGTGATGCGAATGACAAATAAAGAAACTCTGACTCACTGTGTGAGAAGCGGGAGACACCCTGGACAGGTGCCCAAGGGATACACGAGACAAACAACTATTCAGTCTCTCTCTCACACCTTAGAGTTACTAATCCGCCTAACATGCATGTTTTTGGTCTGTGGGAAGAAACCGGAGTACCCAACACGTTCATGGAAAGAACATGCAAACTCCACCCAGAAAGGCCCCCGGCTGGGATTTGAACCGGCAACCTTCTCACTGAGAATAAACAAACTGCGCCATCATGCCGCAAAATTTTAATTTCTTAGATAAACCAGATATTAGAATAAAGATATACCTAAATCAAAGAGGGGTATTGGAACAATCAGATTTTCCATTTGTACAAATTCATAAAAAAGTTAAAACCTTTACTTTCTGGACTGTTACATTTAATGTCAGAATTTGCATATCACAGGTTTCAGACACCAATGTGCCAATCAGATTGTGTCTGGAAGCTCTATGAGATTAACACAATGCTTATGTAAACAAAACTATGATTAACTGGTCTTTACTCTGACCCCAATCTGAGAAAAGCCCAGATAGGCCCTTACTCTACATCACTTTACACAGGTAATGAGAGGGGGTCATCAGTCAACCCTGTGTGATTAACTGGGTGGCCTGAAAATGCGCCTTTAGGATACCATTAACCCAAGCTAGCCTAACAAGCCTGTGCAAACATAGTCTAAAGGCACCGGCAAACATACATCTGTGACGAGGATTGGTGGGTGAGCAGAGAGGAAAATCCATTTCATGAATATTGGATTTCATTATGAGAGCGCAAAAACAGCTTTGCAGTGGATCATTCTTTAATGACCCCAAAGTCCACGCGCATGAATCTTTTAGCAGTCGCTGTCTGTTTGATATGGGGGAAAGAATTGAATAAAATTTAAAAAAAGAGAGGGGAGAGTTGTTCCCCAGAGGGTTTTGATGAACCATAAGTTGAGCACCTCAATCATGGCCTCAATCTTTCAGACAGGTGGGTCGTCCTGCTCCTGACACAGAGACCAGGAGGGTCCAGGTCCCACTTTTGGAAGTCTGCAGAGGAAAAACATCTGCTCCTGGGTCCAGAATAGGAATGTGTGTCAAATATTGATGACTTGCAATATTTTATGGATGCTTAAAAGTGGCACATCATATATATGTGGGTGAATCTAGTCTCTGCTAACTGAACCTCCCCCCAAAGACACAACCCACCACGTGCACTGTTTGAGCCTGTAAAATATTTGTTTTTCAGTGAGGGGTAATAAATCAATTTTAAAAAAGTCATAATAGATGCATCTCCTGCATCTGTCTTCATCTCCGCTATTCTGCTATTATTGTGCAGACGCACAAACCACTCACTGCTGAACTTGGACTCTTTTGAGGTCCATTTAAAAAAACATACAGTATATATATTGTGTGATAAAAATTGTTTTCCTGATATCTGTGATGAGCAGCATGGATCTGTACATCACATCTCAGCTTTAAGTGACCAGTCAGTTGAGTATGTACCCAAGAATAGGAAAATAAATAAATAAATAAAAACTGCCACTAGCCACTTTTTACTGAAATGATTGAACCATTTTGAGCTAGTTCAGCCCTGAACATCACTTCAAACCATGTGTGTTTTTATTTGATGATTTCTAGCACAACACTTGCGTCTGGAATCTGAACAACCCACAGCTGTGTGGATGAGGCATGATGAGGCTCTCATTACAGCAAAAGAGTGTGACCTGTTCCACACCGGCCCTGCTGGTCCTCTCATTTCCTACAGTAACTATCAGGTAAGGTGTTTGGTGCAGCCTGTCATTTTACTGAGACGTTTCTTGATGTGCACAAAGTATGAACTTGAGGAACTTTAGTTTGGCGCATAAATTAAGCAGGAAAAGATGCTGTGGTTAAACCGAACCAAATCTGTCACCAAATTTTACAGAGGGATGCAAAACTTGGTCTGCAGAAGTCACCACATAACTAAATTAGGGGCTTTGTGATCAAGAGCCATTTTGGCCACTTTGTTTACTACTAAATATGTGTCCGGAGCTGCAAAAATTGCTACAACAGTTTACTGTCAACTGGTGGCCCATGGACCACTATACGTTTACTGGATATAGCTTTTCTGGCCTGTGGGGGTGATTATTATAAAATGAAAAATGTCTAACTATTATTAACATTTGATATTTTTACATTTAAATACAAAAGAAAAAGCCAGATTAATATAAACA
>JARVLU010001073.1:7777127-7790890 GCA_031762415.1 Simpsonichthys santanae | reverse complement strand
TTGAGGATCTTTAACGCCAATCATTTTCCAAAAAGTATACGTCCAAAATGCCATCTAAAATTAAAAGGTGATATTTGATGCCTTGTCTTTCTTTAATACCAGACAATATGACACTGAAACACAAACAGTTTGTATCACAAATAAACAAAAAATAGCAACAATGTGAACACTATCAGTAATACCAAATACAGTACAGTATAGAACTTTGTATTTCTGAAGTTTGTCTTTTATTAAATGGGAAATGCTTTGTTTGCCGAACACATAACAAGAATGGAAAAAAAATAGTGAAGAAAAGAAAAGACAGAGGATGATGATGATGAATGCTGATCTACTGGAAGATTCAGTGTGCCAGAAAGGAGCTTCTGCTTGTGTTTTATTCATTTTCTTTTCTTCTTCTTTGAAGACAATTCCAAAGATATGCTATATATATTACTTACATCTAATGCATGTAGTGTAGATATTCAGCTAAAAGACATTCAATCCCAGCAGTTTTGTGCTAATCCCATTTATATTCAATGAGTCTTCGAGGCTCAATGTGTCTTATCTGTTTAAATAAAAGTTGAATGAATGAATATTCAACTGTATACTTGACTTGACTTGTGATTTGGTCTCATCCAGAAGCACAACGTTCAATTAGGAGTTTCATGAACAGTCATAAACCTTGTCGAAAAGCTTATTCTGTTGTGTAAAGAGAAGATCATGGCAGTGGCTGAAGAGATCAATGCTAGACAACAAATCTTTGCAGACTTCCTTGAAATAAATCAGTGAGTTGACAACCAAAGTCATGCGTTCAGCTGGGGAATATGCCACTGCTGTGGTGCAGCAGGCAATAAAATAAGGACAGATTTGTAGCTTTTATTTTATAAAGAAGACTAAAAATGTGTGTGCGCACTTGAGTGTGTGGACAGGGTGTTTAAATGACAGTTAAATGCAAACATTTTAGTTTTTTTTTTTTTTTTTTTTAGTGATCATTAAGATACACTAATGTCTATACATATTTTACAACAAAAATCCTGACTCATCATGGAAAAAAAATGATCATTATTTTGCCTAAAATGTCTTACTGTATTTTATTATTAATATCAATTACATAATGTATAAATATTTTTCAATATTTTAAAATCCAAAATCATAGGAGCAATGAAACCACACAAAACACTGCATGAAAATTACTGCTCACACTAAAGTTGAGCATTACTTTAACTAATTCTGTCATGTTTATGGTGAAATTTTGCCATTACTGTAGTCCCTCGCTATTTTGTGGTTTGACATTCGCGGACTCACTTTTTTTGTGGTTTTCAAAGTAAGATTAAACACAAGGAAATTATTATTATTACGTTTTAACTGTACAAGACATATGATTGTCAACTTTAATATTGCTCACGTGATTGGGACAGTACTGGATACTGTACAGTAAAAAAGTTAACAAAAATAAAATATTTCGGACAGACACCTCCATTTTGTAGTTTTCTCTCAATAAGCCTATTCTATATCCCCGCTCACAAGAAATACATTTCCCAGAAGCCAACAGTGCCCCGCCCAAAACCCCATTTCCTTCTGCTGAAATGCGTAGAGCAAAGTTTTGCTCTGATTGGAAAAAGTTTGGTTTTTATTACAGTGACTTCAGGTCCTAGCTGATTCAAAGAGCTGCAGGACACCCACCGGGAACAGGATCAGAACCAGACCAGAACCGGACCTCCACATCCATTGGCGAATCCGAGAGCTGGTAGCCAGCCCACGAGAACTTACAAGCCGGGGAGTCGCCGCCGAAGGTTCGGCTACTCTCTGGAAATCACCTGGACTTTTATTTAATCTTTTTAGTGGCCCATTGGTCCTATGCCCCCTGAAGAATCCCCCACCCCACCCCCAAAAAAGCGCTTCAGTGCTTAATGGCTGAACAGAACCGGATCATAACCAATGCAGAACTGAGAGCCGCTGCTGTTAGAAAACACTCCAAATAAAATAGTCAGCTGCCATGTCCTAAAATGACCAAACTATATGCAGATTTTTGCGATTTTCAGTATTTTTGATGGAATTATTATGTGATGAATGAGGCCGTTAATATCCACCTCAGCTGGGGAAACACTGCTTTTATTAAAGGTCAAGAGGATGTGCTACATTCGGTCCCCAGGTAATCGGTACAGACACAGCAGGTTGACAGCTCTGATGGGGCTTTTTATCGTATATGTCCGTATCCCTCTTGGCATCAAGTTGCACCCCCCCAAAAAGCTAACAGATGGCTTTAGGTTGTACTCTCATGTCTTGAAGTGTGAGCTGAGTGCAGGAAGTAGCAAGGGGTGAGTGGGCACAGTCAGAAGGCCTGTGGGGTCCCCAGGGCTGAGCACTAAGCACAGAGGGGGGGGAAAAAAACCTGACTGGATTATAATAAATGTGGCAGCACTGAAATGGAATTCCATCCTCTTCCACGTTTGACTGTGTAATTGCTGTCCCATGAATTGAAATGTTGCATTTTCAAAAGCACTGTATTTCAAAGCCAGTCAGTCTATATGGTTTGACAATTTGCGTTATGCAGCTTTGCTTTCAGTCTGTGCAGAAGACTTGTATAGAAACGAATCTTTCCACAGTTAGAACTTAGAATGAAAAAAAAAAAAAATCCCTATGCTACATCAAAAGGCACTGTCGAAATCTTGACAAAAGACATGTAAATACTTGAGAATAAAAGCCTCACTGTGATGCAGGATGCACAAATGAGACTTTAAATGACAGGGGCTGACTGAAGCACCTCTTCTTTAGTACATGAAATCAAAAACGTCCTCAAGTGTATCACATCTCACGTTAAATGCATCCTTTTAATGACAACGCCTGTTTCAGTTAGGCCAAAGATACAAGCAACAAAGAGATTTATTTGTCATTCGCATCTCGTGTGGTACATGTGGTGGAACGAAATTATGTACGCAGGGTCCCAGTTGCATCCAACAATAAAATGTAAAAGAAAAACCGTAATAAGATCTAAGATGTGAACTAAGAAATACCTCAGCTAAATAATAGCATCTGCGTTAACATTTAAAAATACTGTGAGCAAGTGTTCGGCCACAATCAGCACCCTTCAAATTAATTCCCCGTGAATGAAAAGTCAGATTAAAGGAAAATCAATAGCAGAAGCAGCAAAAGTCCTCCCATTGCCTATTTGTTTTTATTAGGGGTGGTGAAGGGATTCATAAATGCTCCATGGGCATGTGTGACAGTGCACTTTCTTTGCAGAAACTTTTCATATTGCAGCAGACTGGCTCCTACCTTTCGTTTCTTTCTATACTGTCATGAGAAAATCTTAATAGAAGCCGACTGTCAATATGGCTTGATCATGATGGATTCAGTGGGGGGATCAATCACGTTGGCCTGATTGAGAAAACACCTGCACGGTCTGGCTAACATTTGTCATGTCAGATATTGCAGCCTCCCTGTAGCATACAGATCAATTCTGATCTCATCTGTCAGATTCACAACCAACAAACAAAAGGTAGGCGAAGATTTGATGAAGCAGATGTTTACGATACGTGAAGCTTTAATAACGAGCATCAAATTGAGCTGTTCATCTTACCATTCACACAATGTGTCTTCATGTCAGCTTTAAATGTTCAGCTGTGTGAGTCTGGCATCAATTTAGTTTTATCTGATCTGTTCTTTGGGTTTGTTGGGATTTTATGGCAGTATCACTCAAAATTAGGGATGCACGATATTATCGGCATGGTATCGTATCGGCCAATGTTAGCGATAAAGTTAAATATCAGACATTGGCCATTCCATCAAAATAACACCAATATAAAAGGCTTTTGTCCATCCATCCATCCATCCATCCATCCATTCATTATCTTTACCCACTTCTTCCTTTTTGGGTCATGGGGGTCGCTGGTGCCCATGTCCAGCAGTCACTGTGCGAGAAGCAGGGGACACCATGGACAGGTCGCAAGTCCATCACAGGGCCACATTAAGACAAATGAGACAAACGTTCACTCTCTCACTCACTCCTAGAGACAATTTAGTGCCCAATCAGTCTTTACATGCATATTTTTGGTCTGTAGGAGGAAATTGGAGTATCCTGAGAAAACCAACGCATGCACGGAGAGAACATGCAAACTCCACCCAGAAAGACCCCTGCACCGGGATTTGAACCAGGGTAACCTGCTCGCTGTGAGGCAGCAGCTCTGCCAGTTGCACCACCATGCTGCCATAAAAGGCTTCTGGTTTAAGTAAATTTTTAATTTAAACTGTCAAGTGAATCTATTAATGCACTACTGCATTTGTGCATTTCATTTCTCGCTTGTGAACAGGTTGAGTTTAGATATGTGAAAATTTACAAAGTTGCACTGTTCCATGTCATTGTGTTAGAGTAAATGTCATGAATAAATTTGACATTAAACATAATTCAAGTTGAAGTGTTACATCATTTTCAGCCCCCATTTCTGGCATCTGCATTTGGTAGCAGGCCAAACTGACAAAGACCATGCATGATAATGTAGTACTGTGTATTTTAATTCCACAGCAGAGAAAGCTATGTAGGTCTGGGGGAAAAAAAATATCGGTATCGGTTATCGGCCAAATAAGTTTTAACATACTGGCATATCAGATATCGACCAAAAATTCAATATCGTGCATCCCTACTCAAAATATGACCAGATTTTTAAATTACCATTTAACATATATTTTCACAATTGCAGCATGTGAGGTTTTGTTCTAAATCAAACAAATCTAAACCACACAGTAACATGTCCTAGAGTACAAGTTGTCAGTGTCAAACAATGTGCCTCGTCAGCAAATTCATGTTGTATTAAAATACTTTTGCCTGACATTAAGCAGCTAATTGCCCTTTTCTGACACCTTCATTATGTCCTAATGGAATTGGAGGTCCGCTGGCCAGATAAAGGTCACATCGATACAGGCAGTGCCCCCTTGATGGGGCGAGAAGATGTTCTGCAGCTGTGAAAAAATAATTTCAAAAAGTCATTTCTGAAGGAAGAGTTGCTAAATTACTTGCTATTATGTATCAATTGTATTCAGAGCTTTCAATTTATCTGCATATGAAACTTAGTGCTTACACAACACTCCTTTTTTTTCTGGAAATAGCTCTAGTTTTGCTGCACTACAGCATTTAAACAGGCCAACATGATGCTGCTTGCATCTTCAAAATGATATCATGCATTTTACTAACCATGCTTATTTTCAGTTATTGCTGCTCAAACACAAGAAGGCACAAAATAGATGAGTGAGGTTTAGATTTAACTGTGCATCACAGCATTAAAACATCTAAATACACAGATTTTGGGAGGAGGGAATTTGGAAGCTTTACCAAATACAGTATATATTACCCTCAAAAAATTAGGTTGTAGTTTTTGCTCACATCCTTCATTGAACAAGGGAATAACATTTGGAGTACAATTTAAAAGTGAAGAACAGCTTTAAAAATAGTATTTAACTATGGTACTCAGGTCCAAGCAATAATGGGATTCAGCTTTCTGGATTACAAAACTGGAAACAACTCAAGGCTTCCGTGTTATTCAGCTCTTCATCTAATTAATGAAATATCATAACATAATAGAGCAGCATCTCCTTCCAAACCCAATTAAAGGTCTGCAGCAGCACAAACCTTTGATGGAATTTCACCCAGCATTCCAATTAACACAACAGGACCCCCCAGTATCACAAATACGATGCTTTGTGCTCAAACTATTTCTGTGATGTTTTGCCTCAAAATATTTGGGGCAGCTTTTGAACACCAAATAGCTAAAATGCACGAGTGGAGTCGAACATTTTTAAAGATCACTGCGAGTCCATTTTGGGGTCACGAATTCTGCCTAACAGAGTCTTTTCTTTTCTGTCATGCTAACAGGGACACTTCATTACAAGAACTCCCATCAGCGCTTGCACAACTGGAGCCAGAACCACGTGCCGGCCTTAAACAGCAGAGGAATCCTGACACATCTAAAATCACAACACAAGCTGTGTGTGCTTAACGTCGGACGCTACAAGAAATAAATGCCACATCGAGACTTTCTCAAACGTATAGCGTTCCAGACAACAGCGCCAAATTATGGAAAAACATTTGTTAATTGCACATTGTCAATTTTACATATAAAAAAAAACCGAGTGCAACCCGTGGATTCTTGACAAGTTCCAAATTGTTTATTTTGTGGGCACACTGCATGACTGTTTTATTAGAGGTGTGCTGCCTTGCTGAAATGACTCCCTAACCAGTAGCATATTGGATTAGCAGCAGCTCCTTAATGCCGCAATATCACACAACAAGTGACCCTGAAACAGTTTTACTACGCCCACTCACACCGTAATATTAGCAAACTCAGTTTTCATTGGCAGGATAAACCTGACGTGTTTTTTTTTTCCCCCCTGCACCTAATCATCTGCCTGCAAAATCAATCCATCTCCATCACCGCCTGTTGCGGGTCTTTGCATCCCTCCTCCCTCACACCATCTGTCTCCCTTCCCTTGCTTGCATCCTCGCAGCCCTTCTTCAATCATTTTTTTTTTCACCATAACTCCTCCATCTCCCTGTCTTGTCCGTCCTCATCAGCTTCTTGTGTCTTTCTGTTCCCCGTGCTGTTTCTGCTCCGTGCATTAAACAAATGTGCGGCGCTGCACATGCTGCATGGAACGCGTTCCCCGGGCGAGCAAATTCCATGACAATGCAAGAACGCATCGGCGGATGATTGGCACTGACGGCGGACACGCCTGATGCGCAGCGACACGTCGGCCATCTCAGCTGTTGAGCGGCTCATTATCATTTAGAACTGCTTGCTGCACAGACTACACACCCACACGGTCTGCCGCTGTCTCCCGACAAGAATTTGAATTACGTGAAAGTCAGGATGCGACGGTCTCTTACAGTCAGTTATTTTGAGCCAAAGTTTGGAAGCACAGCCTCTTGTATGACTTCTTTTGTGTTCCCTTGGAGGACAATGTTGGTATGTGATGCTCATTAGCACGCCCTGTATCTCTTTTCCACCCCTCACTCATACTTCCTCCCCCTGTCTATTAAAGTCTAGGACCAAATTATCCCCATTCTCTGTCGGGCTCTTTCACCCTCCATCTCGCTCAGAGCTCACTGTGAATACCAGTCTGGAGCACAATAACCCCTCTTCTTTCCCTCTTCCCTGCACTTTATCCATCCCTCCGTCTTTCTGTCTCCCACGTCGCTCTTATGGCTACAGGAGAAGTCTGTGAAGGGAGCAGCTGCTGAAATATTTATCGATCTGTTTTCCTCAGTTTTATTTATTTTCCTCTCTCACCCCCACTTGCTCTCTCCCATCCCGCCTGCAAAGACCCACAAACACCTCCAGCACCATCAGATGGCGCAGGCGTAGGAGAGGCTGAAAATCCACAACATAAAAACTATTATTTAGCATTGGTTGCACCCAGCGGTTTTACCTGTGTAAACAAAATGAGGTGCAGGCGTGAGATGGAGGCTGAAAACGTGAGAGAATCAACTGCAGCAGGAACAGCTGCGGCGGCGATTGAGCCGTGAGACAGGCAGGGAGTTCGGCAACTTCTCTTCTGGCATCTGCTTCAGGAGGGTGTTGATAGGAAACACTTAGGTGCTGCTCTTTTTGTGCCACTGCTGACTGTTGAAGTACAAGTAGTCATGGCAACAACACCCCAAGCAATTATAATTACAATGGCACCAACTTTGGTACTGGGCCAAATGGGTTCACAGATGACTCTGACGTTATCGCAGCACAATTAAAGGGCTTCTGAGCTGCTCGTCCCAGTGAGTCCACCAATTTTCAGTCCGGTCATCTGGACGGTTTCGTTTTTTGTGCTGGGACATTTTGCCTTCCATCCAGAAGGCTTCATCAGTCTGAGTAGGCCTGTCACGATAACAAATTTTGCTTGGCGATTAATTGTCTCAGAAATGATTGCGATAAACGATAATATTGTTTGAAATTTGACAATAATTTGTAACTATTGGCAAATTTAAAAATAAATGTTTGATCATTTGTTTTGCGTGTAGTACCTTTTTTGACCACCGTATATCAGTATTAGACTGTTTGAAGTTCGAAGGATGGATAGTGAGGGAGCGAGCAGCACGTCTCTTTAAGAAAAATGGGAAGGAGGCCCCTTAACATGACATGGGCTGTCTCTCCTTCATTTTTTTTCAGTTCACAAAATGGCGGACGCTCTGTGTGGTTTGAGCTCTTTATCATAGCATTTTTCACACAAATCTTTAATAAAAAAAAAATCAGTAAACAAGTTCTTAGCTTCTTTTTTAAGAGAAAAACAATGTTTTTACATGAAAGCACGAGTTTCGACTGTGAATTTTGGAGTTTTGATAAGACAGAGGGTTTTTTTTCCCCAAGGCCGGCCTGTTAGCTTAGCTCGTAGCTTAGCTTTTCAGCTTAGCTGCTTTTAACGATCCCAAAATACAATTGTGGATCGTTAAAAGTGATTTTAGAGTAAAGAGAACTGGAGTTGTCTTTTTTGTCATCCGGTGTCTTCAGTAGAGACACAAAGAAACAATAAATGGATAAATGAAAATGAAGTTGATAATATTAATTTATCATGCATTAATTGATTTATTGTTTATTGTGACAGGCCTAAGTCTGAGGAAACACCAAACAAATCTGCTTCTCCACCAACAGCTTACTCCAAAGTGGGGGAAAAAAACAGTTATGTTGGTGTTAAGATGGTCTATAGGGCACGCCCTTTCCTCCGGTGCCTGCCCTCTCCCTCCTCGACAGCCATGTCAAACTGTCGACGATGAAACAGACTGATGAAGCCTTCTGGATGGAAGGCGAACCATCTCTGCACAAAAAAATACAAGAGACCATCCAGTTGACCTGACTGAAGATTGTTGGATTTTATTCCTGGATTATTGCGCATGGACTTTGGTGATCAGCACTGAATGTTGAGGTTACGCCCAAACAAACAATTTAGCAACATTTTTTTTTAACAACGGGATTTGCTCCAGTTTTTTGTTGTTGCAAAATGATTACCGTAAATGCGAACAAACACGGCCAAAGAAAGTTTGCACAGTGTGCAGGAGAAAACACACATGCACACACAAATATAAGTCCCTCCACCAGGCTTGGCCTGCCTAAGCCTTTTCCATTGATTTGCCGGCGCGTGCCTTGTCTTTTGGTAATGAGGACAGGGAGAAAAGCGGGACCCTCGTCCCTCCCAGCTCCCCCAGGACAAGCCGCCTGCACTAATCTGAATTGTGTTTTGAATGATGCTAACTCCATGCCCCACCCACCCAAAAAAAAAAAAAAAAAACTGATGAGAATAAAGAGGAAGAGAGAAGAGAATCACACACTGCTCTCTCCCCTTTGAACTGAATGTATTCCTCCTAAATGTAACATCTGCACATGACAAACCCAATTCATTTTCTCCCTACAGCTCAGTCTGCTGTGTCAACTGGAGCTCTGAAAACCAAACTGAAGATGTTTGTATAACTTATTTAACTTGTAATATGAATGCTTTGGGAAAGGGATCAATTGGTGTATTAATAGCCACACTAATGTATTCTCTGTGCATTAAAGATGTCCCTTTCCTGTTTGCTTTCCATCGATTTTACAACTTCAGAGGGAATTCTCGAAATTCATCTTTCCAGAGGCTCGAGTAAAAGAAACCCCTTCACCGAGTGCATGCACATGTGTATTTTTTTCTTTGCGTTGCAAGAGAGTGCCCCTTCTTATCTGGTGCCAATATGCAAGTCCACGATACAATTCATTTTTCTCTGTCCTCGGCCACTTTTCTCTTTATTGAACCACCCCTTTCTTACATTAACTAAAACATCCTCCTTTTTCATTTTCAACAGTGAGAACCATAAAAAAGCTACTGTTCATAATAACGGTCAAAACAGTGCAGGTCTTTTAGATGAGACTGAGAGATGGGAAGAACAAGGGGAGGTTATTTCAGCGCAAATTACAACAGAGATAAAACACAGGGACACTTCCTGGCCCAAGATGCAGATAGTCACTTTCCATTACATTTAACTGTATATATTAGTAGAACTGTAATTATAATTTCAAATGAGACTATTGATGACCTAGCGAGCCAATATGTGAGGCCGGTTTAGATGGGTATAAAAACAGCAGAAGAAATCTCGAGTGTCGTGCTCTGTAGAGGTTGTTCTGGCCTGAAGGCTAACACCATGAGATGCAAAGTGCAGAGCTCCTCTCGGTTTAATGAATCTGCAGAAACGTTGCAAGAAAGGCGTGAACAGAAGCAACTATTTTATTTGTGGTCACTTGTTACAACTGCTACCCAGTGTTGCTTCTATTATACATAGTTTGTGTAGTTCATGCATTCTTTACACCCGCCTCTCCTGATATCTCCACTTCTGTACTTGCATCTTTGCACATCTATTGCAACTTGCACAAGTTTTGCATTTTTGCACCTTACTCAGTTTACATCTCTGCTGCTATAAAAATAGAAAAGGTTTATGCTGCTAACCACATATCAGAACATGTTTCTACCTCATGTACCACCCACACATGTACTAATAACATATATCTATAGTCTTGTCTCTTAATTACTTGTTTAGATTAGAATGTTTAGATTAAGTTGGATGTCTTTTTGTATTTATTCTTCTGTTGTGTATTCATTCAACCTTTATTTATACAGGCTAGCCTCATTGAGCCATGGGGACTTGTTTGCAAGAGGGACCTGTTCCAGACAGAACATATAAAGTACAGACAACAAAATATGCACTGCGTGTTGTGTTGTTTATGTGCATAATGTTCAGTGTTGCACCGTGATCCTGGAGGAACGCTGTTTGTTTCAATATGTACTCGTACGTAGCTGAAATGACCATAAAACCTGTCTGATTCTGACTCACTCTTATATGAGACCAGCATACCAGAAATATTGAAATATTTTGTGTAATTGTAGTAGTGGACAGTAACAAAGTACATTTACTTGAGTACTGTACTTAAGTACATTTTCTGAGTTATCTTTACTTGAGTATTTATGTTTTTGGGAACTTATGATTTTCACTCCACAACATTTCAAAGACAAATATTCTACTTTCGACTCCACTACATTTCTAGGAAGCTTCTCGTTACTCACTCCACTGTTGCTGTTTTTCTTTCCTCAAATGCAGTTGGCTAGCTGTTGATTCAGGTATTATGCTAGATTCATCTGTGCAGAATATTCATTGTTTTGTAAGTTTCTATGTTAAATATGGCAGAACTTTCAGTTGTCAGTGTTACTGTTTCCTCTCCTGTGTTAAGTTGTTGCTGTCAACATATGCACATTTACACACAAATAATGCGGTGTATGAATACTGAAGCTGAGGACAAAACTAAATGTGCATCATCTGTTGGGATTTCCATGACTGTCCACAAACATGTAAAATACAGAGAAGATATTTATAGTTCACAGGTTTTATTAAGGCATGTGGTGTTAGTGGTTCTACATGGCAACACATCAGGTGGTTCCAGAGTTACAATGTTCTGTGAAATCACTCAAAACAATACAGCAAAGTACCACTATTAGAGAATATAATTTTTACTTTTAAATACTTCAGAATTTTTTAATACATGTACTTTTGAATACTTAAGTATTTTTCAACAGTACGTACTTCAGTTCTTTAACTTTAAACTTTTGACTGAATAACTTCTACTTGTCGTTGATGATTTGACCATGAGCATCAATACTTTTACTTAAGTACTAGAACTGAGCACTCTGTCCACCACTGTTTAATCGTAATTAATCACTCCTATAACAATGTTCTGATATGTCTTTTTGACAAGTCTAAGCTCATTCACTGCTCATATTTTGCTGCTAACCTTTCTTCATTATATTGTAATTTTCAATTTAAATCTGTTTCAGAGTCACATCAGACGGCCGAGTGTTTTTGTTTTAGTTTTGCCTCGAGCAAAATTACCCGCTGCACACATTAAAGACTAAAATTAATTGTTTTGTTTTTTTTCTTTTTATGTCCCTGATGCAATTTCCTAACACCTTTTGAAATTCATTCCAAAGCTGCAAATAGTCTGTTATTTTCATTAGATTTATATTTATATATTATAACTTTAATTATAATTTATTGATGACCTCATAAGCCAATATGTGAGGGCAGTTTAGGTGGGTATCAGAAACAGCAGAAGAAATCTTGAGTGTCGTGCTCTGAAGAGGTCGCTCTGGCCTGAAGGCTGCCGACACCATGAGATACAAAGTGCAGAGCTCCTCTCTGTTTAATCACTTTCCAGAAACTTTGCAAGGAAAGGGAGAACAAAAAGCAAATGTGTTATTTGTGGTCACTGGTTACAACTGCTACAGCATTGCTTCTATGAGGCCGAGTACCAGAAATATTATTACACGGGCTTTAATTGTAATTAATCATTCCTGTAACAATCTTCTGATATCTCTCTGTTTTTTGCACTGTTCATATTTTGCTGTTAATCTTTCTGCATTGTATTGTAATTTGCACTTTAAAACTGTTTCAGAGTCAACTCAGACTGCCGAGTGTTTTTGTTTTTAGTTTTGCCTCGAGCAAAATTATCCGCTGCACACACTAAAGACTAAAATAAATTGTTCTTTTTTTAACTTCTTTTGTCCCTGATGCAATTTCGTAACACCTTTAAATTCATTCCAAAGCTGCAAGAGGTTGCCAGCTATAGAGTGATTAGCTTTACTGCCTTCACAAGATTAAAGTCATGGTACGATAGCTATTTTACTTCTAAACAAATGAATAGTAATTTAGGGCACATAATTGAAGTCGTTCTGCAGCGTCTTCGACGTCGGTAACTCATTTGAAGAACTTTTGGTGCATCTGAGGTCTCCCTAACTTAACACAGCATAATCTCAAGTTTGCTCTCGTTCTCAGTCAGGCTGACCCAAATCCTTTGACGACTCAACTGTTGCCATGGTAACGTCGTCCTAATGTTTTTTTTTTTCTGTTGTTGAGTAATATATGCATCGCAAGAAGTATTAGCCTGTGAAGTTGGGAACAGCTGAACATTTTGTCTTTATGCTGCAAAAATGAGTGATTATATTCAGTTCTATTTCCAAAAAGGACATTAAATCTCAGATAATTGTTGCTCATCTGCTTTTTGGTCATGTAACTGGGTTACAATATGAAATGGCAAGTGGCAAATGATCTAAATATGTTAGAAGTTTGTGATGCTGCAGTAACGTAATTACTAACGATGTATGATATTAGGTTACTGCGCTTGGCTAATAAAACTGGAGTGAACAATTCCAGCAATATATTGATCATCTTTTTACCCAGACAAAGCTGCATGTTCAAACAAAAATATTCTCAAAGCTCCTGAGCCACAAAAAAAATGGTAACAATACCCCGACATTTTTGTCTGGCCTCGTTGCAGCTTTGCATTTGGTTTGTATGGATTATGTCTCTCTTGGTTTCAGTGTGAGAAAAAGTCTTTGTTCAAATGGATGGAAACTTCACTGCAGTCAGAAGAGATGCTCATTTTATCTGCTTTTTTTGTGTCCTTTCATTTTTTTTTTTTTTTTTAAATTAAATATTCAGCTGAAGAGCTGCAGCAACAAAAACCAAAGACAACCAAGTTGAAAAACTTGTTTTGGCAGGAATATAGTCAGCGTAAAATATGGTGTTAAAAATTAAGGAAAGCTGATTGCTACATGTGCCAGGTAACTTTCTATGTGAAAATACATCTGTAGAGTAATCTGGCAAGTAGGTCAAGTCTTTATATTTCACAACATGCACAAGTCAACTGCTTGATGGGGAAAATACCATACCATACCATACCATACCATACCATACCATACCATACCATACCATACCATACCATACCATACCATAC
>JARVLU010001073.1:7764713-7777027 GCA_031762415.1 Simpsonichthys santanae | reverse complement strand
TGGACCTGCAACAGAGAAAGCCCTGTCACCTCTGAGCTTAAAACCAGTGCCTAGAACCAGTTAAAGCATCTGGTCTGCTGACCTCAGAGAGCACTGTGGGACATATGGCTGCAGCAGATCAGCGAGATGGGAGGGGACAACGCTGTTCAGAGATTTTAACACATAGAGGTACAGGTAGTCCTCGGATTACAACGGTCTTAAGTTACGACTTTTCGAGGTTACGACGCATCTCCCTTATTTCAAGTTACACAGTTTTATGCGGTTTTACGTTGGTTTTACGTCGTAAACTTCGTAACGCAGCGGCGCGGGGGCAGAAGAATACAGTATTGTATTTCATTATTATACGTACTGTACAGTATTTTGTGTTTTTTTTATTTATTTATAATTATGTAGGGTACTGTGTTAGAATAGACTAAGTGCTTGGTAAAACCGGTACCGTACATGTATATGGTACGGTAATTATGTACGTTCCGACTTACGTCGAAAATCGGTTTACGACGCAGCGTAGGAACAGATCTACGTCGTAAGTTGAGGACTACCTGTATTTTAAAATGGAATTTGAAAGTAAATGGACTGTACTTTTAGCACCTTTCTATCTTATCAATACACTCAAAGTGCTTTAAGTTACAATCTGTGCCCTCATTCACCCATTCATACAACACTCTACTAGATCTCTACAAAACTAATTGAATAAATAATTCTAAAGGGACAAATCAGAGCTTTATCACATTCCTACACTGACGGGACACACATCAGAGGCAATGAGGGGTTCAGTGTCTTGCCCAGGGACACTTGGGCACGTGACTACTGGTGGATTCGAATGCCCAACTCTTGCATTGGAGGATGACTGTTCTAACCACTTAGCCACAGCCACCCTGAAAGTGAACTGGGAGCCAGTGAAGGGAGGCCAGAACTGGAGCAATGAGCTCTCTTTTGCCTGAACCAGTTAAGAATCAGGCTGCAACATTTTGAACCAGTTGTTTGTGCAGTAAAGTCTGACTGATTCCAAAAAGAAGCGCATTGCAGTAGTCAAGCCTGGATGTTATGAAAGCATGTATCACTGTCTCAAGGTTACTTTTGGGCAGTTTGGGATCCAATTTAAACAGTCGCCTCAACTGAAGAAAAACAGGATTTAACAATCATGTTTACTGGAAGTTCCAGTTTCCCTCCCAGATTAGTAAAAAAGTAGCGCTTCTAAAAAAAGGTAGTACTTCCAAATAAGAAGCACACAAGAAGGAGAGGACATAGAAATTCCCATGGGGAGAATGCATTCTCAGCTGACTCACTTATTTTATCGCAGCTCTGTGGAAACAAAATGTAAAGTCAGCAACACTATCACATGATCCGAGTCAGAGCGGTATATCATGCCTTATTCAGGCCCAGCTGTGTTTGACAGTAATTGTATGTATAAATTATAAATTAGTTATGAAAATGAGACACACTAGAAAAAAAATGATACATTTTCTGTTGCACCACCTCTCTGTTCAACCTGAAACGGCAAGTTTTACCGAGGTTTGATCTTCTGCTCGACAAATATGGTGCACCTCTACAGAACAGCGTGAGGAAAAAGTAAAATAAATGAGTAAACGTCACCCCTCTCCCCTGGGAACATATAGAAACCACAGGCCCTCTCTGGTTATATCTCCAACCCTTGTTCCCATGGCTCTTGAGAACAAATCCAAGCCCTCTCACTCGAACACTTGCAGATAAATAAAATCTGCCAAAATGGCAGAGCATTTCCAAAGCAAACATGAAGAACAACAGCGCACACAACCCGTGGATTTCAAAGGGAGAGAGAGGAGAAAAAACAGAAGCCCCTCCAGAATAGGAGCGCGTGGCATCTGTTGATGCTGGCATCTTCCGTCTCTTCATCTCCAAGCCAAGACTGGTGATCTATTCAAGTGTGTGTGTGTGTGTGTGTTTGAGAATAGTTGTGTGTATGAGGATGCAGAATAGAAGGGGATAGCCATGTGCTAACATGTGCAACGTGCATTGACCCCACTTGGCCCCCATATGTTGCTCAAACAAGAAGGATGGTGGGTTACAAATCGACTCTGCTTGTTTTCACCTGTTCTCCCCGCCCTCTACACTTCCTCCTTACCAGAGCTTCCATTTGTTTGAAAGAAAACACATCTGTTGGACTGTTGGGCCGCACCGTACAGAGCACTGCACGCAGCCTTGTGCACAAATGAGATTTCCTGAAGCACATCCATGGAACTCCGTATGAATGTGAAATTACCATTAACGTTTTAGTCCTTGAGAGAATGCAAATTATTTTCTGCTTAAACTTAAAGGACATCCTTTGTCCTCCTGAATGAGCAAAGGCAATAATTTGAGTTTTAAATAATGTGAGTATCTGGTATAATGGCAATTATTGCTCAATTAATTGAAAGTAATGAGTACATGGATACATTCCAGCCATAATGTGTCATCTCTGGCCTGATTGCAGAGAAGAAACGGGTTTGGAGTAGTTGCTTGTTGCCAGGAATGTGCAGATATTTTATTGTATGTTTCAGTGGGAGTATTGCCATCGACCTCCTAGAGAAACGGTCCTTGTGTATTTTAAAAATACAAATAAAATAATAATAATAGCAGCTTGATGGCATGCCAGGACTTGGACATCATTTCCATGGAGTGGTCCATGCATTCAGATGCCAAGTCTGTGGGAACCCTTTGAATAGCTTAATGGTGTGTTTTTGTAGCAGAGAAATAAAGAATATCTCTTGCATGCCATTGTATGGGTCTGAAACCTTTTGTAGCGCTTCTGAGTGCCTGTGCAAACCCAAGCTACTTTTGTGTCCAACATGTGAATGGCTGTTAATGTGTTGGAACAAGAATGAGCTACACTCAGGTAAATAAAATACTTAGAAAGCAGCACAATAATTCAAGGTAATGTGCATTATACATTACTGAGCAGCATTAATACCTCTTTTAGTCTTGTAAACATTTTGTAGAGACGCATTTAAGCAACAACAACCCACCTATGACTCTCAGGGCCATGGAGACAGAGGATTATTCTGCTGCTGCATGATTTATCAACCATCAAACAATAGGCTTTTAACAGCCACGTGCTTCCTCTATAATGCACGTCTTTCACCTTTAAAAGTGGACGTTTTGATAACTAATAGCAACCTGCAGCAGCAGGCATGAGCCTTCTCCAAGATGAGTCTGATTCACATGTGTGGCGGCGTGCACATCTCACATTGACGTTCAATCATGCCTCAGCCGTGCCTGAGATGATTGGTTGCACCTTCATGCCCCACCATCGCCACAGCTTTACAAATTTGCAGAGCTGAAACGTGAGGTGAGAGGTGGGTTTGGTTAGTGTGATGTTGAGCCCTGTGTGCTGTGCGCTTCCTGCAGGGCTGTCCGTCTGCTGTCTGCCTGGACTGGATATGTGGGGGGTTTGCTGTGGGAAGCCAACCATGACCAGCTGGGCTCTCCCTGCCCACAAGGAGCTCAGGAGCAGGAAGGGTGCAGCCTGTCTGCATCTGCAGGTTGTTAACCTCATATCTCATTGCACTGACACATCAATTATTGTTATTAAGGGGCCTGAGTAATTTATTTATATACTGATTTCCCACCAGACTAAGGCAGGACTAATTGAGCCAGGTGTGAGTATTTGTCTCTGCTCATGCTGGATGTGCTGAGGGAAATCAGAGGATATGGTGAGCATGCTGCACACAGCTAATAAGACATGGGACATCTTGTGGTATAGGGAGTATCTGGAGAATGATACTTTAGAATAAGGAACAAGATTTGATGTATTTTATACTTTGTGATCCCTGATGACAGCAGCATAGCAGCACGGTCTGGTTTTGGTACTCAGAACATGTTTGAAATGTCATGAAACTCCTGCAGTGACTCGTAACTGCAGGAATTTCACTAATAAACAGTGGAAATAAAGCTCATTCGCTCCCTCAGATGTCCAGCTTTATGTTTCATTTGAAACTGACCTTGACCCCCAAATGTTCAAACTGTTTTCTACTTGACCTGGACATTTTTTAACATCTTGCATTTTTGCTGGTTTGGCAGTGCAACACAAGCAAGGAAGAATAAGTTGAGGAAAAATGTCACCACTGCCAGTGATCTGCTGGATTTCAGTCTGAATCATCTGGAACAATCTATCCACTTTTTACTGCCTTTAAACTTTTATACCCTCTAATACCTGTATAGGATGCACCAATACTCCGCTGTTGCAACAGAACTAGGACAAAACAGTCCAGCAGAAAATTAGTTTCTTAAATAAATATTTTAAAGATCAATAGTTTTTATTGCTTTCATTTTTCTGCTCAGCTGGCCTGAGCTCTAGGAATGTCATGTTTCATTTTAAGAGTTGTTATTTCTCCTTGACATGAAGTTTCTGTGATGGTTCAACAAAGATGGCCCCTGTGTAGCACCATGCACTGAAGTTATGAGTTCTGCAGGGAGGTCGTTGATGTCTGGTCCATTTGACAGTTGTCTTTATGTTTGAACTGAAGCACAAGTTAACTTTTCTTGTCTTTACACACCAAAACCTGTTTTTTTATTTATTTATTTATTTTTTTCTTAATGTTGGTTTTATTTGACCAAATCCTGGATTTATAACCTTGACCTCAGGGGTCAGGTCATAGATGATGTCATTCTTCTCCCTCTGTAATTGAGTCCAGACATTGACAAAATTGGACCTAATTGGACAGCTTATATTTAATGAGTAAGGCTAAATATTGTGTATTTGTTAAACGTGCATGGGCTTTGTTAATAAGTGTGCACAAGGCAATGAGTCTGGGTTTCTAAAACAATGTTAGTTGGTGCTATAGCCAACTCAAACAGCTGAATAGTGCCAGCTGGCCAGAAACTACCCACATTGCAATTATTTAACCCAGATTTTTATTTTTATTTTATTTATTTATTTTAACTCAAAGTTTAATTAGCTCAAATAGTCATTCTGACCACATTTTGGTAGAAAACTTGCAGCTCAACATGACACAGCTGAGTTCAAAATGGTTGGGTCCAAATTTGGTCCACTGTATATAGGCTTTTATTCTTTGATAAAATTGTTCACTATTCTAATCTATTCTAATCTAATCTAATCTAATCTAATCTAATCTAATCTAATCTATTCTATTCTAATCTATTCTATTCTGGCTACATCTCTTTTTACGTCTCGACCTTGAGGTTTGAGTAAAGAAAACAAAACCGCATGTCTCTTCAGGGTCTCACTGCATTGCTTCGTCCCGTACTCCAACATGCAGCCACCCCCCCACCCCACCTCCCGCACCGAAATGCGTCGTGCGCGTGGGGATGCCGTCCCATTCAAGTCACGTCGCGAAGGAACGCTCACCGCGGATGGGAGTCCATTCTCCCACCTCTCTCTCCATAAACACCTCTACATGCACCACTCTGTGTTTACACTGAACCACGAGGTTTAGACGAACTGACCTGCACGCGCTCGTGCGCGCACGCTCGCGAACAGCTTCTTTCGCATCAAATGGTGATCGGGAAGCATGCACGCGTGATTCACATGCAGGTATCGACACCCGCCCTCTCCTCCTCCTCCTCCTCCTCTTCATCATTAGCATGCGCCCCCAGCAGCGTGATCAATTAAACGGATGAGAAAAAGGCGCAGTGGCAAACAGGAGCATCACTTAAGGAAACTTACCTTCAGAGAGCAGGAGCAGGACGAACGCAGCGAGCGCGTTCTGTAAACCCAGACAGCCCATGATGGAGTTCTGCGTGTTTTTCTGCAGCCAGGTGTAAAATGGTAAATCCTCCTCTGTGCTGGAATCGCTGCGGGAAACCAGTTTGTTACAGAAAGTGGATGAACGTCAACGTTAAAAACTCTCCGACAGGTGAGTGGATGAAAACATCAGGCTTGACTTTTCTCTTTGATTCCTCCCGGCGGTCTTCTCCGACGCAGACGCTCTTTCAGTCAAATATTAATGCAGAAAAAAACATAATCCACATTTGGTTTGACCAAAAAAAAAGAAAAAAAAATGTTTTCTGATAAAAAGCAGTGGTAGAATTGAGATATGATCTTATTTCTTGTCATGGAACAGGTTGGGGGGGCTCTGTGCGTCCTGGCCCGACGTGCGCCTGCCCTGTCTGTTGGTATGCAGACCGCTTCTCCGCTCCGCTCGTCGTGCGTCGCAGAGCGCAGCACTGACTGCGAGGCGCGCAGGATGGGGCATGATTGACAGCTCGAGGAGAGCCCCCTCTCTTCCAATCACCGGCCCCAAGGAGGGAGGCGGGACAAAGCGGTGCGCAGAAGTCCTGCACGGAGGGGCGGGGCGAGGAGTGGCTCCGGCCAATGGAAGGAGCGCTGTGGGCGGAGCGGGGAGGGCCAGGCGACGCACGGCGCGGCGATAATGCAATGTGATTTATTGCCAGTTTGGTGCTGCAGTACTCAGAGAGGGTAGTCCACTGGGGGGACAGGCAGAGGGAGTAACTACAGGGACAGAGGTGGAGGATGAGTGATGGAGCAGGTGGAGCCACACATGCGGTGGTTCTTTGAATGGGGAACAATGATGGACAAGTTTGACTCACATGCTAATCAGCATGTTGGTGAACCAGCTTCTAATGGAAAATGATGTTTGGGCTATTTTGAAAAAAAAAAAAAAAAAAAAAAAAAACTGAAAATCACCCAAAAAATTAAGCCATTTTCTTTTAATTGTGGTTCGTTGTGAATTGAATTGTGGTTGGATTATATCTCTAAAAAGACTGAAAATAGTTTGACCTTAAAGGGAGTCACTGTGCAGCTTCACTGAGTATGGACCACAGAAAATTAAGGACAGAGTTGTCTCAGGAGCTTGAAAAGAAAACTATTGACAAGCACATTAAGACCATCTCAAAGCAGTGTTTTTGTTCGTCTGACTACAAATTATGTGGGAATTTTAGGTCCACACGGCTGTAGCTAACCTCCCTGGATGTTCCCACAAGAGGAAAACTGATGACAAACTGAAGAGACAGCTAATACAAATGGAAGAGCCCAGAACAACAAGATTAGAGGTGAACTCCAAGGTCTAGATACATCAGTGTCACACATCGCAACATCAGTTGTTGTTTGAACCAGAGGAGATTTAATAGGAGAGGATTAAAAAGGCACCACTCTCAAAAGAAAGGAAAAAAAAAAAAAAAAAAAAAGAGCAAGACTGGAATTGACCTAAAAATGACATTGACAAAACTTTGGGGTGGAAAAAATAAATGAAGCCAACAAAGGCTCATTATGTTCTGGGGATGCTTTGCTGCATCTGGTGTCTTGAATCTGTTCAGGGTATATCTCAAGACTATCAAGGTGTTCTGGTGCTGGCCAGTATCTGTCTCAGTAAGAGGTCATGGGTCATCCAACAGGGTAATGATCCAAAACACGTGGCTCAAAAACACCAAGAATGGTCAGAAAAAAACTGTCTGCAATGGTCTTTTGAGCCCAGATCCAAATCTCATTGAACATCGGTGGAAGGAGCAAAACATGGAGAACATCTGGAGAAGGAACCCTTCAAATCAGGATTGTTTGTTCATGAGGAACAAACTAAAATACTTGTTGATAGGTGCAGAGTTAAAAAAAAAAATACACAATCCGACTGCCTCAAAAGTGCAACAAAAGGTTAAGTTAAATATACTTTTCCCCAGGCCAGTATCATAAAAAATAAAATAAAATGTATAAAAAAAAAAAAAAAAAAAGCCCTGGTGGATCACAGTTCAAAAGCCACAACTAAATATCAGTACTGTATTTTACGGCCTATAAGTTTCATTTTTTTTTTTTTTTTTTTGCATAATTTACTTGCCCTGCAACTTTTAACCAAAGCAACAGCTTTATATATTTATAAACCAATTTTGGGCTGAGATTTGACCAATTTCTTTCATTCTGACAGAAAATATTGAACGCTACCATTTTCATGACACTCGAGAAGTATGGCATGCCATTGTGTCATGTAATAGGTAAAAGTGACAGTGACACAATCGGCTTGACATAGACTGCCACCTTTGTCCAGCTCGCCTGCGCCGCCACTGCAAAATGCAGCTAATTTGACTGGTGAAGTGCATTTATTAAGTAAAGTTCAACTGAGACACACCTTTACTATAATGTTGATCTAACAAATTGTTTTAGGTGCTTATCTTGTTAAATTTTGAAGACGTGCACAGCGAGTCATCACTCTGCGTGCTCCTACTTCCATGTATCAGCTTTTGAAATGCAGCTGATTTGACCATCAAAGTGCATTTATTAAGCAAAACTTAGACTAAGACACACCTTTTACTATACTTTAGAACAAACAAACAACTGTTTTAAACAAATAAGTGTTAATCTTGTTAAATTCTTGTTAAAGTCCTCCCATGCACTGCACGCTCCTGCGGCCGCCATTTGGCAGCCAAGCGATTTTTGGCACAACACCGGCCCACATTTCCACGTTGTCAGCGGTGATGCGTAAAAAACGTGATGCCTCAGCGATGATGCATATGCAACATCAACATCAACATTTATGGATTTTTCCACTTTAATGAGAAATATTTGGACTGATGCAACTTATAAGATGGTGCAACGTGCACAGTGGAAAATACAGTTGCTTTCCTTGGTATTACTTTTTGGGTCAATTTCAAGTTTGTGTGTTTTTCTTTCTTTAACTAATGTATGTAAGGTGCGCTCAGTGGGTGGACTGAGTTGTGTCTGCAACCATCTGATTATACAGTTAACCTAATGGTACCTAACATAAACTCATTTAGGTAGACACCTTCCATTTATGCAGAAATAGGCTACTAATGAGCCATTTGTAGGCACGTTAGTCCCTTTGTCTCTGGACTGCATCTGGCACTAATTACGTAAATGGCTGTTGCTTTTAGCAAGAGGCCACTGCAAGCAAGTAATCTTGTTTTAAAGCTTGAGGCCAATAGACAGGAAGCTGTCGAATACAGAAAAGTTTGACTTGCCAATTTATGCCTACAATACAAACAGATGTTATTTCAATACAGTTAAAGTGTTGCCTTCTTTATCTAAAATGTGCCATTTAGTGTCATTTAGTCCATATTTTCAATATGCAAAACAGGTATTTTCACATTGTTTTATATTTGACTGCTGCTTTGTTTTTATTCCCAGAATAACCAATTAATACTTTATACCAGCTGAGTTCATAAGCAATCCAGCAATGCCAGCAGATCGTCAGACAAAATAAGAACAAATGTAGTGGGGGATAAACAAACTGCACATTTGGCTCAGATTAAAGATGGAGGAAGATGAGATGACCCAAATCAAGGAAACCCAGGACTGATTAGATGTTGAACAGTTAGTATTAGTTACATATGGTGTGAGTCATTTGTCAGGAATTATTTGTTTATTCTTAATTAAAGGCCTAGCATTTCTTGAAGGAATGCATATCGCTCTCTGACATTCATGTCCAGGATTTAGAATAAGATGTTCAAGTTAAGACATGATAGTTGTTTAGGCTAAACCTTAAAATTAACATTGTGTGCAAACCTCATGCAATACTGCAAGATGTCACACTAAGGTTGTGTTGTGAACTAAGCTCAGCAACATAACAACTTCCAGCTTGGTGCCTGTAAAATTGATGGACTTATAGCTTTTTTTTTTTTTTTTTTTTTTTTTTTTTTTTGCTGACTAATGTTGTGTTAGCTGTGGTGGACATCCTGAATTAGAATGACTCCAAAACATTCATCACTTGTAGACATGCAGTAATTACACATTGAAAGGGCTGTGGCAGCTCTGGGGTTTAAGTCTTGTAATCCTGTTGGTTTGAGCCCAGGAAGGACACATTGATCAGTCTTAGCTACTGGACACCAACGTTTAGAATCATATTTGTGAAACAGAGATTTAGCCATTTATTTATTTATTAATTTCAGTTGGCTATGGCCGTTATCTTGAACTGAGTCAGCTCCAATAGTTAAACAGTTATAGATGTAACAAAGTTCAGTCAGGTCATCTGGACCGTTTCTTTTTTTTTGTTGGGATGTTTCATCCTTCATTCATAGGACTTCATCAGTCCGAGGAGCCACAACAAACTGAGTCCCACAAGCAGCACACTCACATTGTGGGCCAGCCAGTTTGCTGGTGATGAGATGGTTTCTGGGGCCTGCCCTTTCCCCCGTTGACTCCTCTGTGGCAACCGTAGCTAACGTGATTCAAAACATCAAAGTTCATGCTCAATAATCTAGGTAGAAAATCCAACAAACTTCATTCAGTTTTCATCTTATCACCAGCAAACTGTTTGGTCCACTATGTTGGTGTGCTGCTTGTGGGACTGAGTTTATTGTAGCTCCACTGACTGATGAAGTCCTTTGGATGAAGGATGAAACGTCTCAACAAAACAAAAAAGGAACCATTCAGATGACCTGACTGAACTTTGTTGGATTTTCTACCTTTATTACAGAGCATCAACTTTGAAGTTAGATGTACATTCAATGATTACTTTCAGCCAGTTTTATTCAAACATCTCCAGTGGTTCATTGGATATTTTGCTAACATTAAAACCTAAAAACTCACAGACATTGCCATGACGTTAATACGTTCTGACTCAGATGTAAACATGGCTCCTGGTTTTCTTTTCTGTCATTCCCCTCAGGTTTCTTTTAAATGCGGTTTCACGTTCCTCCTTCTTACTAAACATTTACTGCACGATACAACCAGGATAACTAACATTTATAATTATATGTGGAGAAAATTCACTGAAGAAATGGTGAAAAGAACATTATGAAGACACGACAAGAAAGAGAATAAAGAGAGCAGCTCTCTGGCCAGAGGGAAACCCCGTTCTAAAACAGGCTTACACACACCACTTAGTGTGTGCTATTGTTTGAACAAAACACTTCAGTCAAGCACACGATGGTACACTGTTCCTCCAATCAGCATGTCCTCCTCTGTGTTTGTGAAGGGGGTTCAGTGCTTTCACTGAAATGCTGCAGGACACTTATTGTACAGCTTTCACATAGAAATGTATTTGTGGAGGGCACTGATCCAAACAAAATGTATGTTTACACACAGAAACTTTGTTAATGATGTTAACTATTATAATCAGTAATCTGATTCTACTTGCAGGTGCTATTTACACACCTGTCACACATCACGGTTTGTTTGCAATCTGTTTTTTTTAACAGTTATTTTATAAAAGTAGAAACACCTGAGAAAATGTTGACATCAATTTGCATAGTGGCTCAGATTTTGCAAAACCAATTACCCTCAGACCTCACCAGCGCCCATCAAGTTGTATGACAACCTGAGCCGTGTGAAAGCCAGCGAGCAGGAAGACTGTTGCTAAGTTTGGAAAGAGTGACTTTGTGTTTTGGCACTGAATGAGAACAGATTCAACGTCCTGTCCTCTCACTACTCAACTATTTTCAGAAGGGTGCAAACTTTCCTGCCGAGGTCTCCAGCTCTGAGAAGTTAATGTATATTTTTTTTAGGTTCTCTTTCAACGCTCGCTCAATGTAAAACCACCACTACCACAATTTTTCTGTTGTGAGAGGATATATGTGTATTTTTGAGATTCGTGTGTCCTTCTCTCCTCAGTGTTTCTCTCCCTCTTGCAATCAGCTCCTGCCTCTCGCACCTGTCTTTCCGTAGGTGTTTCTCATTGCCTGTTGGTTTGCATTTGTATTTACTGTATTTTCCGCCATAACAGTCGTACCACAGCGCATTTCAAAAAATCTATTTGCAGCTGCTGGAGGGCGCAGAAGGAGTACTCACTGTGCATTTCTTTGAAATTTCACAAGCTATAACCAACTAAAAACAATTTGTTTGCTCGACATTATAGCAAAGGTGTGTCTCAGTTGAACTTGTCGTTAATAAATGCACTTTAATGGTCAAATTGGACACATTTCACCTGAGTGGTGCGGCAAAATGCAGCTGATTTGACGTTTGCTCCTGAAGTTCTGTAGCGAGACAAAGGTATGGCAAGCCAAGTGTCTAATTAATAGCCACTTTTACCTATTAATAAGACACTTCGCTCGCCATAATGCTTGATGGCCCTCTAGTGGCTGCAGATGTTAATGTTTAATTTTTTTCATGTCAGAATGATTGAAATAGTCAGAGCTCAGCTAAAAATTGGTTTATAAATATGGGGGAAAAAAACGTATATTTGTCGCTTCTGTGTAGAAGTCACAGGTCTTGCAAATTTATGCAAAAAGGCGTGACTTATATGGCATAATATACAGTAAATTTCCATCCTAGACATATGGTTTCTGTCTCCCTCCGTGTCTCCTCATTCCTCACTCCCCATGTGAGATAAAGTTGTATTCAGGTTAAATCAATCCGACCCGGCCCCAGCCCATAGCCATCATTTCCGAATCCTACCCAATCCAACGAATTAACATTAATTACAGCTCCGAACCTG
>JARVLU010001073.1:7742891-7754815 GCA_031762415.1 Simpsonichthys santanae | reverse complement strand
TTTCTAATTTTTCTAACTAATACAATATACTACAATACAATAATCTTATAAACTAATACACTAATCTTATAGTAACAAAACAAAATGAAAAAAATTTAGATTTAGACATTAAAATTGAGATTTAGTAGCCATCTTGATTATTGTGCATTGCTCTCAGCTACCACCCCAAATTTCAGCTTAATATCTCTAAAAATGGTTGATTTACAGTATTTTTCTTTTTTAGCTCAGGTGGCCATCTTTGATATTTGATTTGCAACCAGAATCTATGAAAAATGAATGATAAAAATGACATCTTTGTTCGCAAATTACGTTGCCAAGGTAACGCAAAAGACCAATAAAAGTAGTAGCACGCATCAGGGTGCAGAGCTGGTTGTTTTGATATAACTTTTGCAGTTATATTGCAGTTCAGTCCATATTAAAGTTGATGGAATAGCAAGATATAAATTTAAAAAACCCTTGTCAGGTGGATAATAATAGGGCTGCCTCCCTAGGCAGTCCTCAGTAAGATTTTATGTCAATATTCACATAAATGTTTGATTAATTAAATATCTAATCACAAATATTTATTAGGGTGACACGATTCTGTAACGTCTTTGGTTTTATTTAAAAAAATCACAGTAAAAACAAAGAACTATTGTTTTATTGATATGCAATTAACATGTTGGTATGCAGTCAATGCAAGCATAAGCACTCGGGCAAATCTGAAAGCTCGAGTCATGTGATGGATCTACATTAGGCTGGACAGAGTCAGTGAAGGTGAACAAATATGGAGAATCAGATACATGTGGAATCTCAGAGAAGAACAAAAAAAACTGTCAAAATTGATATCCGTTTGTGGTGCAGAGTCATGATGATATAGGTATAGACTTTCAAACATGCTGCTTTTTCATACAAGTTTAATTACAGTTTATTACATTGCAATGAATTCCTTTAATCTCCACGTCTGATGAAACCCTGGTTGTTTAGCACCTCAGAAGTTACATCCTGCTTTAAAAACACCATTTTTTTTTTTTTTTTTTTTTTTTTTTTTTTTGCATCTTATTGCTTCTGTTGCAACATGACATGCTTGTAATGTACCTTGATACTGAATAACTTCTTTTGAAACTGAACATGAGAAGGTGTTTGCTAAGCAAACACAAAGAAACCGGGAGACAACAAAAGAAAGTAAAACAGAGACATAAGAATTTTCTTTTCAAGGGTCAAAATGTCGACGTTCTTAGCCAAGGCTGTTAATTTTTGTAAGCACAGGAAAGGGCGTGTGGTAAAGCATGGGAGATGGTTTGCCTATGCACATGGATGTGATTCCCTGTAAGCAAAGAATGATGGATAGCTAATAATGAAACAAGACATGGGTAGAGTCACCTTTTAAGCAGCGAATGGAGCCTGAGTGCATCACAGAACTCGGCCTTGAAGCTAGATCAAAGCCACGAAGCGAGCTGTAATAGATGATGGAATTTAATCATGTCTGCTGCCTAACACTGTCTCACCTTCTCTTTCTCTGTACTGCCACGTTCAAATGCTATTGTAATTTTCAGTTCATTTGAATTCTTCACTCTTCACAATTTTCTGCTAATGGAATGGTCTAACATTTCAGATCCCAGCCGCTGGGATGGGCTATTGAAGAACAGTGACGTAAAAAAAAAATAGAATAATTGCTTTAAAAGGCCAGACTGATGTGACATAAGCTGGTCATGTTTCATTCCTACATCATTTTCTATTTTACACGGTCAAATACGTCGTCAGTTTGACCGAAATCTGTCCGCTCGTTCATATTCAAGTGTTACACAAACGTTTAATAAATAAATCTGATAAGTTCAAAATCACAATACAATTGTTTGACGTAAAAAGTGGCCTTACCTGATAAGCTGTAGAAAATATCAAGTTCAAGTTTCTCTATCGTCATTCTCTTCAAATGTGGTACATGAGGTGGAACAAAATTGTGTACTCAAGGTTCCAGTTACACCCAAAAATATAACGTATAAAATGAAATAAGGATCTAAGATATACGCTAAATGAAGGCTAAACGGTACGTTAAAAGATCTAAGATGTATGCTAAACACTGATAATGTAAAAAAATATGATATATTAAACAGCAGCCCGAACATGAGTCTGTAGTGAGTACTTTGTAGATGGGTATGAATGAATGCATCAGCATGAGATCAGCAGCAGCATGAGATCAGCAGCATGAGATAATCAGCAGCACAGATAAGTTGCATATCATGTGTGGCATCACAGTGATTTTTATATACTGTATGTATATGTATATGTATATATGTAAATATAAACAAATTAACAATGGTAAGACTTCAACAAAGTTATGGTGTTAGGTCCTCTGGATCGTTTCATTTTGTTGAAACGATTCATCTTTCATCCAAAACACTTCATCAGTCCAAGGAGCTGCAATAAACTCAGTCTTATAACAACCACACTCACATAATGGAACAACCAGTTTGATGGTGCTAACTTTGAGGTTTGTTCAAACTTTGTTGGATTTTTTTTTTTTTTTTTTACTGAGCATGAACTTTGATGTTTTGGACCATTTTGGCCATGTCTGCCTCAGACGAGTCAGTGGGGGGGAGAGGGTGGGCACCAGACACCATCTTATCACCATCAAACTGGTTGACACACTATGTGAAGGTGCTATTTATAAGACTAAGTTTGTTGTAGCTCCTCGAACTGATGAAGTCCTTTGGATGAAAGACGAAACGTTTCAACATAAAGAAACCGTCCAGAGGACTTAACTTCACATTGATGGATTTTTTTTTTACCTGGATTATTGAGCATGAACTTAAACGGAGACGTGTTTACCAATTATTTTGATCTTTTTTTTTTAATCTTTTTTATAAAACCAGAACCAGCATGATTAAGACAGATCGCACCCTGCAAACAACAAACTCGTACGGCTTTTAATAACCCACCACATGCAGTGGTACCAATACGTCATTTCTCACAGTGTAATTCATCTGCAGGAGTGAAGTTGTCCAGCTCAATTTTTGTCTTCCAGTGAAAAAAATGATTATATTTTCAAAAGGTTTAGACTAACCGTTCTAATCTAAATGAAACCTAATTGAGACTGTGATGAATCAAGTCTGTCTGATCTGACCAATTTAGGTAATTCCTATTCTAATTGGACTATTATTTTGATAAAAAATAATTAATGTAAATGCCTCTATTGTCTATGCTTAAGATATATATGCTGCCTTTCAGTCCCACTCTAATTAAAATATTCTTAATTATACAACAGTTTCCCTCCTGCAATTAATCATCTACCATTCCCATTGATCTGTGTAGTTGTAGGACAACACAGGGTGCATTTCATCATCATCAGAACTACTTTTAAATGTCATTTCCATCCGAGGAGTAACTGTTGCGCTTTAAGCAGGGACTGTCACCGGCGACGTGTTTGTGGGGATCACTGAGCTGTTACTGGGGCACGAAGGCAGCAGCTGAGGTGTGAGCGAAAGCTGTTGGATTATTTAGAAACGACTGGGGACGCCGCAAAGCTCTTTGTTCACAGGGGGGGTTCAGAGAATTGGTAGTCTGAAGCCAACACAAATATGACATTGATGAATAACCGGTTTCCGAAGGTGGATATCTATCACTGATAACCGTTCCAAGTGCTGCAATTTTAGGCTTCAAGCGAATCTATGTCTCGCTCACACATCACTGTAGCCACTCCCTGCTTCCCTAATGGATTCTCTGCCCGTTGTCTGTGTCGCTTTTGTCTCTTTTATCCTTTTTTCCATTTAGCCACGCTAAAGCAAATCGCCGCTTTCTTCCACGTCTGCCTTTGATTTCTTGTTGTCTCTCACCTCTTTTTCCTTTCCCCGTCTATCATCCATTTTGACAGTCTCCAACCTCCAGCCGGCCATTTGTCTCACCTTCTCCTACTTCTGTGCTTCCCACTCTTCACCGTCCTCGTCCCCAGCCAGTAATGAGCGCATTTTCAGGTGGGGCTGGCCTGAGGTGGGTTTGAAAGAGGAAAGGAGGTTAATGAGGATAGAAACCTTTCTTTTTGCCCGGGGTGTACAGAAACGGTTAATGAATGAATAAGTCCAGGGACAAACACAACCGACAGTTCTCATATTTTGCAGTGGCGAGTTTGGTTGGAAGCGCAAACATCACGTCTAAGAGTGTGACCGTCAACTAAAGGTGATGAAAAGAGATAGCGAGCGTGTGTCAAAATGAAAATTAATATTTATCTTCATAGCCGCTTCCAAGAATTGTAAGTGTGCAGCTGTTTAAAGCGCATTCGCATACATTTACACGCAATTGCCATCAATCATTGCAGTTTTTTTAAATAGTAAATTACGAAAGGGGGTAAAAAAAACTGAATTAGTTCTATCTGTTAAATGTTTTGCCAAGGTTCCTGCGGTTAAGAGAAATTAAAAATCCAACAAGGACACGGCTTCAAACATAATAAGCAGCCCACACAGTTCAGCAGCTCTGCCAAAAGGAGGCGAGTGAATGATGCTGCCATTGAGATTCTCATTCATCTGAAAAACCACTTAGGACAGATCATACCAGTATGGGAGGAAATGGATTGATGAATTAAAAAAAAGAGAGAAAGAAATGAACGAAAAACATTTAATGGATGATGGTGCTGCTTTAGAGCTCAAATCCAAATGAGACTAAAGTAAGAAACGCTAAATCAGCTTCAAAGACGTCCTTCTCTAGACATTGATTAGACTCCTAAAAATTAATCTGTGCTCATTAAAATAGCATATTTAGATTTTTCAGAATGAAAGAAATTCCCTTTACGCCTTAAAAGGGTGTAGCTGTGCAAGCTTGTTTGATTTATTATGCAGAAAGACCCACCTGCACCTCATCGACACACAATAGGGGTTCATAACACAAAGCAGGCGTGTCATGATTTATGGATTTCGTTCTTTGCAACATAGATAGCATCACCTTTTAAACGTTTTAATTTGTCCGTTTGCTGCGTTCAGATTTATTCAGTTTTCTTTTGCACGTTTATTTCCTATATTGACACTATTTGCATATACAGTATTCTGTAAAGTTCATTTTTCCGTGACTGCTCGAGAGTAATTGGCAACACTGCAGATGGTGTGAACAGAGTAAACCAAGCCCACACAAGCAAAGCACAAATGCAGTTTTGGTGCAAAGCAATTTACACACACTTTCATGTCAAATGGTGCAGAAAAAGAGCAGCAAATCTGCATGAAGAGACCTTCCTACTAAATTATAATAAAGCAGCTGCTCATCAGGTAATTTATGGCTTTGAAACTGACAACACTACTGTCTTACTGACTGTTGTTGACAGTTAAAACATGGCTACAGTTGTTCATTTTGACAAATTACCTCTCCTTTTTAAATATTTAATTTCATGAATGTCTTTAGCAAACCACTATTTTAAAGGAAACAATTGTGTTAGCGGTTTATTTTGTTTGTGTTGACATATAATTCAATTCAGTTTGCCAGAGTCTTAATGGGAGTTAGTGGGAGAGATCATATCTCTCCAGTTTTAGCTTCTCTCCATTGGCTCCCGGTCAAATCCAGACTATAATTCAAATGTTACTTCTAACCTGAAAAGCTCTCAACAACCAAACTCCATTTTATATTACAGACCTTATTCCATATTTTCCTAACGGAGCACTTCACTCAGACTGCAGGTTTACTTGCGCTTCCTAGAGTTTCCAAAAACAGAATGGGAGGAAGATCTTTCATTTATCAGGCTCCTCTCTTGTGAAACCAACTTCCAGTTTATGTCCATGAGGCTGACACATTGTCCAGTTTTAAGACTTTCCTTTTTGGTAAATCCTATAGTTAGTCAGCTTGGTTTTATTTACCTATTCCTTATCCTATGCTGCTATAACCTTAGACTACTGAGGACAACTTGACCTCATTTAATGAAATGAATAGTTTGTACAGTATTTGCAATTATTCTTTCTTAACACATGATTTCTGTATTTTTGTCTTTCCTAGAGAAAAACCTGATGGTCTCCATCCTGGATCTCTCCTTCCTGTTCTTCTCAAACCCAGCCGGTTGAAGCAGATGACCGTTTTGCCTGGTTCTGCTGGAGGTTTCTTCCTCGTGAGGGTTTTTCCTTTCCACTGTTGCACCTGTGCTCGCTTCGAAGCAATCTGCTGGCTCCTTCGATTTAATATTATTATTAACTGATTTTTGTACAGTGCCCTGAGATGACCTCTGTTGTGATTTGACGCTATATAAAAAAACTGAATTGAATATAAAAAGTTTACGTGCACATGTTAAAGATGCATTTGCATCTTTGAAGCTCTTTAAGGGTTTAACATATGGCCACTTTCTCCTCGGACCTCTTTTAACCCACAAGTCAAATCTATTTTCTGTCGTCATTTTCTCCCACTCACTCATGCACAACTCCCACACGTCCTCAACACTGTTTGCTTTTGTCTTACTTGCAAACCTCATTTTGTCCAAATCTGATTTGGGCATTTCTTATTGTCTGTGTGCTTCCAGAGTTTTCTCTCTCCAGCCCTTTCAGCTCACTTTCACTCTTTTTGCTCATTTTATACCACTCTGCTTTATTTTTCCTGCTTTTTGTATCACTCATTACAAAGCAGTCTCCATGGCTCCTTTACATTATGGAAAATGTCTTGACTGGATGTGATCAGCATTGTTAAACATCCTGCGCTGTAGAGCTTTTGATAGATGATTTTGTTGTCAGCCGACAGTTGATTTATTCTATCCAACTATTTTATTTTTTTTTTTGTCTAGAAATGACTATACTATTGACATCTGGTGTGAGAACAGGTTGTGTGTCTTCTGTTTTACTGCTGCAGTGCAATAATTAACAAACCCATGAGTGTAGTGGGCAGCAACAGAAGTAATTTACTCTCACTGAATTTCTGGCGTGCACAAAGACTGCCTTATCGCATGTATACATGGCATTTTTTAAAAATTATTATTTATGAATTTGCATGCGACGGGGCTGCTCCGGCAGCAAAACAATCACATTTGTTAACTGGACAAAACCAAAGAAATGTGCCCACAGTGGGAGAATGGAACTGTGCTTATTTTGGCTCAGTAGATTGATTTCATGTCAAACTTATAAAATGCACATTCAACACATGTGATGCCTTCAGGGTCTAATGAAAAAAAGAATAAATCTCACACTGGGAATGGTTCAGTTTTACTAAGTGACTTTATAATGCTATAAGCCATCAGCAGACATAATTTTATTCTGGTTATTATTGTGTGAATTTCTCGTTCCAGAATATTTGTGTTATTTCAACAAAATCAAAAATGAAAATATTCAGCTCTTTCAGGACAATCCTGCTATGCCTTTTTGATATTGGTGCAACTTTAGCTTTTTTAAATATTTAGTCTTTTCTGCCACTTCTTTTGCTCATAGAAAATGAACTGAGCTCATTTTACATCCTTCAAATCTGTTTACTGCTCTTTTCACATGTTGTTCTGGTTCATTTACTTTCAGCTTCCTTAGGTAAATTTAAACTTTTTTCAGCTAATTTCATTTTTTTTTCAGCTGTTTATGTGCCTTTCAGATTATTTCTGCTAACTTTAACGTGTTTTGTGTTTCTTACTTGTTTCTGCTAATTTCAGCTTATTATGCTCCTTTCAGATCTGCAAGTTTAAGCTTTGTCTGCTATTTCAGCTACTTTTTAGCTGTTTTATGCTAATTTTAGCCTTTTCAGCTAATCCCAGATTTTTTTTGCAATAATTTTAACTTTTTTCAGCCTAATTCAGCTAAAATGTGCTTTCACTTCCTTCTGGTAACTTAAGGTTCTTGCTATTTTAGCTACTTTTCAGCTGTTTATTTATTAATTTATTTATTTAGCCAATTTCAACCTTTTTCAAAAAATTTTGCCTTTTTGTGCTCATTTCTCCTTCTTTAGACATAAATAGGCAAACACGTTTTTTCTGCTTTTTTCTGCTAATTTAAGCTTGTTCCAACTTTTCAGCTATCTTTTTGCACTTTTAGCTATTTTCAGCTGTTTAAGGTTTTTGTGTTCATTTCAGCTTGTCATGCGCCTTTCAGCTTTTTTTTCTGCTGGTTTTGATTTTTCTGCTCTTTCAGCTTTACTATTTAGCTCCTTTTCAGTATTTTTTTTTTTTTTTTGCTCAATTCATCTTTTTAAGCTAATTTCCTAATCTTTGTGCTCATTTCTCCATATTTAAATGTAATTTAGCAAATTGGTGTTCTTTTTGCTCACTTGTTCTTCCCTTTCAGCTATATTTCAGCATGTTTTTTCAGCAAGTTCTTCTGCAATAATCATTCGCACTGCATTTTCACTGGAAATGCTGCTTCTTTAGTATATGTGAAAAAAAACTAAACAAACAAAACCACACTGTTAGGAACAAAATAGATCTAAATCTATTTTGTATAAGAACCATATCTACAGTTTAATGTTCAGAGTAGATGTTCCTACAGCTTATGATTTGTGCTGAATGCAGTACATAGTTTTAACTGTTATCAGATAATAACATCTATTGCCAATCCTTCATGAAATGTTAGGGTTCAACTCAACTCTTCTCCAGGATTTTATTTTTATGGCGATGTTATCTTTCCAACATGGCCGAGATGGACGGATTCTAACTGGATCGAGTGAACTTGCGGTGACTCACAGGACATAAAATTTATGGTGTGTGCGTGTCCAACTTTGTCCAACTGCATGAGCATGTGCTTTGTTTTCATGGCTGCAAAATAATGAAAATAAATCACAGAAAATATTGTTGGACCATAAACCTCACATTTGGATTCATATTTCATGCATAAATACTCACAACCACTGCACAGAGTTGATAAAAATGCATTTGTGTCACATCTTCTCGCTTTTTTAGGTTGGAACAAAATGTACGTTTATTTGTTTTATAGCTGATGGAAACATTCATCTAGAACATTTGTGACACAAGAGGGCTTTTTCTCTAACAGATATAATAAACCCAAGGTTCTACACATTTAACAGTTAAATGAAGAGCTGAAGTCACGGTGATACTTTGTCTAAAACAAAAGCTGAGAAATGTTCCAACACTTTGCACAGATTTGCAAACAACACCTCTCTGGAGAAAGTGTTTGCAAGTTAGTTGTTGCTGTTCAGTCCAAGGCTGAGGCTTCTTTCAGACAGTCAGGGATCCGCAGTGTTCTCCTCTCATTATCTCGTCGAACTACAACTGTTGGAGACGATCTGGTGACACAGAAGTGCACAAAAACACTCACAGATTTGTTGAAGTTTCACTGAATTCTGAGCGTTTCCAACCAAGTGCTCACCAAACTGCAAAGCTTCATTTTCTTCAGGGCCAACTTTTAAAAATCACATTGCAGCATTACTTTTATGTGTATAATTTAACAAAATAGTATTTTTTTTAGGTCATGCACACTTTTTCAAGCCCCGTTGCAGAAGCCACTTATGGAATAAAAACAAACAGATTTAGACCAGTTAATAATTATCTTTGCAGTCTGTGTTATTATTATTATTGTTATTATTATTATTTTAGATCTAAACACAGCTGTTGTGCTCTTGAGATGTGTTGCAACAAAACTAGATGCGTTTCAGTCAGCAACTATGATTATTGTAAGAGAAAATGTGTTCAAAATGCAAGCAATTCGATTCAGTTTATTTATAATTTCCGTAATTTCCAGGCCTATAAGCCACATCACAAAAAAGTTGTCTCAGGGCACTTTACAGGAACATTCACAAAAGTTCTCTATCAGTGGAAAGAAGAAAAAAAAACTCCCTTTTAAAAGGAAGAAACCTCCAGCAGAACCAGGCTCAGGACAAGAGGTCATCTGCTTTGACCGACTGGTTTGAGAGAACAGAAAGGAGAAACAAAGAACGTGTGACAGGTCCAGATGTTAAGCAAATTAACTTGGAACAGCACAAATATATGTGACATTCTGGATACTCCCTTGCCAACATTGCCAACTACCGTAATTTCCAGGCCTATAAGCCACTACTTTTTTCACACACTTTGAACACCACAGCTTATACAATGCTGCATCTATTTTATGGATTTTTTTTTTAAGAGCTAACGAGCTTCATGTGGCCAAAACATTCAGCCTCGTCACACCCAGGTGCTCACATAGCCGCCCAATACACGGCTTTCTTGGGGATGGGTCTTCATGACTCAGTGAGACTTTCAAACAAAGGTTTTTTTTTAAACTGACCAATAAATTTACTGAAAAGGTCACAATGGACCAAGCAAACTTGGTTTCCTTGGTTCATTGTGGAGGGGGGAACTTCGTTCCTCCGCTCTCACTCCCTGCGGAGGTTTTCTGCTGGTTTCTTCGTGGAAGTTTCCCCTCCTCTTTGTACACAACAAATTATTTGCAGCCACTTGAAATAAGTGTGCATCATAAATCAAATCTAATCGCAAATTTGCCTCAAGACAAAAGTGAAGTTGAGAGCGACAACAAAAAAGAGAAGAGAACATGTGTGATGAAGTTTATCCGAGGCTCCAATTCTGACACTGAAGAAGACAACTTTAGTGGTTTTAGTGCACAGGAGGAATGAAGATAGTGATCAGTGACTTTTCCTGGTAGACTACTGTATTTATTTTTTAACCAGCCGTGTCATAGGCACTGATCAAAAAAAAAAATGCTGTACGTATTTGTGTATGTTACGGTACATACTGTATTTATTAAAAGTTTTTAATTTTTTTCTGTGTAAATACTCATGTTATAACAGGGACACCTGTGGCCTATACACAAGTGCGGCCTATATATGTACTTTTTTATATTATGTAGTGGGCGTGGCTTATATTCAGGTTCAATAGTCCGGAAATTACGGTAGTCACCAGCAGCTGTAGCCAGTAAAATAATTTATTTAGGAGTATCTCAATTATCCTGAAGCTTCATAAAATATTACAGATTTTAACTCTAGAACCACAAGAGGAAATGTAGACGAGCAAAGTATACAATTATCTTTGTTAAGAAAATTAAAAACCGTGGACATTTGATTTAAATCAAGCAAATAAAATGCTTAAACGTTTTAGACCTTTAGTACCACCCAGCCTTACAAACATGGCCCTGTCAGATTGTGTTTTTTAAGTCAGTTCAGAACCATAGTTTTAAATTTGTAGGTCATTTCTCTTCATATCATGCAGCAGCGAGCTGAAGGCTGAAGGCAAGCGCGCTGCTGTAATCCTTGAACGTCATAATAAGCAATGCTTGAGTGGAAGGAAAGATGAAGCTCTTGCTCTGCCAAATGATTAGTAGCAACACATGGAGCAAGTTTCATAGCACGAGGGAAACTTTGCCAAACATGTAAGCACCATATTGATTTGGAGTTCATGTCTTAATGAGAAATCCAATGCATTTTTGACAGATACCATATGTTACTGCCTTTAGTTGCCTTTAAAAATAAAGAACTTCGGTTTAGAAATGTCTATTGGCTCTGTTTGACCCAACCAAAGAGCTGATTTATGCCTGAAAACCTTCACGGAAATCTGATGCTACTCCAGCATCCTGACCGATGAATAGAGATTTCAGTCCTACAAAGTGCACGATATTTGATTTTTGGCTGATATCCGATATGCCGATATGTTAAAACTTATTTGGCCGATTGATACTGATGTCAATATTTTATATACTTTCCTTTGTCAGAACATAGCCCTCATATTTAGGCTTATTTGCTACAAAATTTGTGTAACAGCTGTAAGAACTGGTGACATATATTTAGTAACAGCCATATGCATTGCACTTTAACTTATTTTAAATGAAAAACGTTAAATGTTATTTATTAGCATTAGTCATCTGCGATTCGCATATCATGTGATACATGTGGTGGAACAAGATTATGTACGCAGGGTAATTGGGAACCTGCATACATACTGTAATCTTGGTCCATCACATGATATGTGAATGATTAAATCTCTCTGAATCTCTGGATGCTGTCTCACTTGTGGAGGCTTGTTCCAGGTTCCTAGCTGCAGTGTGGGATCCTCTGCTCTCCTGTGCATGAAG
>JARVLU010001073.1:7723160-7735415 GCA_031762415.1 Simpsonichthys santanae | reverse complement strand
TCTGGGCCTCCCTACTTAGGCTGCTACCCCCGCGACCCGACCCCGGATAAGCGGAAGATAATGGATGGATGGATGGACATCTGGCTTTGAGGTGGACCAACAGGATTTAAAGGGGCCTTTCAGACTGTGAAATGAGCGACATGTGCTAGAGAAAAAAGAATATTACAGTTACAAATATCTTCTTTGGTGAAGTGCCAGGAATTGAGTTGAATCAAAATGAACAAAAGGAAGGTTGGATGTTTAATTCAAACTGTGTTTTATGGTCCTTTAAGCTTGAAAGCATTTAATGCAGATAGATGAATGAGCTACATTAACTTTGAAATGCGAGGACTAAATAATCATGGAATAAAATCATTCTTGGTAATATTTTTACTCAGCTTGAAACTGATGGAGTCAGTGTGAGTGATTTTGTTTGAAACTGAAAAAAAAATATCTCAAATGTCAAACAAAACACTCAAACTCAGAACAGTTTCCCTTCAAAAAGATGTTACAGTTTTTTAAAACCCCTCTCAAGCAAAACTGCTTCTATTAAAAAAAAAAAATTTCTGATTGCATCAAAAAATAATTATTTGAGAACACTCCTTTTCCACAAGACCTGCTTTAATATTCTTCATAACCATTACTAGAGGAATTGTACTTCCCGCGAAAATACAGTGTGAATGCTTCTTGCAGAAGAACCTGTTTAAAAACAGCTGAAATTGGCTAAAACGACACACTGAAATGTAGCTGAAATCAACAACTAGCCTAAATTAGCAGAAGAAATCAGAAAGAACACATATTTGCTGAATTAGATTTACAACAGCAGAAATTAGCACGAAAATTAAGGAATTAGCTGAAAAAAAAGCAGCAATTAGCAAACATAGCTGAAAATAAGCTAAAAAGGCAGAAAGAAGTTTAAACTACTAGAATGAAGCGGAAAGAGATAAAATGAGTTCGAAAAGTATGGGATCAGCTGAAAAAGCAAAAAATGTGCATATAAGCAGCTAAATTGTAGCTGAAATAGTATAAACTAGCAGAAAAAAGCTTAAACAAGCATAACAAGCTAAAATTAGCATAAATAAGTTAATTAGCCTGAAAGTAGCAGAAATTACCACATAAAACTTGAATGTGTCTGAAAACAGCTAAAATTAGCTTAAAAAAACTAAAAACAAAAAAAGCTAGCTGAAAATCAAGAACAAGTTTAAATTAGCATTAAAAAATCAGAAAGAACACGTTTGCCTAATTAGGCTGAAAGAAGCAGAAATGAGCACAAAAAAGACCCCCAGGCTCAGAAACAGTTTCTTCCCTGCAGCTGTCAGACTGCTGAACTCGAGCTTCATCTTAAATTTTTTTAAAACTTTATTTACACAGTATTTCAGAATTGTTAGGCTTCTTGATCTGGGACCTGAGTCCAAATCTTGTACCATAAACATGCAAATGTGAGCTGTTATGACAATTAAAAAAAAACATTGAATCCTTGAAAAATGGAAATTACATGACAAAAAGCTGAAATCAGCAATGATGTTACTTGTAATAAAAAATAAACAAAGGCTGAAAAGTAGCTAAAAAAGCAGAAACAAATTACTAAAAGGAAGTGGAGAGCACATGTTTGCTGAATTAGGTTGAAAAAAGTTTAAATGATCGCAAAAAATGTGGAATTAGCTGAAAAATCTTAAATTGGCAGAAAACAGCTAAACAGTAGCTGAAATAGTAAGCTAAGAAAGCTGAAAGAAGCTGAACCAGAACAAAATGTGAAAGGAGCAGTAAAAGGTTGTAAACAGATCTAAAGAGTTGAAGGATGTAAAATGAGCTCAGTTTATTTTCTATGAGGAAAAATGTGGCAGAAAAGGCTAAATATTTAAAAAAGCTAAAGTTGCACCAAAGCCAAAAGTCATCACCTTCTCCTGAACAAGCTGAAGGTTTTGATATACTGTATGATTAGTTGAAATAGCGCAAACATTGAGAAATGAGAAAGATGCAAAAAAAAAAAAAATAATAATAATAAATGTACAGAGGAAAAATGGATCACATTTGTGTGAATGCTTCATAAACATCCGCACTATAAAACTACATTTTGCTTGTACATGTTTTTTTGTTTGTTTGTTTGTTTTGAGTACATAAGCAGAGAGCACTGCTGATTATGTTGTAGCAAAAACTACAAAAATTAAATTAAAAGTTGAGCATTCCTTGAAGGAATGGATGTCGCCTGCTTCCTTTCTGTGAGGATTCAGTTTATTTTGTGTTTAGCTTTTTAATTTGTCCCCTTGTTTTGTTCACAACTCGTCAAGACGTCAGTTTGTGCTGCTGAAACCTTTTGGAGACTTTTGAAAACTAGTTTGATAACGGAGAAACTCACCTGTGCTGGTTCCTTAAGATGAATCCGTGGTTCATTTGGTCCTCCTGTTCATGATGAGTCGTTTCGTGACCTGCTGGTTCTGTGTTCTGGTCGATGTCGGCTCTGTTGGGAACTCCGCCTCGATGGTGGATTCAAGTTTGGGAATTCATCTCCGTCCTCTGTCCGTGCATGCTTTGCTCGCTCTCTCCAGTCTCGCCTCCTCCTCATCACACGTGGTTTTGTGGAACCTCCTGCTCCAAGCCTGAAGAATCAGTCGGGTCCACTCTGTGCAAAATCCAGTCCCGTCCACTTCCCTCTCTTCAGATGTACTTTATTCCAGTTCTCCCTCTCCCGTATTTAACTCCATTTTATGTCTTTACATTGAATCAGTGCTCAGTTGTGGTGGCGCAGAGGTTAGAGAAGGTGGGCGGTGATCGTAAGATCGCCCGTTCAAGCCCCGGTACCGACAACATCAAAAATGTGGGTGGGGCAGATGAAGCACCCACACCTGCCCCCACCTTCATTCACCCCACACAGGGCCCTTGAGCAAGGCCCTTAACCCCCACTATCTGCTCCTCCAGGTGTCCTAGATAGCAGCTCTCTGCTCCACTCAGAGGGCTGTGGTAGCTCTGTGGTCTGTGGTTGCATCAGGAAGGGCATCCAGCGTAAAAACGGCGACCCCTGGAGAAGGGAGCAGCCGAAAGAAGAAGAGAAGAAGAAAAAACACTGAGTCAATGCTCCACAAACTTTACATCGATCTGTGAATCTGACTAAATATTTGTGTTTTGTCTCATGTGGTGGCCATTATGAATTGATATTGACTCTAGAATTTAATTAGTTGAAGACGAACGTCCAGTTTTTTTCTGTTTGATTATATTTGTATTAGTTAGAAAGAAATTAGAAATGTGTTAATTCTTAGGTTTGTATTTGTTAGTAAATTAGAAAGAGTTATTCATTTTGTTCTGTTACTGGAAGATTATTATTGTTTGAACTGATTGTTTGAAAAAAGGGGCAGATGTAATAAGATTTCTTTTCTTCTTTCTGCTACCTTTCATTTTTTACATTTTGTATGTTATCATTTGTGGGATTGCTTGGTATTGTATTTTAAAAGACTGAACAAATAAAATAAACAAACATAAACATAATCCGCACTGTGGTTAATGAGACATAACAAACAGAATTCCAGTTAATAGGAAAGTTTTAAAACACATCTTGTTCCATCAGTGCATAAAGTGTGTGTTGGAAATGACTCAGCTCTGACAAGTACAAGTTCAAGATGATCATCAGTAAAACTGACTCGGTCCTCGCTGGTTTAGTTGTGGCTGCCATCTTGAATGGAACTGATCCAAACGTTAACAAGTTGTAGAAGTTCATCTTGTGAATATTTTGATAGTTTGGCTCAAACTGTTCACTGGTTCACAAGATATTTTGTTAACAGGAAACACAAACACACAGAGAGACCTTAGCGTTCCACTTTAGCCTTCAGTCGCAAAAATAAGGTGTAAGTTACTTACTGGATAGAATAAAGAGGTTCATGGTTTCTCCAGTAAAAATAAATGGATAACTTGACAAATTCCCAACAAGGATCGATTCCACAGCGTTTCTAATACAATCTACGAGATCCGTCTGACACACGTTTGTTTTGTTCTTTCCTTTCCAAGGTCCTGCTTCTGTTAGACTGGTCCGAGCTGCTAACGAATGCCCCGTAGGACCAGACTGCGACAGGTGTCGACTGCTGAGCCAGAAGTTCCCACATCGCTGTATCTAAGACTGACTCTGAGAGAGCAGCAGCATAATTCTTGCTTCAGGCAGCACTTCTGGGCTGCTGCTTCTAAAAGCTTAGCTTCAAGATGCTCTGCTCGGGTTCCATCCAAATGGGATGATTTCCCTGGATATTCTGCCTCCCATTTCCACGCAGCATGTGCCCTCAATATGCTCGGAGATGGCAAGTGGCACAGCCAGTTTTGTACATTATTTATTTTAAATGAAAGAACAACCTCTCAGAATGTTACGTTGATAAACTGTCACACAAAGGATGTTATTTTTGCTGGGTTGAAGGTCATGTCTTGTGCTCTCAGTATGAAGTGAGTGGAACTAACAAAATGTCAAACCTGAGAAACATCCGTCATGAAGGATGAGGTGAGAGCTCTGGCTCTTGATCACTATGTGCAAAACTATTCTCGAGGATGTCTTGCTCTTGTATCTTCTGTCAGCTTGATGTCATTCAGATTTGTACCAAATAAAGAAAGAAAGAAAACGAAAAAGGTTGGGAGGTGAAAGGAATGCTTCTCAGACCCACCAGCATGTCTTCCATGGAGGAATCTGAGTTGAGTCCATAACCGTGGCTGAGGTGGCCAAGGTAAAAAAAAAAAAAGTCCTCAGGGCTCCAGGGGTGGATGAGATTCACCCTAATTTCCTCAAAGTTCTGGATGTTAGGGCTGTTTTATTTGACATGCCTTTGCAACATTGTGTTGATATCGGGGGCAGTACCACTGGATCAGCAGACAGGGGTGGTGGTTCCCCTCTTCCAAAAGGGGGGCTGGAGGGTGTGCTCTAATTACAGGGGCATCACTGTCCTTAGCCTCCCTGGTAAGATCCATTCAGGGATACTGGAGAAGAGAGTCTGATCGTTGGTTGAACTTCAGATCCAGGATGAACAATCATGACTGTGGAACACTGGACCAGTTCTTTACCCTCACTAGGGTCCTTGAGGGGTCATGGAAGTGTACCCATCAAGTCTAGATGTGTTTTATGAACTTGGAGAAGGAGTTTGACCGTGTTCCTTGGGATACACTGTCGGGGGTGCTCAAAGTATGGGATTCGGGGCTCGTTGCCATGGGCTGTTCAGTTCAAGCGGTGCAAGAATTTGGTTCACGTTGACGGTAGTAAGCCGGACCCCTTCAGGGTGGGAGTTGGACTCTGCCAGGGCTGCCCGTTGTCACCAATTCTGTTTACAACTTTCATGGACTGTATCTGGTAAGGATGCTTCCTGGGTGCCTCCCTAGGGAGTTGCTTTGGACAAGTCCTACTAGGAAGAGACCCCGGGGAAGATCCAGGACCTTCTGGAGAGACTACGTCTTTCAATTGGCCCCGGAACGCCTTGGGATCCTCCCAGAAGAGCTGGAAGAGGTGGCTGTGAAAGGAGATGTCTGGACCTCCTTGTTCAACCTGCTGCCCCCGCGACCCAACTTCGGAATAAGTGGCGATAATGGATGGATGGAAAAAGAAACATTTTAAAAAGGCAAAGCTCAGAATTTCTCACACACAAAAAAATATAAATAAATTATAAGTAGCTGGGTAGATTTTTCTAGATATGGTATTAAGCTGTATTTTAGTTGAAATGATGAAGGTCAGTATAACTTATACAGTTCTTTTATAAGATTTTTTTGTGAGGTAAAAACAAACATAAAAGGTTAAAAAAAAACAGAAAAATAACTAAATTTTTAATGTTGGGTGCAAAAGTGTATGTGTGAGTTTAAATTAAACTAAAATTAATTTAAGCTACTTGTTTAAATGGAGAATATTACTCTTTCTTTTTAGCATCCTTTGGTGTCCTGTTGATAAAAAGTGGTAATGAGAGGTTGGAGAATTTACAAACTATAACTTTATTTCATGCTCAGTAATTGTTACAGTATGGAGCCTTTTAAAGACATGAAATCATAACCAAAGATTATCTGTATGGACCATTATGACAGTTTAATTGTGTTTATATCAACAGACACTGAACTACCACACTGCTTACACATTTGTGTCTTCCTGAAAATGTTTGCTCTATACTCCACAGAATAAAGAGTTCAATTATTTAAGACGAGGTAAATATATTTTTCTTCCTCAGTGGTCCCTGTGCCTTTGTGCCTTCAGTTCTGCTGCAATTTTGGGTCCATGAAGCACAAATTAACATCCCTCTGAGTGAAGCCAGCAGGGAGTTTGTACAACAAAACTCCTGCTGATCACAGCAGATGATCACTGCTTGGCTTTCTAGGAACATAAATGGGATGAAATTATCATATCAGTAATATTTTTGTTTTTAAAATGTATAAAACTGACTAACTTGGAATTTTATTATACTGTACTTTCTTTTTATTAACAGTTTACACAGGTGTGGCCAGAGAATGACTTGGGATCCCCAAATGAAGTGAGTTACTGTTGGGGTTTCTTGGTTCCTCCACAACTCGAGCATAAGAGAAAGTGGATGGATGGATGGATGGATGATGGATGGATGGATGGATGGATGAATTTTACACTGTCCTGGTGTATTTTTTTATTGTTTGTTTAATTTTTAGTATTTTATCTCCATGTCAGTTTTGTGATTTTTGCACACTCAGACCCCACTGTTAGTGACTTTTAAGTTATTTATTCAGTAATTTAAATATACATAGACACGTTTCACATTTTGAATGGACTTACTGAAAAAAATCAACTTTTTCATGATATTCTAATTTTATGACCAGCAACTGTATACAGGTAGTCCTCGACTTACGAACGAGTTCCGTTCTTATGCACTGTTCGTAACCCGATTTTAACGTAAGTCGGAGCTCATTACACGTGGCGGCCGTAAGTCCGCATTTTTGCTGTAAGTCGGAAAAAGAACGGTAAACAGCTTTTTAAACAAGTTTTTTCCAATGTAACACAACACCAGCGTACATTCTGTACCTTAAACCTGTACAGTACTGAATTTCCAAGCAGTTAGCTAACACAGTACCCTCAAAAAACACACAAACTACTGCACAGTACGTTTTATAATGAAATAAAACTGTAAAAAAAAACTGTACCTGTATCCCTCCGCTCTTTTTTCTTTAAAATCCAATCCACCTCGGTCAGGAGTGTTTACAGGTAAGTCCAACCAATGAAGTTTATTAGAACAAGAGCTGCTGCTAATTTTACAAGCTGCATGCCTCAGAGCACAAACAAAATGGACTCCTCCAGCCTCCTCCAGCCACATGGTGTTGTGTTCACAGAACAAGATGGACGCCAGAGAGGGGGAGGAGTCCACAGGGTCTTAAAGGGAAAGCAGGGTCTGTATTAACACCCCACACACAAAAGAAATGGCACTGTGTCGAGCTATTGAAGTCAATGGGAGGTGTGATGACGTCACTGGGGAGGCGGGCCGTAAGTCCGAAATGCCGTAAGTCGGGGGGGCCATAAGTCGAGGACTACCTGTATTTCCCAACTCCTCCTTCAGGACCACTTCTATACCATTTCTCTTTCTACCCACACCATGGTAAAACAGTTTGAAACCTGCTCCAATGCTGCGAGCCTTGCTGCCCTTCCACTTGGTCTCTTGGAGACGTAAAACATCTACCTTTATTCTCTGCATCATGTCAGCCAGCTCTCTACCTTTGCCTGTCATTGTCCCCACATTTTGAGTTGCAACTCTCAGTCCTACATTCTTCACTTTCCTCTTCTCCCTCTGTCTCCTGACAAGTTTCCCTCCTCGGGGTCTTCGACTTGCTTCAGAAAGGGCATCTGGTATAAAAACAAAGCCAAGTCTTCATGCTAGTTAGTTTGCTGTGGCGACCTGTGAAAAAAGGAACAGCTGAAAGAAGAAGAAAAAAAAAAAAGATATGTAACTACGCAAATCCCACTGAGATCACAGATCTCTTTTTCAAGGGAGGTTTTGACTTGAAGGCAACCTAGCATGCATGTTTTGGACTGTGGGGTGCGACCAGAATACCTGGAGAAAACCACCACTGTTGGGATCTGTGTTTCACCTTTACCAACAGTTCTTTTAGCATTCCACCAAATGGCACCGCACCAAGGAGCCGGCTGGCAGGGCTGGTCAAAGCAGGTGTGCACACACACCTGCAATTCATCTGCTCTCATCAGAAGAAGCTTAAAAGGAAGCTCCTGCCTGTCCTTCAGTGCCAGAGTGTTTACCTTTGTGGTAACTCATAGGCCTCTGTGCTCTCTCTGACTCTTGTTTTATTGACCTCTTTACCTTACCTTATTGCTCTCCACCTTGAACCCCAGGTTACTCCTGCCTCCATTCTGGATTCTGTTCCAGTTTCCTTCCTGAGAGGAACTCAGTCAGCTGCAAACTTCTGCTATTTCTGGATCATCTTTAAACCACGGCTGTTTGCTGGACTCTTTGCTCCACCCATGTTCTGATCGAGCCTGATCCATCCTCCACCAAGCTCCTTGGCTTCAATCATCAACCATCTGCCATCAATCTACATCCTGGATCTCCACTGGTAACCTCGGTAACCAATCTCCAACCTTCTTGGATCCCACTCACCTCTCCCTGGCTGATTTCTCCTCAACCTCAAGTAAGCAGTCTTCTATCTTCAGTCATTCAATAACTCAAGTCACTCATCTCTCCTTTGTTTGTCTCCAGAGACCTGGTAAGCAGTTCAGTCCTTGTTGGCTTCCAGCTCCATACTTTTCCTGGACATCATCTAATTACCATTTCTGAAATTGAAAAACTCCTAGATCTTTATTGACTTCTCTGAGAGCTTAATTGCATGTGGGTCAAACGATTACCTAAAACCATGACAAACTCAAGGAGAAACTAAAAACTCAACACAGAAAGAGCTCAGATCCAAACCAAAACAGTGCTAACCACTGAGCCTTCATGCTGCCCTGCTGAAGTTCTAATGGGAGTCAGTTGTAGATGTAAACCCAGCTGTTTTCTGAATGTTTTGTTTAAGTCATTTTTATTTTCCAACAATGTTCAGTCTGGTCATCTGGACAGTTCTGTCGGAATGTTGGATTTAATTCCTGGATTAGTGAGCATGAGTTTTGGTAATTAGTTTATTTCAGTTAGTATTTACAGTGCAAGTTGTGACCGAGTCACAGCTACAAACATAACAAATTACTGAACAAAGTGTACATTTTACAGATCTCTAATTTTACAGATTATTATTATTATTATTATTATTATTATTTATTTTTTACAGATCAAGCTCCTCTTTTGAAGAACCTACTTCCAGTTTCTGTCCATGAGGCTGACATTGTCCAATTTTAAGATGGGCTGAAGACTTTCCTTTTTGATAAATCCTATACAGCGTATTTAGGCTTAGCTTGTTATGCAGCCATAGGCTTAAGCCCTATTCACACTGGATTAGTTTTACCCAAGGACCAGTGTAATCTCCCTAACGTCTGCTTTTTGTGTGGCGCATTCCCACTGGATCTGAAATTTAGCTGAAATTTACAGACTGTAAAATGGCATCACCTAGTGGGCCTTCCTTGTCTGTACTCCCAGTGTCACTAGTTTGATTTGCTGCTCCTTCTGTTCCCAGCTGTTTGTAATCACATCCTGTCTTGTCTGTGTAGCCTATATAAATTATAAGCTTTAAGAATCTGTTGGAATCCTGGCAAAAACCAATGCAGACATGTTCCTGTTTTTAGTTTTCTACATTTGCCTTTTAATCTATCGGTTTGCTACTTTGACATCTTTGTTTTAACTTGTTAAAAAAATCTGTATGCCTCTCTTATGATTGTCTGTTGTTGATTGTCCAAGGAAAATCTACTGTTGCTGTTGTCATCGTTGTTTGTTTGTAGCCAGGTCTCTCTTGTAAATGAGTCCTCGAGGCTCAATGGGATTAACCTGCCTAAATAAAGGTTGAATGGTGGCTGACCCAGTGTGGGAGGGAAGGGATGGTTGGTTGGATTTGTTCTGTGTTTTGTCTTTTTTTTTAATGTTTGGAAAAAAATGAATGGAAAAAAAACTTGTTTTTTAAAAGCTCTGTATAATGCAAACACCAGCTTCTGTAGCCAAGGATCAGAACGCCAGGGTCCCCGCCCTCGGCCACCACCCATCCCACATTGCACCCAACCCCATTGGCCCTTCCCACAGGTGGTGAGCCCATGGGAAGGGGGACCCATGTCTCCTCTTCGGGCTGTGCCTAGCCGGGCTCCATGGGCAAAAGCCCAGCCACCAAGAGCTCGCCAACGTGCCCCACCTCCAGGCCCAGCCCCAGAGTGGGGCCCCGGTGACCCGCATCTGGGCGAGGGAACATTGTTTCCATTAATTGATCTCATCATAGGGGTCTTTGGGCTTCACTTTGTCTGGTCCCTCACCTAGGACCTGTCTGCCTTGGGTGACCCTACTAGGGCCATGAAGCCCCTGACAGCATAGCTCCTAGGATCATTGGGACACTCAATCCCCTCCACCATGGTAAGGTGGCAGCCTGCAGGGAGGAGGTGAAGTGGCTCAGGCATCTGGTTAGAATGCCTCCTGGACGCCTCCTTGGTGAGGTGTTCCGGGCATGTCCCACCGGGAGGAGACCCAGAGGAAAACCCAGGACATGCTGGAGGGACTGTGTTTCTCAGCTGTCCTAGGAGCACCTTGGGATTCCCCCGGAGGAGCTGGTCCAAGTGGCTGGGGAGAGGGAAGTCTGGGCCTCCCTATAGGCTACTACCCCCGGTCCAGGTTTTCTCATCCCTGTGTTGTTTCCTAGGTGCTGCATGCTGCACAACTGTTCCTACCTTCACTCCCCAGGTGATCCTGTTTGTGATTAAGTCATTCAGCTATTTATTGTGTTCAGTTCCCCTCTTGTTTGTACTAGCATTAGATATACACATGGTATGTTGTGTTTCAAAGTTGACTGAGGCTGGTGTCTTTCCCTATAGGTCCTGCATTTTCTGTTTTATAAAGCAAGCCATTTTACTCTTCAATGGGATCTGCACTTGGATTCGTTCCTCTTGTTCATGGAGAAACTGACACTCAGAAGTTGCACCATTTCTGGTTGTTTCTGATTCACACCTCTTACTGTTGAAGCCTTTAATTGCTCTTAAAGCAACTTTTCAGAGATGTTTTGCTGCCCTTATTTTCAAATTGTAGCATTTGTATTCAAATTCACATAAAAAGCCAGTTTACTAATTGACTTTTCATGTACCGGTATATGAATGTTTTTGTTCAGTGCCCTGAGACAACTTCTGTTGTGATTTAGCACTAAACTTAACTGAATTGAAATTAATCTAAGGAAGCCAGCAGATTGTGTTGAAACCATTGCACCCTGTATTCACTGGTTAACTGGTCATCATTAACTTCATGCAGACACTCCCACTGGTACATTTTTATCTTTAAATCTCTTCTTGGTCTGTTGCCTTCAAACATCTCCTCCTACATGTCTCTGCGTGAGTGCAGCTACAGCATTCGCTCTCAGGATATTATTACCTGCAGTGTCCCCTCAGTGATGACTGAACTAGGCAAAAGGGTCTTCTCCTACTTCACTCCAGTTTCCTGGAATATCTTGCAAAAAGATCTGAAGCTCTCGACCTTGATCTCTCTAAGTGGTTTTAAACATCTGTTAAGTTCCTGGCAAAAACAAATGCAGACAAGTTCCTGTGTTTACATCACCTTAAAACCTAGCTGCTTTTTTATTACCTTTATTTTAAATACCATTTTATTTTCACTTGTTATTCTCAATTTGTATGCATCTTCATGATTGTCTATTGTTGTCTTTGTTGTCCACTGTTGTCATTACTCTGTTAAAATCAGGTATCTCTTGTAAAAGAGTCACCGAGGCTCCATGGAATTAACCTGTATAAATAAAGGTTGAATGAATCTTCACTTCATTGCAGTCTCCCATCAAGCACAAGGCAACAGTGGAAAGGAAAAACTCCCTCATAACAGGAAGAAACCTCCAGCAGAACCAGGCTCAGGATGAGCAGCCATCTGCTTCGACCGGCTGGGTTTGAGAGGACAGGAAGTAGAAACATACACAGAATGACAGGTGTACTTTCTATAGGAGGAAAGAGAAATAATAATACAGGTTGTCCCCGGTTTACGGCGGACTTGCTTTACGGCGTTTTGCGTATACGGCCGTCGCACCCCAGTGACGTCATCAACCCTCGCAGACTTTTTTTGCAGCATTTTATAATTTTTTCGTGTTTTTTTTTTAGGGTATTTTGTTAGCTAATTGCTTGGAAACACATTAAAACACATTTAGAATCATTAATACGGCCGTTAGAAGTTGTTTTACATTGAAAAAACGTGT
>JARVLU010001073.1:7542630-7559050 GCA_031762415.1 Simpsonichthys santanae | reverse complement strand
AGAGAGCCATTAGTCCCAGTGGTTTGCTTCATGCAGGTACATTTTATCACCTGGAGCATTATAAGTCGCCTGACAGGAAAACAACCGGTCACATTGGGGGGAAATGGCTCCCTGTGGTGATCTAATCTACTTCCTGTCTGTCTTCGTTATGTGAAATGGCTGAAGAAACCTAAAAGCTCCATTCAGACAGTGTGCTTCATGTCAGTTGGAATCATCTGTCTTTGTTAATTCTAGTTTTCTTCTTTAATGTCTGTGCACTCTGAAATAAACTATTTAATTTAAAGCAGTTCAGCTCTTCTGCCTGAAACTGAACATGTTTGTGGTGAACAAGATGATTTTCTTTTATTAGAAATAATCATTTTAGGTCCGCAACTTCATTCAATCAGACGAGGAAGTGCAGTCAGGTCTGACTTTTTTTTATGAATGATTCACTTGGCTAGATAAGAGGCATAAAATTCTTGCAAAAAGGCTTCAATAGCATCCAGATTTATTTCTGCATCTTTATATATTTTATTCTTTAAGTCTATAAGTCTGTACCTCACTTATTTTTCAAGTCATTTCCCTCACAACGTGCACGGATGGACCGATGGACAGACGCATTTCCAGTTTCCCCTTTTTCGCCCCACGTTTTGGGGACAACTAATGTTTTATAATGTCAAGATACAAAAAGCTTTCTGTGAAACAATTCATTTGCACAGTGTTGCAACATATGAGAATTGCATTGAAAACTTAGAAAAGTGTCAACTTTGATTAAAATAATTACCCATTTAAAGTAAGATTAGCCTATAAAAAATGAATAATGAGTCTATGCAATAAAGAAATCGTTGTTTTGCTTTAAATACCAACTCCTGGTGGACTTTGACATCACTTTAGCATTCTGAGCTGCAGCATCAATGTGTCCAGCGGTCAAACATGTTATAAGACCGGCAATGTTGCCCTTCAGGGAGCTCCCCCACCTCCCTGGTTCCCACAACCATCAACACTCAAGGAGACATTCCATAGAGCTTTAAAGCTGAAGCTTCCTTAAGCAAGATGTGCAACATGAAGGGTGATCTGGACACATTTAGAAAAAAAAAGTACGACACAGGAAACTTGTGGTTTTATACGCAATAGAGACCGCTTACTGGTTTGGGTTTTACATTTTTGAACAAGATGCTCCTCAGAATGTGTTTGTGATCTTTATGAGTTTCTGACTTTATAAAAGAATGAGACAAAGTCTTAACATTTTTGTCCCAAAGTCATAAAGAATAGCCACAAATAAAAAATATAAAGTAAGAAACAAAATCAGCATATTTCATTTTGTTTTAACCTGTGGAAACAAACAAAGTGATTAAAATAGGTCAACGGTGGTGAAACTTCACAGAAGAGCTGCTTGGGATGGAGAAGTCCAACACTTGTGATGTGCAGGTTTGTAATCATGCTCATATTTGTTGAGTAAAATCTACAGATTAAAACAGTAAATTCATTAGTCCAGCTGAAGATCAGAGCTCCATCTTTATGGACCATATAGGAAATTGATGTCAGAAAGAAACCTAACTACTCTGTTGCATTCGGGACCAAAAAATCTGATCCGACCCGGCCCCAGCCCGAAGCCAACATTTCCGAACACCACCCAACCCAAAGAATTAACAATAATTACAGGTCCATACCCGAACCCCCCACTCCTGACATTTTTAATTAAGCTATGACTGCTTATATATTTATGAATGCACGAAGAGAACATGCAAACTCCACCCAGAAAGGCCCCACAGCTGGTACTGGACCTGGCGACATTCTGGCTGAGTGGTGGCAGCTCTCCCAACTGTGCCACCGCTCCACCTCCTTATCAATACTGTATATATTTTTAAATTACCGAAGTAAACTCTTGCAGTGTGCACTATTTCATGTTGCTCAGGATAACGTATTCATGTGTGACTTCAAAGGTTCAGAGTCATTTTAATTTAAGACAAAGCTTAGTTTCAAATCAGTGAAATTCATGAAATAAAATAAAAAAACTGAAATGTATCTGGCCCCCCAGTGATCAGTCACTCAGCCTCTGTAGCTGCAGCATGAGCAGCTGCTGGTCTTTTATTTTTTTTAACAACAAACAGCCTAAACCCTGTGTGAGCATCACTGCCCCTCCTCGCCCCCCCCCCCCCCTCTCCTCCCTCTCTCCATCCTCTGTCTGCGCCGAGGAGCTCAGCAACCACACGTCTCATCTGCAAGGAGCGTGCGATCACATTTTATTATCTGACCAGGGTCGAGGTGGGGGGGTGGGCTGGTCATCGCTCGGTTTCTGGGAGAAAAAGAGGAACTGGACTCAAACCCCGAGCAGACGGTAAGACATACTTTAAAGAGAACGTCCAAAACCTGCATTTATTCTGCTGAAGTGATGGAAAATTCAACAAGAACACTTTAAAAAAAATAATCTGTTTTTATTTATATTTGAAAATGGATTTTGTCATGCAATTTTCACGCTACAAAAAAGTGACACATTTTTAAAATGTGTTTTATAAATGTTTAATAATGACGTTGAGCAGTTGGGCTTAGCGCAAAGGATTTAGATCGCAGGTCGAGTTTGGAGTGATTTAGTGTTAAAATGTGCAATTTTAAAAACATAACCCAGTGCTTTTGTTCATTTACTCATCTACAGAGCAACATAATTTAAGGACCGTTAATTTAATAAAATATCAAATATTACATTTCTTAAAAGGTGTTGGGCACTAAACATGTTTTCATATAATAATAAAAACAGTCGTCTTGAAAGATGTCAGTAAGTGAAATTATTTAAGTGGAGTGACACATGCAGGACATGTCAGACCCTCAGAAGACAGTTTGATTTTTATTACTAACCAATATTTGATTGTTTCACAGCACATCTGGAATTATTATTTTCTGCTTTTACATATTTTGAGAGTGGTGGGGCAGTGGTTAGACGAACTAGTGATTGGAAGGTTGCTGGTTCGAATCCCCCTGCTGACCATCAAAACAAAATGTGGGTGGTAAAGGTGAAACACCTGCCTCTACTCTCATTTGCCCCGCTCTGAGCCCTTGAGCAAGGCTGTTAACCCCCCCCATCTGCACCCCAGATGGCAGCCCCTGTGTGGAGCAGCTGAAAGGAGGAAGGAAAAAATTGACATATTTTGGCTGTTGCATTTAATGGTTGTCCAAAAGTTATTAAGAATCAACACTTTTAAGTTTTTTTTTTACATTATTTAGGGTTTTTTTATTTTTATTTTTTTAGAATTTTTAGACAGCATGCTTCAAAATGCTGCTTAACTTGAAGATTCTATTGAAAAATAGTGGAAATGTTCGGCTGATCAACATTAGTCTTACTGACAGTGCAAAAGTCTAATTTAATAACACATTTTTGACGGCGGATGAGAATAAAGTGAGTAAACAAGCAGCTAAACTTGATGATAAACAGGTTTCATGGGTCTCATGTGGCAAACGGTCCCTCTCCGTCTCTGATGGGAGATTTCTGAGAGAATCCTGCAAAGTGTGTCAGATGTCATCACACGGCAAACTTCAGCCTGTTCTGTCCAAGCCTGTGCATTTGGTCTACTTTTAAATCTGTGCACATCAGGCTCACACCACTTGGAAGTGACTTCTAAAAGCTGCAATGTCTCATTTCGAACAAGATATGGAGAAGATGCCAAATTGCTTGCTGAATAATGGATGGCCGTGGCGGGTGTGGTGCATCGCCTCCGGATTGAGATTTCCTGAAATGACTCTGTGTGGCACTGATTTTTCTCCTGATTGTTAATTAATTGATTGGAACTTCTCATCACGGAAGAAACTCAGATTATTACGAACAAGAGGAGAGGATTTACTACTTCTTCTTTGGCTGATACCCCGTCTGTTTCTGCATTTCATTGAGTGACTGATTACTCTGTGGAGGATTTTTATGATTTATTTATAACCGAACAAGAAAAAAATGCATAATTTTCATCTTCTGAAAAACTGCTGCTATTTAAAATGCCTTCAGTTTTAGACCTATACCCAGGAGAGCACAGATTGTCTCTTGTGGCTTTTTATTTTCTGAAATGAACAAAAACACGTCAGATTTTTTTAAATATATAAAACAGTTTAGGTTACAGTAATTTGTTCCTTAAAGTCTCCGACTCCTCATAAGCAACAAAAGAGTTGTGTGAAGAGTTCTTCCAGTCAAAGAGTTGTCGGTCCAGGCCCAGGAAGCTGATGAAGCTGCAGCTGAACGTCTTGCCCTGCTCAGGCTCGTTCCTGCCTCAGTGCAAGAAATGAAAGATTTACTGCAGGGCTCATCGCCTCAGCCTGACAGAAGAGGGCATTTTGAAAACTTGTCTATCTCCTTTTATCTGCAGTTCATTTGTTATGGGTTTTTTTTTTTTTTTTTTTTTTAATGACGGCGTCGTGGCCAAACAGGGCTGAGATTGTAATAGACCTGTCATGAGAGGAGCAGAGCTGCAGAAGAGGAGAAACCAAGACGAGGGGGCAAAAAGATAAGAGCTGCGTTTGAAAAGGGAACAGTGCATGATGAAGAGCGAGATTTGAGTTTGTAAGAAATGCTGTGACTTTATCCTGCAAGACCAAAGTCAACTGGAACAAGCTAAATTGTTAAAAGCTGTCAAATAAAATAAAACTTTTTTTTTTGATAGCTCTGTGCATAAATAGCTTTTTTTTAAAACACATTAAACAAACCGTTTTATGCTTAGTGGTGTCGTCTGCAAATACATTCCAAGTATTATTCTACTTTGTTACATGTAGACTGTTTTTATATTATTACTATTTTTATTATTGTTAATATGGTGCAGAGGTTGGAGAAGGTTGGCCTGTGATCGGAAGGTTGTCGGTTCAACTCCCCAGAACAGCATCAAAATGTGGGTGGGAAATGTGAAACACCCACACCTGTTTCCGCCCTCAGCTCTTGAGCAAGGCCCTTAACCCCACCATCTGCTCCCCTGGTTCCCAGATGTTTTTCAATTATTATTATTATTATTATTATTATTATTATTATTACACCTTTTTTTTAATCTCTCCAGCTTTCTGGGGCCTCCCTGGCAGCCCCCCAGAGGACCGTGGCCCCCACTTTGAAACAAAAAAGAAAAACTGCCCTATTTGGCAGCTCTCTGCTCCACACAGAGGGCTGTGGTAGCTCATTGGGCTGTGGTTGTATCAGGAAGGGCATCCGGTGTAAAAACAATTGCCAAGTCTTTGTGCGACTTAGTTTGCTGTGGTGACCCCTGAAGAAGGGAGCAGCTGAAAGAAGAACAAATTAATAAATACAATTATGTAGGTTTGCCACAGTTATCACTGTCTGCTAAAACATTTCTCTTCCCCAGGAGGAATATGAGCATGACACGACAACATTTTGTAGTTAAAACCTGCAGTCCTCATGGTCATTTATGGCTTTTACCTTTATATGTAACAAAATGGACAGAACACAAACTGATGCGAAACTCTCAAATGTGAAACATGGTACAAAAACCTTGCCCCTTTTCAAGCATATAAATTGGTATTTACAGACGACTAATTTGTAACTGTGCTTTCCATATAGAATTTAAAAAAGCACAAAATAAACTGAATTGAAGACAAAACAGGAAGTTCATCAGGAGCATTTGATGCAACTTCATTTTGCTTTATATTCAAATGTGCAATCTCCAGGTATTTAAATGAGAGCAGTTCAAAGAATTGCAGCTGTGCGTAATAAATGTACTGTGTGAAGGCTTTACTGTGACCTTGGGAAGAAAATATGCAGCAGGCAACACCTCCATCCAGTTCAGAGGAACTGGATGCTGATTTCCTGATGCATGCTCAATAATGCAGATGGATAAATCTGAAAAGTTGCTGATTCATCGTTTGTTGCCTTGGTGGTGTTCTTGTCTGGACTGATTAGCTGGTTATGGTAAGTGCTTAAACTCGGACCATTTTATATTATTTTGAGCAGCTTTTTACTTTGGAGCTCTACAGTTGATTTCTTCTTTTTTTGTTATTATTATTATTATTTTTCCCTGGCAGTTTTTTGTTTGTTGTTTCAGAATGGATACAGTAACGTAGACACTTTTTTCTGCTCTCACAGACGAATGTCTCAGTTCATTGACGTCCATTTGTGAGTCTTCATTTTCGTTTAGCTTCCATCTTTAAAGAGAAAATATATGAAGAAAAAAGGCAAGAGGGTGACGTCATCTCAGGGGTGCCCAACTCTGGTCCTTGAGGAACACCATCCCACATGTTTTAGTTGTTTCTTTGCTCCAACACACCTGATTCAGTGGTTTAATTACTTCCTTAAGTTTGGCAGAAGCCTGCTATTCACCCTTTCATTCAAATCAGGTGTTCCTCAGGGACCAGGGCTGAGAACCACTGATAGTGATATCAAGAGCAATGATAATAGTTTGAATAAAAATAGTTTTAACATATGGTTTTCTGACCATCTAATATTCTGATTTAGCTTTGGGTTTGCATTTTGTCTTTAGTTATAAATTCCAGAGCATAAAGTATCACACGCATGGTGCCTCTTCACAAATTAAACATAAATCTGCAGTGAACATCTAGTTGTCAACACCAAATGAAATGGCTCAGAAAAACAGCCTTAAAAAGACAAATTATCAAACATAAAAGCAGATTTTCCAAGAACACGTGTTTATGTTTCTACCGTGTTTCTTTATGTGGAGCCCTTCTTGGTCTGAAAACTTTTTATTCAGTGAGCGGTTGAGACTCTCAGGATGCCGGCGCAGCTAAAATCCCGGCTCGGAGCAGAAATATTTACCAACCTCATTTGATCTCTGTAGAGCATCAACTTCAAATCCTGCTGCATTTCCTGGACTCTGAACATGGAAATGCAAACGTGGCTATCCAAAGCAAATTCTAATTAACTTTAGACTTCACTTTATTTATATATATATATTTTATATATAATGCTTCATCTGTATGTTGCACATAGCATAAATATCAACGTGTATATTGTCTTAAAATTAGCTCACTAAAACCTTAGATGAAATTGACACTGTCTTGTCAGTATTTAAAAGAAAAAGAACCGAGAATAACTTTGATGTTGTCTTGCTTTTCTTACAAACATTTTTAGGTTATTGAGGTTTGGATGAGTTTCTGCTCAGATTTATTTATTTTTGAGTCCACAGAATTTTATTTTGAACAAGTTACGGGATTTAACGAGACTGTTGGATTCACCGATTTGGTTTTCAGTCATTTTATTGTAATTTGTTGTTATTTTGTGGATCAATGTTCCATTTTGCGACTCCGTTTGGTCAATATTCAGTTATTGGTTGGTGTTTCTTGCATGAGGAGCAGCTTGCCACATGGCACGTCGTAAACAAGTTGGAGGAAATCCAGCTGTTAAAGAATAACTGAAGTGGCTCAGCTCATGTCTGAAAGAAACCTCACCCACAATCTCAACGTCATTATGTTAGTTTGGAGTATTTTTTTAGTATTATTTTATTTATTTTGTTTTGTTTTGAGGTTTTCCTGCTCATTGTCCTCCTCAAGACATTTTGCACCACACACCTGTTTCTTAGGTGTAATCTGCGCACCTGTTCTCACTCTCTAATCACCCAGCGCAGTCTATAACAGCTGGTCTATATCAAACCCTTTAGACCTTTTATAGATTTTACTTGATCAGTTCCAGGAGTATTAATCCTGGTCCTCGAGGGTCATTGTCCTGCATGTTTTAGAGGTTTCTCTGCTCCAACACACCTGCTTTAATGGTTCATTAACATCCTTCTGCAGAGCATGAAGAAGTGATCAACCACTGGATAGGGATAGTGATCCTCAAGGACCAGGGTGGTTTAGCCTTTTATGCTCTGATATATTTATTTATTTATATTCTTGTTTGTTTGTTTGTTTGTTTGTTTCTGGAAGCTTTTTTAAGAGATAAGCTGCATCCTGCTGTCCGGCCTTTTGAGCCAATCCAACTACTCAAATCACACTGAAAAACATGCCACGGTGTAGTAAATCCATCTACCTAAATCCTAATCTGAACGGCAAACCAAAACATTTCCAACTCCGGTAAATCCATTCGAGCGCTTTGCTGTAAAGCCCAAAACATGAAAGTCATAATGTCATAATGTTATGAAACATTGTTTGTTTCCTCTGCATCTCCCCCATGAGATGCACCCAAGTGGCGCAGTGGACAGCTATTCCGCATGTGGGCATAGTGAGGAATCAAGCTTGTGACTGTTGACTGCCCCTACCACTGCACCACCGCTGCCCCAACTTGTATTAATAAAGCAAGATCTGATCTCATGATTATATCTGAGAAAATCAGACGTGACCTCAGGTAAGTATATGTGTGTGTGTGCGTGGTTGCTCTACACATATACACACTGGTACAATGACAATGACGGCCTTCCATCTGTATTTAAATAAAAAATAAATTTCAGATGTAACTAATGATCAGGTTTAGCCAAAAAGTTATTCATGCCCAGTGTGAACTGCTTGAGCGACTGCGTCAACTTGTGGATTACTCTCTCATGTGTTGAAAAAGATTTTTAAATAGCTTGATGTATTATGAGAAAGGATTTAAAGTGTACAGATAAACTATAAGTTTCTTCTTAAAGCTACTTTTGAAAGAGTTTATGATCTGAAGGTGGAAACAGGGTAGAACTGCTGACGTCCAAGATTTCAAAGTTCATGCTCAATAATCCAGTTAATAAATCCAACAAAGTGAAGTCGGGTCATCTGGACAGTTTTATTTTATTTTTTTATGTTTCGTCCTTCATATAGTAATACTAATAACATAATAATAATATCCTTCACATAGAGGACCAACCAGTTTGATGGTGATAAAATGGTTTCTGGATCTCACCTTCTCCTTCATCAGCTCCTCTGAAGCAGCCATAGCTAAAGTGGTTCAAAACTTCATTGTTATTGCTCAGTATTCCAGGTAAGTGAGTGGGACTGAGTTTGTTGTGGCTCCTCAGAATGACGAAGTCCTTTGGATGAAAACGTTTCAACAAAGAAACAAATCTGTCCAGATGACCTGATTTAACTTTGTTGGATATCCAAGATTATTTTTAAAAAAAATTATAAACCAAACTGTGTTGAGTCTGGAACAAATCTATAGTTTAGAGCAAACTTCTTTAACTTCACCCAGCTGTTGGATTGTATGTTGGAGCAGGCATCAAGTCAGGAAAGGATCATAATCATAACTATTAAAAGGCCAGAGTTAATTTTAGCACAACACAAGACACAGACGGATGATTATTCACCGAACGAAACGATTCATTCAATGAGACGTTCAAAGACTTCCAAACAATTCCCCCCGAGGTTGTTTTCTTAGCAGCGAGTCTCTGGAGCAAAGCTGCATTTTAAACTTTGATCTCAGTTTTTTATTTCGTTTTTGTCTGTTACCCGCTCATGCCGGCTGTCACGTAAATGTGTCATCTCTTATAGAGACAAACGAAACCAAGCACAGCTGGTGGTCCGACATTGTTCTGCCTTTCCAGTCCCTGAGCTCCACAGTGTTTGTCTGGTTCCTGGTTCCACTGCTGAGATGTGTGTCAGGAAAGCAGCTTCCACACGCTCCTTTTAAAAGAGCTGTCTGAGAGATGTGGAACTGCAAAATAAATAGTTTCCAAATACAAAGCTCAGGGCAAAGAATGAGCTGATATTTGAAGATGTCATTTACTTTTCTTATTATTGACTGAAACAGCTTTAGTGAAGCAAAGCCCTGATGTGTGTTTTTAGTTAATAGCTGCTCTTTCTTTGAGGCGTTTTGCTCTTTAACACCTTTCTAAAAGGAGCTGACAAGGTTTGTTGGGTTTAGTCCACAGATTTGACTGGAGAACTCTCAGTTCAATGAAAAATGTCTGAACAGACTTTAAAGAGAAGATTCAGTTTGGTGCTGCATGTAATAAATGTTTGCAGAAAAAAATCTACAAATATGAACTTCAACTGAATCCAGTTTAATAAACTTTCTGTAACAAGTCCAACTTGATTTATTTAATGATTATTTATAAGGAAAATGCAATACTGTTTTTACACAATGTGTTTTACTTTGATTCAGTGGAGCGACGTATTCATCCAGATGTTATTTGTCACATAGCCCTGGCAGCAGAAACGTGCATTTTTGAGTAATCTGTGTCTCTTTGGTCTGTGCTCTCTTTACATCAGCTTGCATCCATGGTCAGATTCCTGCTGCTTTTCACCACTGTGTCATCCCTGGGAGCTGAGTTTCCAACACTTTCTCACTGCTTCCATCACCGAGTCATTGTTGAGCTGCACTGCACAATCATTCATTCATTCATGCCATGCAGTGGAGCTTAATAACTAGCTGCCTATGGGAAGTAATTTTAGCCAAATCAGCTGGATTCCAGAGTCAAACACTGATATGGAAACTTGTTTAAGTCATAAAAAACAAAACAAACAAAATGAAAAAACAGTAATGTCTGTAACTTTATGTTGTGTCTACACAGTCTTACTTTAATACCAATGAACATTAATGAGAGAAAATGCTATGATTTGTCAGTCTGTGTGCATTTGCATCAAGACTCTAAGTGCAGGGGTTCCCAACCCTGATCCTTGAGGAACACCATCCTGCATGTTTTAGTTGTTTCCCTGCTCCAACACACCTCATTCAGTGATTTAATCACCTCCTCTCATTCTGCAGAAGCCTGTTAATACCCCCATTTACTTCGTATAAAAATCAGGTGTGTCTTAGCAGAAACAACCAAAGCATGCAGTATGGCGTTCCTCAAGAACTAGTGTTGGGAACCCCTGCATGCTTTCCCCTCATATTGTCTCATTTTGCATTCTTGTTCACACTGAACTTCATACCTGACATATCCCTTTTTAAAATAACTTACCAGAGTTCAGCATCTGAGTGAACTTGGTCAACGTGCTACAAAGGACAACCTCCTCTTCTAATGCTCTGGTCAGTTTTGCAGTCAACAGGTGGGAGTTCAGCTGAATGTTCATTAATAGATTTAAGGTCAACACATCTGACAATGTGTGGTTTTTCCATTTGGATCTTGTGTTAGCAGCAATGACTCACAGGAGTCATCTGAGCCCCATGACAACCTGAGGCATTAAATTTATTCATGACTTTCAGTCTGACAGGGGGGTTTAATATAAAGGTGCTTTATGTCCGTGGTCCATTTCCTGTTGATAATAAATATTTTAAATTATATTTACTTTGGCACTGTATGACCTGGTTGTTGATATTAAAATAAGAGAATATCATCACCGTGCCTCTGCTTTGCATGTGTATAAGTAAAACTAATAATAATCTGTTTTTCAGTCTTTATCTGGATTAAAAATGTCTAAATAAATGTGGAATTGTAACAGTAATTGCATTGTTCAATAGGTATAATAAAGGAAACCAATTATTGGTTAGACTTTTGAATTACTGTATATAACAATAAAAAACGGTATTTGCTCTAAACTACTTGCAGATTTCAGCGAAAAGAAGAAGAAAAAAAAAAACATAATGCTTTATTCAGTTTTTCATGCGTCCCCTGGATCAATTCATCTCATCCATTGTTTCTGTCTCCTCTCCCATCAAGATCCCCGTCTCGCCAACAAACAGGTGTGAGGGACAGTTTGCACATCAGAACACCTGCCCTTTCATTTTTCTCTGGTCATGAGAGCCATCCTGTCCTAAGCTCACCCCTCAAGTGGAATTAATTCAACCTTTCACCATTCAGAGCCATGAAACGCAGGATTAGAGGACAGAACAGCTGAGCACCAATCCTCTTCAGCAAAAGTTCACGCACTGTCGACAGGCAGCGAAGAGCATCTCTGCTACAAAATGAACACCACCAAAGATTTGCATTATTCTTACTAAAATATTTAGGTAAATTAATTAAAATAAGTTACGATAAGAGGAAATGTCAAAATGCAAAAAGTCCCCTCTTTGACAGGATTGTTTTATGGCTTCACAAGTCAAAATGTTTTGAAGGGCGGTTGTCACGTTCTACATTTATGATGGTTTTAACACTTTAAAAGACCAACTTACACTTCCTTTAATCATCTCCACAGCTGTCCAGGCTAGTGACAACCAGTGTACAAGAGTTAAACTGTTTGATGTAAATTATTTAGTTTTGTTACTAATTTAGGAATCATTTTTACAGAAGCTTTTCACCATAAGTTCAAGTTATGCTTATTTGTCATATGCAGGTTAACGATGAAATGTTCGAGATGAGAAGAACTGATTTGAATCGCTCAAAGCAAAGAACGAACAAGAAATACTGAAGCATGCATTAAGGGTATAAAAATAAAGTGCCAAAAAGTGAAAAAGAAAGTTTCATATTTATAAGATCCTAAAGAGAGATAGTAAACATTACAAATGCACAATGTATCAAAGCCAACGTATACTTGTCAGTCAAAGTATCAAGTCTTTAGTTTATGATGTTTTTGATGGTTTATTTTACTCCAGCTAATCTGAAGTTAAAAAAAAAAAAAATGCACAATGCTTTTGACTAGTTGGTCTGTTTGTGCACCTGGAATCTTTAATAAAAAAACTTGTAGGGAAACTTTCCTCAGCTGCTTCCTGTCGTTGCAGGAGAGCTCAGCAGGGAATGGTGATCTACCGGTCGATCGCAAAGATATTGTGGGTATATATCGCATGGCATTTAAAAAATAGACGTCATCCTCATTATGAAATCTGTTACTTGATTGACAGACAGGTCAGCCAGTCTGAGACTCCGTTTACACGATGTGAAACTGCAATTCGACCGTTCATTTACACGAAAACAGCCCTCATCCTCTGAAACCGAAGGTTCCAAATCCAGGTCTCGGAGTAAAGATTTTCAGGGAACCCTCCACCGAGGTTTTGGATAAAAGACAAAATGTTTCAAGTTTTTAATTTTAATTAAATTATTATTTTTTTTAATTCGTCCACAGGCCCTGACTTGACTTTGTTAGATTTTTCTACCTGGACTGTTGAGCATGCATCTGGATACCCCCACGGAGGTGTGAAATGCTCCACAAGTGTGACGTCACACGTGCACTACAGGCGGCTGCAGTCCAAAGTTTTTCTGCACTAACAACAGTTTTAATAAATGGCAGAGAGCAGAATGATTTTGTGCTACAGTGTTGCCAGATCTTGTGACAGAAACAAGCAACTATGAAAACAAGCCCAGCCAACTGGCAACCCACCACATTGTGTAAAACAAAGGCTGTTTTTAAACAATATAAACATGCATTTATTACGGAATTACACATAAACAACAGCAAAGCTATGCTAAACACTTTGAATAACATACTTTTAAGCTCTGATAAAAATACATGTAACAAATATGTAAATCATATTTTTTCTACATAAAAACAAAAACATCCTGACAGCTGTGTGTGAGTGGAGCCCCCTAGTGGTTGGTACAAACTACCTACTACCACTCGTCTTTTGCTTTATTGTGCGGAGCTGGGAGATAATTAACTAGTTTCACTCAGAAAGAAAGTCAAGCCTAAACAAGATACTTCATGTTTAAAAACAAGTCCCAAAAAACTGCAACCCGCAAGATTTGCAAGCGACTTAAGGGGAAAAAAAAAAAAAGCTCAAAGTCACTTAAGCAGACTTGGCAACACTGCTACTCAGCCTTTTTCAGCTCATAGGCGCAAAACTAATAAAATCCAGGGTCCAAAGAGACGTTAGTGTATTCACCAGTTTGAACGTGATCATGCAGATAGATGCTGCATGCACAATGAAGCTGAGCCCTACATCAGGTTGCCAGATGAATTCCTTTTCTGTGCACATATTCAACACACACATCATCTTGGAATATCCTTTACTCAGCACATATGAGAGTTTAGGTCAAAATACCATCATTTTAAAGCGACAGTACTATAGTTCATAATTTCTTCTCTGGCAACCCGACAACATGGAAACTACAACGTTTCGTGAAAACCTGCTCATTTTTTATTACCCTCATATTTTTTTTCTTCTTTCGACTTCTCCCTTCGTCAGGGGTCGCCACAGCAAACTGAGTAGCACGAAGTTTTGGCAATTGTTTTTACGCCGGATGCCCTTCTTGACACAACCACAGACCACCGAGCTACCACAGCCCTCTGTGTGGAGCAGAGAGCTGCCTTTCGCACAGCGACTGCTGGACACGAGCGCCAGCGGAAAGGAATAACAGGTGAGGAAAATGGATGGATGGAGAGAAGGAGAAGCTGAAATTTCCTAAATTCATCAGTCTTCATGAGAACCAGACTGGCAGAAGGTAACAGCCTTTTTTCCCCTTCATCTTCTGCTTGGACATAAAAATCCAAGCGGCTGACGTTTTAAACACGAGTGTTAACGTGTCTGAATAGCACCTGGAAGCCTTGTGAAAAGCACTGACAGATCTCATACTTTTACAATCGGAGCAGCTCTGACACGAGGGATTTGCTCTTAAAACGGAGCACGGGGAGGATGAAGAGTGGTATAAAAATCAATGAGGCCTTTCAGAGGCAACATGAAAAACCAGTGCCTCAGCTTGCAATTAAAAAAAAAAAAAAAAACAGAGCACTCCTGGTGCTTAGGGGAGGCGGAGCATGTTGCACGTGCCCTCAACTTCACAGGATCAATTACAGGATCAATACACAGACATGACACAATTCCATAATGGAAACTGGGACGCTGAACTGCTGCGTGTTTTAGATGTTTACAGTTGTTCTGCACAAGCAGGACTGTGCAGCCGTATCATGCAGATGGCAAAAGTATTTCTAGACCAAACAGACTGTCAAATATTTAGACTATGTTAAGAAGTGTTACAGCAGGAGTCAGGGGGGTAGTGTACGTCTAAATCTACATTTGACAAACTTTATACAAGAAGTACGGAGCAATGCCTACTCATGGGTTTGGTTAGTAAAAATCCACTTTCAACAACTTTTGACTGGCATTTAACAACAAGTGAAATGGGGGGAAGATGGATGGAGTGTTGGTGCAGAGGATAGAGAAGGCAGGTTCAGGTTTGGTTTATTTGTCATGTGCAAAAATCAACACAAGGTCGACAATGCAATTTCATTTCATTCATTTGATAGGGACAGACACACACGTAGACGAACTGAGTAAAACAGCAGTCCCATGTTTGTATCATAGTGCAATAGCAACAGCTAATTTGCAGCACTTGTCCCTAGATGGGCTTTAAAAATAAAAAAAAATAAAGTGGTAATCGTCATATATATATTATAAAAAAAGAAAAAAGGAAACCAGAAATTTAATATATCAAAAATGGGTACAGTTCTGTTTTTGACATAACATGTCAAACACATAATGAAATGATGAGAAGAACCGTCTCGACTCGCCAAAAAAGGAGCAACAACAAGAAATACCAAAGCATGCAGCAAAAATACAAAAAACATGGCGCCAAAAGTAAAAAAATAAAACATCTGTGGTTCGGTTAGCAGTGAGGTTCTTTCAGCAGCATGGTTCTGTTAGCGGCGTGGTCTTATTAGCAGCGTTAGCAGGTCTTGTTAGCAGGCCCCACTAGCAGCATGATGTTAATAAGGACCGCAGCAGCTGCCCTCCAGAACAGATTCCAGCAGACAGAGAGAACATCCACAAGGTTTTACCTGAGTAAATGACCAGGATCATGGAGACAGCCGCCATGACAGGCCGGAGCCTGAGGCCGAAGCGGGAGGGCCCAGGAACTGAACCACAATGGTATGATGGCATGATGGCAAGGCAGCGGCACAGAAAATTACAAGTGTGCCGCTGTCATACCCATAGTGTGGGTGTGCATTGTATGCACAAAAAAAGCTAAAACAACAACAGGAACAAAAAGAGAGCGAGTTAAAGCGAAGATCCCGTCAGCAGCCATATTGTGGCGCTCATGGCGTCACTTTACACTTTGTGTCAAGAAGGTTGCCGATTCGACCCCCAACCGACATCAAAATGTCTTTTGGACAGCTGTCAAGTCAGCAGTCTTCCCCATGATTGTGTAGCCTATAGAACTAGACCGAGAGACCATTTAAAGACATTTGCAGGTGTTATTTGAGTTAATTAGCTGATTAGACTGTGGCACCAGGTGTCTTCGATATTGAACCTTTTCACAATATTCTAATTTTCCGACATACTGAATTTGGGCTTTTCATTAGTTGTCAGTTATAATCATCAACATTAACAGAAATAAACATTTGAAATGTATCAGTAATGTATCAGTCTGTGTGTAATGAATAAATATAATGTACAAGTTTCACTTTTTCAATGGAATTACTGAAAAACCTTTTCACGATGTTCTAATTTTATGACCACCTGTATAATCAGCACACCTGTTGTCATTCAGCAATCACCCCTCCCAGTTTATCAATTTCGTGTTTCCTCAGTTCTTTCATTCATCTTGCTGCTTCTGGAGTTCTTGGTTTTAACTTATTAAAGTCTGTTTTCACTGAGTTTTCCTCCTGTATACCTGCATTTGGGTCTTTCTGTACATCACAACCAACCTTGAGTCCATCTACAGGCAGGAGGTGGAACACCTGGAGAGCTGGTGCAAAGAGAATAACCTTCACATCAATGTGAAGAAGACAAAGG
>JARVLU010001073.1:7517982-7530410 GCA_031762415.1 Simpsonichthys santanae | reverse complement strand
CCTCCTACATGTCACTGCGTGAGTGCAGCTACAGCGTGCGCTCTCAGGACATGATTACCTGCAGTGTTCCCTCAGTGTGGACTGAACTGGGCAAAAGGGCCTTCGACCTTGACTTCTCTAAGTGACTTTAAAATTCTAAGTTCCTGGCAAAAACCAATGCAGACATGTTCCTGGTTTTAGTTTTTGAAATCGCCTTATGATCTAGTTTTTTTTTTTTTACTACTATTCCTCTTGATTGTCCCTTTGAAAAAAAAAAAAAAGAAAGGAAAAAAAAAAGTAATTTAAAATTGTATGCCTATTTTATGACTGTCTTTTGTCGTCCACTGTTGTCATCACTCTGTTAAAATCAGGTCTCTCTTGTAAATGAGTCCCCAAGTCTCAACGGCATTAACCTGTCTAAATAAAGGTTGAATTAAATTTTATAAAGTGCCATATGGCAACAACGTTGTCTCAGGGCACTTTACAGGAACATTCACATGCAGAGAAAAGCCCATTAGTAAAGTTCTGTCTCTAAGGAACATTAATTCGTATGTGCCTCCAAAGTATCCTCTCTGACAGTTTCTCCATCGTGACTATTTAACACTGATCCAAGAACTGTTTTTAAACTTTAAAGTGCTGATACTCAAACGTGTGTTGTAAACCTAAACTAAAAAGGAGTTTGGAGCAACATTGCGTCTTCACTGTACCATGACCTCTGACCTCTGATCTGTTTAGCTGGGATTAATCATTCTTTAACTCGTTTTCCAAACCAAAGCAGCGCATGCAGGCGACACGTCTCAATAAACTTAATTGGGTAAAAGCAAGAAAGCTTTTCTGAATTCTTTTAGTCCAGATTAACTGCAACTGTTACATTTGTCACTTGTGAAAGAAAAAAAAATAATAAAGTTTCACAGGTGATGTTCTGCCAGCTTGAGTCAGGGGGTTTGTGGCAACATTTCTGTGACTGGGTGAACTTGGGTGAATCCTGGGAGCAGCGAGCTGTGCTCACTGGGTCCAGCAGCCTGTGGATTCAGGCGGCGCAGACAAACCCTGCCGACTCCACCACCACTGTAAAATTTACAGCCTTCGAGGGTAATGAAACTGGCAGGGCTGGGAGTGTTGGAGGGGTGAGGGGGGGCGGCCAGCAGGGAACAGCTTTTCCGCTGTTGTCCTTCAGCTGCTGTTTGTCTGATTCAAACACGGATTGCTGAAGCTGACACTGATTGTGGCTTCCTCAGACGCTCACGTTTCATCAGTTATTCACCTTCAGGGCATCCTTTTCAAAAAGAAACACAGATGACCGCTGAGAAACAAATGGAAAATGGAAATTAAAAAAATAAAGAAAACAAAGGGATGGTCAGAGAGTTGGAGTTCGAGGAGACTCGGATATTTGACACATCTGTTAGTCACTTTATCTTAAATCCCACAAAGAACTAACTTCATTAATCTCCTCCATGTGAAGCCAAATCAAGGGTATGGACATAAAACTTCAAATCAATATTTTACTCATCACCATGTTGCACGTCTAGCTCCCACAGAAGGAAAATCATTTGTTTCTCATATGAGTTCAAGTTTATAAGAAATTGGCTGTTCTTATACATTTTCGTGCAGAGTCAGCATTCGCGCTTCTGTTTTCTTGTTTGTAATTCCTTCCATATGTTTTATGACTTACTGCTTATGCAAACGTTGCACCATTTTAACCATTCATATAATCAAAACTTTCACCTTGATAAGGAACAGTGTGCTTTGTGGCTTTTTAAAATTAAACCTCCCACTCCAATTCAGATCTCTTCAGTTCTGTGAAGAAACATTGTTCTCTTTTAAATCTGCTCCTCTATCATTGCGCTTTGTTTTTTTTTAATGCCTCTTTTAGTTTTAGGCTTTAGCAAATATTCAGCTGATTCTTCAGATTTATGTGCCTTTTAGCTTTTACCTACAGTTTTGCTCATTTTAGCTCTTGCTCTGCTGGTTTTAGCCTTCGTTTTTCTTGTGCTGCTTCTCCAACAAATGTCTTCCGTATTTTAGCAGACATGCACATGATGCATTTCAGGTGACCAATAAAATGAAATAAAATAAAATAAAAACACAGAAAAACAAATCATGTATCCCATTTCTCTGCACAACAGGAGCTCCTGCAGGTAGTTACACATGTGACGAGAACAGCTGCATCCAAGTCTTATAAAGAATTACAAATATGTTGAGTTCAGTTAAAAACGCCTTTTGCCGAATGCGTTTTTCAGCAACACAAGTCAGATATTGTATTTTGAAAGTGATTTGAGAGATGCACGATACTTCACAGAAACTGGAGGCAGGAAACTTCATTTTGAAAACACTGAAAACAACTTCCAGACAAATGTTCCTTCTCACTTCATGCGTTGGTCAAAAGGTGAGCATCTTTGCCCAAAACAGGCACCCTCCCCTCCAACCCCCTCAGCTCAAACTGCTTCACTGAACCCCCCCAGTCTTCAGTCCTGCAGACAGGTCAGAGAGATAAGAGAGAATATTTGGGATACCAGGAGAAGGACTCAGATTTAGAACGTGCGTCTCCCCAGCTGATTCTGACAGTTCTCAGAAGTTTCAGGTCAAACTGATACACATGTTTGACAGAGTGGGGGAAGAAGAACATCTGGTGCAGGTTTTGCTCTCATCTTCAGTTCAGGAAGAAAGATAAAAGCAAAGGCAAGAACAAAAAAGGTCTGAAATCTGATTAAGCAGATGTTCTTTAAGGCTTTTTTTTTTTTTTTTTTGGTCATGTTGAGTTGTGAGACCTCAAAGTTTCCTGTTCTTATTTATTCTCTAATCTGTTAAAAAAATTCACTTCTAATGAAAAAGCTCCTGAGCCGCTGAGGATGGAGGACGGAGCAGTCCAGTAAAAAGAGGATGAAGAAAAGTGCTTCTTCTTTTGATTAAAAAAAGAAGATATAATTATAACCCCATGTGATGCAAACTGTAATTTAAAGCAAACCCCACAGAGCTTTTTTTTTTTTTTTTTTTTTTTAGATTTCAAATCAATCTCTTTTTCAGTTTGTTTGACAAAAGTGATCCTGTCATGATGGAAAGCTGCAGAAAACAGCACGTGCAGTTCTTCACGCAAGTTCGTTACGAAACGGAAACGAAACAAAAGTCTAATAAATAATTATCACGCAGAGCAGATATAAAATGAATCTCGTTCTTTATATATATATATATATTTTTATTCTTTCTTGTGTTCAGGTGAATCTCACGCGGCCGCAGCGCGCGCGGCACATCCAGCCGCTTCACGACGTTTTACGCACGGTGCGTCAGGACGTTTTAACCTTACCTGTAATTAACGGGGAGGAAGAGCGCGGCGCCTGCAGGAGCCACACAAAGCAGAAGAACAGCCTCCAGGTGGACCAGGAGGAGGTCTTCCAGCCGCGGAGCAACATTCTCCACAACTTCACGCTCAAAAAGTTGCAGTGGCTGAAAACTATTCCAGATGATCAAAGTCTGCGCGTGAGGTCACGACACAAACGGCTGTGTGCAGTGAAACGCACAGATCAGACAGCAGCATGGAATGACGCAGACAACAACATCCAGCACGTGCGACGATCCAGGTTAAAGTGTCAGCCAGAGAGGTCCGAACCAGTGACCGAGCTCTTGAACAGCTCGTGATCCCGTCGAGATGTTTCTGTCCGTGCGCGTCCGAAGATCCACTGCGCGCAAGGATGCTGGATGTGGAGCGTCCGGTGCGTCTGCGCCGTGTCAGACCCTGACCTGCTCCTCCTCCTCCTCCTCCTCCTCCTCCTCCTCTCATATTAAAGCGGAGCTGGTGTCGGAGCGCACCACGGAGCCAGGAGGTCCTGCCTCCTCTGCGCAGGCCGGGACCTCCTTCTGTTTCCAGACGTCTTCAAAACCTGTGCACCTCCCAGAGCTGCTCCGCTGCTGCACGAACGCAACTCCTCTCCTTGGAGTCACACGCATTAAAGAGACGAAGAGGAGTTCCGATCATAAAACTAAGCAAGAAAAGAATAATTATCAATTTAATTTTTATGCAACATTATTTTTAGTGCAATGTGATTATGTTGAAGGAGACTTGTGGTCTTAGATGAAGCGGACCTGGTGGAAGAAGACTCCACTTTACTCACACACCAACTCAGTTGTGTGACTACCTCCATCATCAGCTCTGACGTGAATCAGAAGTGGATCGAGGTGGAACCACCCGTTCCACCTCGATCAGCGCAGAGCATCTCACATGTGATTCAGAGAAGAAGAAGTGATGAAACAACTTGATCATTCAATTCTGACGTTTTTAAAACAATTTGTTGAACCTAAACATGAAACATGTCGCCTCCACTCAGAAGACCTCCCCCATGATGCTTCAACACAGATCCACTCATTGATAAATTGACTCATTAATCCACCCCTTGTCCCAGAGTTCTCCATCCATCCATCCATCCATCCATCCATCCATCCATCCATCCATCCATCCATCCATTTTCTTCCGCTTATCCGGGGTCGGGTCGTGGGAGGCCCAGACTTCCCTCTCTCCAGCCACTTGGTCCAGCTCCTCCAGGGGAGTCCCATGGCGTTCCCAGGCCAGCTGAGAAACAAAGTCCCTCCAGCGTGTTCTGGGTCTTCCTCTGGGTCTCCTCCTGGAGTGACGTGTCTAGAACACCTCACCAGGGAGGTGTCCAGGAGGCATCCTAACCAGATGCCCGAGCCACCTCAACTGGCTCCTTTTGATGTGGAGAAGCAGCGGCTCTACTCTGAGTCCCTCCCGGATGACTGAACTTCTTGCCCTATCTCTAAGGGAGAGCCCAGACACCCTGCGGAGATAACTCATTTCGGCCACTTGAGTTGGATGTCTTCATGCTGTCTGCTGCTTCCTTCCCTTTCAGAATAAATGCACACAACCAGAAGATGTGAAGTTGTGCACCCTGATCCTCAGACCTGCCACTGCTGGTCCTCAACGCAAGAAAGTGGTGAGTGCTCCAAATGAGAATCTAAAGGTTGTGATTATAAACACTTTTTATTGTAACTTTTTTATGTTTCACTCTGTTCTGCTGGGAATCTCTTGTTTTATTCTTTATTCTCTTATTAATAAAACTTCCATCTTTGTCTCCTTCACAAACATCCACACCTTTCTTTGTTCCCCAAATCGTGCCTCCCTCACCACCATCCTTCCTCCCTCTCTGTGTGTCAGACCCTGGGGAAGGAGGCGATGGTTCATCCCCTGGAAGTGGAGCCGGGTCGGTTCCTGCCGCAGACCGAGCAAAGCCTGGCTCCTCTCACCACTGCTCCCCAAACCTCGTCCCATTCGGAACGAGCTCAGATCTCCCTCTCCATCTCAGTGGGACCTGCCCCCACTCTTCCCTCGACCGTGACGAGATCAGCCCTGACGCCTCGGCCTGCCACCCTCGATGACGGCATGAGAGGTCATGAGGGATGGCGGGAGCGCAGCGTGGGCAGGGAGAAATGGAGCGCCACCAAGGAGAGGGTGAGGGGGAGGCTGTCACAGCAGAAGGAGCGGAAGGCGACGCAGATGCTCGCCATCGTGCTCGGTGAGCAGGAACGCACTCACGTTTGGAACTTTTACACCTGAAGCGAAGGTGTCAGACGAAAGCTCGGAAACATTTATCTCTTTAAACTAAATGTGTCGCCATACTTTAAAAAAAGCATCAATAGTTCCAGTCCTGGTCACAGAGTTAAAGCCATGCTTGTATTGTTTAAAGTTGAATAGCTGTGGTGGCCATCTTGGAAAGTGGAGATTCCAAAGTTTAATCAGTTGTAAATGACAGTTTGAATCAAATGTCTCCAGTATGTATGAGGTAGCAAACAAACAATATGTATTGCTAAGAGTATGTGTTAGGAATGACTCTCAGCTACTACCATATCAAGTTTGAGCTCAAGACGTGTAAAACTGACTGTGTTATAGTTATTTTTGTGTCTGCTAACGTCATTTAATTGTGGCGGCCGTCTTCAATGGGACACCAAAAGATAATCAGCTGTAAATGGACATCAAACGTTTAATCTGAGAGTTTCATTCACATTTATCCAAGGGTTCAAAAGATATTTTGCTAACAGAGAAACTATCTCAAAGAGCAAATAGACAGATATGGGCAAAAACATTATCGCTCCACCTCTGACTTCAGCGGTAGTTAATAATAAACTGATTCAGTCCAAAATCCAACCGTTCCTCAAATACGTTGAAAATATATTTTTAGACTTTTTTCCAAGTTACTGTTTTAGCAGAAAACACAAAAAAACTTAGTCTCAGTTCAACCATTAAAAGGTTGAAGTTAAACAGTTTTTCTGTTTATATATATAAATAAAAGTAGTTTCTAAAGTTGCTGAATTCTGTCACATTTCATGCACATTTTCATTGGAAGACATCGCATCCATTAATTCTTTTTGACTATTTGTCTGATTGCATTTTGCTTTTCTTCAGCCTCATGTGTTTTATCATTTGCAACCTGACGGCTGCCAATAGACCTGATGACGCTTTCTGTTGCTTCAGCAGTCCTGCGCCTCTATGAAAATTACAAATGCATATTTGGAAGATGTTTTATTACTGTCATCCGTGCACACTTTGTGCCACTTGCTGCTGTCAAACACACACACCTACAGACTCAATGAAAGCTTTTGCAATTACACTTTGTATACTGTTAGACTGCTTTTGCACTGTAAATGTCCAGTTTTATTAGGGAATAAATTCAACGTTCTTTACAGCAGGGGTTCCCAAACATTTCCATGCTATGGCCCCCCCAAACAGCATTAGCTTCTGGCCAAAGCCCCCTCGCAAATCCACAAACTGCTATAAAATATGTAAAGGAACATCAACTTTTAGACTGTTTTAACTTTTATTTACTATATTCAGTTAACTATTACAGCTGATGAGCAGAAAAATGTTATTAACTAACACATTTTAAACACTATTGTATTCCCACTGAAAACAACAACTTTTCAACAAACCAAAAGAACAAATCAAAAGAAATTGAAACTCTCTCTCAAGCGTGTTTATCTGGAAATGCAATGCAATTATTATCATTATTACTATTTTTTATTTTAGCTTTTTTCTCTCTCTCTCCAGAATTCTGAGTCCCTCCTAGCACCCCCTGCAGCACCCCAGGGGGCCGCGGCCCCCACTTTGAAAAACACTGCTTTAGACTTCTGGTTCCTCCTGAGCTGACAGGATCGTGTCCTCTTTGTTTCCCAGGTGTGTTTATTATCTGCTGGCTGCCGTTCTTCCTGACCCATGTGCTGAAGGCGCACTGCAGGAGCTGCTGCATCTCCCCATCACTGTACAGCGGCGTCACCTGGCTCGGGTATCTCAACAGCGCTGTCAACCCCGTCATCTACACCACGTTCAACATTGAATTTCGCAAAGCCTTCATCAAGATCCTGCACTGCTAGGCCCGGCTGATGAGAGGTGTCAGCTGTCAAAATAAAATAAAAAAATAAAAACTGGTTTTAGATCGAGGAGGGAAGTACCAGTAAAGATAAAGGACTCGGAGTTAGTTTGATATTGAGGAGAACTGGGACAAAAATCTGGATGACAAGTCAAAGTGATGCAAGCTTTTTATTTATTTTATTTTACGATGAGAGACAAAGAACCAGACGAGATGAAACTACAGACAGAGAACGTGGTGTGCACAAAAAACAATCTGTGGGACAAGTACAAGCAACAAAAACAGCCAAAAATGATATTTTAAGAAGGGAGTACCTGCTTTGTGTGGTGTGTATGTATTCTGTAAGGGGAGTAGGTGACAACAGGTGATCTCACCTCCACGTTCAGACTCCGACACCCCAGATATGAGACTTGCTGTGACATCACCGTTTCCCAGGTTACCAGAAAAAATAAATAAATGAATTTTTCTGTGATCTTGACAGACTTGATCCTGTTATCCGTTTGCATGTGCTCACGTTTCACAACGGAAACCACTGGAAGTCAAGCACCGATCAAAGGAATCACACTTTCAATAAAGATTTTATTAGTTTTTATTTATTTATATATATTTTTTGCCAATGGTTAACAGTTTTGTTCTTATTTATTTATTTATTTTGATGACTTGTTGAAAAAAGACCAAGTTAGACAAATAAATTTGGTAATAAAGCTCACACAGCTAAAATTCACTTTATAATTTAGCTTTGAATCATATTGTATAAATGTACATGCATTTTTGACATTGTAAACAATTGTAAATAATTGTATTTATTAAAAACATCATATTGTATTTTTTAATTGGTCATTTTGTTTTAATCATCATAATAAAACAAATGCACATTTCCCCCCTCAAAAACACGCTCATTTTTGCCTATGTTTTGGAACTCATTATATTTTTATGAATGAATGACGCTGTCCTGTGCTGTAGGGTAGAAATACAGACATCCTATATGTCATGTGATCATGACTCCATCCCAATCTCAACGATGTCTCCTTAAAACTGCTGAGTAATCCTCCAGCTGATCCATGAGTCCGAGCATCCTGCACCCTCTGATCAAAAGATTAACTGGACAAACCAAACACAGTCACAGTATAATTATTCAAATCCATAACAAGAGCTGATTATTGGATACACAACTTTGAAAGATGTGAAACACAGTTCAGTTTTTGTGAGCATGCGCTCCTCTTGTGTCCCTGAATGGGAGTGAGTCATTGTGTCGTGGTGTACATTACCCCCTGTTGTTAAACTCTGACCCAAGCTCACAATAACCCCTTATGCATATTTCATAGACTCCCAAAGACAACGAGGGCAACATATCTGTTACTGTCCAAACGGCTGCAGCCTCCTCTGTGGACCAGAGCAAAAAGATCATGAAAAGAAGGAACGGGGTTAAAGCGAGGGACAGAATGGAAGAATTAGGTGTTGAATGAGGAGAGCAGCTGAGGTGAAACGGGCTAAAGATGATGGATCCAGAGCGAAGGAGCAAAAAGCTTTGGATTTAAGATTCACTGCAGCAAGTGGGAGCCTTCAGAGTATTTTACTTGATGGTTTACCAGTGATGAATTTTGTGGCACAAATTGGTTTAATGAGTACAAAAGACACAAGAGGATGAATAATCCTATGCATGCAAATGAGGCCAATGTGTGCAAATGGAACCATTTGATGTTTAGGTGAGAGATTTTCTTTTTACGTCTTGTTAAACAGTAGATAAAGATGTGTGATGCGATTTTATGCAGAATTTTTTGTTTTTGTTTGTGTGTCTGTATTTTTCTTTGATCCAGTTAACGCGTGTAAGTTATTCTTTGTTTTTCTGGTCCAGGCTCAACTCTTCCATCTCTTCGTTTTCTATTGCAGGACTGGATGATGTCTTAGTCTGTGTTTCAGCATCGCTCATCCACAGCCAAGCACAGGTATCAGTCCACAAATACCCTCCACAATCTGTGGCTGATTGCTGTGCCTGCACAAGCATGGATTTGCAATTCCAAAGAAAAGTCATTGGCACTTCTCCTGCACATCTGCCAGTGCAAATGACAAACAGCTCATCCATCGAGCCCTGGATGACGCCTAACCAAATTCCAGCCAAACAAGAAGTTTTGAGCATTTCGTCTCTTGTCCCCCCTACAGTCCTCACTCTCATACCCAGTTATGAAGCCACAACTCCAGTAAAGCCAAACTCAAAATTTCCATCTTCTTCAGCTGTAACAGAAGAAGCTCAACAACCTCCAAGTCCGACTTCTGGATCTGAACCTTCAGAGACTCACGATCAAAACTGTCAGTCTCCACCTTTTCCTTGTAGTGATCTTGCAGAAGTTCAGCTGTCAGATGGACACACGCTGGAGCAGACATCCGTAGATCTGATATTACCAAAGGATTCGTCTGAAGAAGAAATAGGTATCGTAATATTTTACAGTAGAAACTTCATTTAGAGATTTGATTACATTTTCAAAAACCAGGTTTGCATGAATAAACTTTCACATTTGACACAATAAAAGCCTTTGGTAATGTCCCACCTGAATGAGACCATGTCACATTCCAGCACCCAAATATTAAACCTACTTCAGACAAACTCACAAACAGACTAACATAATCCATCCATCCATTATCTTTACCCGCTTCTTCCTTTCTGGGCCACGGGGGTCACTGTTGTCTATATTTAGCCATCACTGTGTGAGAGTCGGTGGGTGCACCCACTACACCACACCACACCATACCATACAATGCCATACTGCGTCATACCATATTGACCGCCATACTATATTGTACAGTTCCATACTGTACAGTATCATATTGTATCATACCATACCATACTATACAAAACCAAACTATACCATTCCACACTATACCATATTGCACATTACTGTACGATAATGTACCATACTTCATTGTACCATCATACCATGCTATACCGTACTGTGCCATACTGTACAGTACCAGACTCTACTGTATCATGTATTGTATCATATTGTATCTTACCATACCATACATACCATACTGTACTGTACTGGACCGTACCATACCGTCATACCATGCTATACTGTACTGTGCCATACTGTACAGTACCATACTATAATGTATCATATCGTATTGTATCATATTGTATCTAAAGATATGATATACATTACCATAGCATACCAGGCCATACCATTCCATACCATACCATACCATACTAGAAAATCTATGGAGTTGCTGAGCATATTGTATTGTATCATACTGTATCTAAAGATACGATACATTACCATAGCATACTATAACATAGCATAACAGAATACACCATACCATAGCATAGCATAGCATAGCATAGCATAGCATACCATGCCATGCCATACCATACCATACCATACTAGAAAATCTATGGAGTTGTTCAATAATATAAACCAACCCTTTGTTGCTGTTGCATTAAATGAATTGTTGAACATTTATGTTGCATGTTCCATTTTTTATTCTTACAAGTGTTGGCCAACTCTGAAAGAAACAGTTTTTAGTAAATGAGCGTGAAGCTCAAAACATGTCTGAGTTCTGACAGTTAATCCAGAGAGCATGCATTTATTTTATTTATATATCTTTTAAATTCCCACAAAATGCTTGTTTCCTTTCTGTCCGAACTGAACACACTGTTCCTCTACTCTACTGAAAAAACTACTTGCTGGAACTTTTTCATTTATTTTTAACACATTTCTAGCTATGACCTGACCCAACATTTCACCACAAATAACAAAAGTGATCTTTTGTGCTGGTACATCAGAGGTGTTACATTTATTCTCCATATTTCCAGCTCCATTTTGCTGGAAGACTTCTCTTCATTAGTTTAGGTCTTTTCATTTTTTAAAACAGGTTTCTGTAGTATCTATTTTTCTGTAGTTTTTTCCTAGAATGCAGTTCAAATTATTGCTTCTATTAAGTCACTTTATGATTGATATATCATGTTGTATATCCTTTGACAAAGGAGCTATTTATCACTGTGATTAGATATATATGCACTAACTTTTATATGATCTTCTTGATCTCAAAGTGTGCTGGGGAAGCTATTTACAATCACAGAAATACAATCATAAACAGAGATTGTGACATTATGTAACCATTTTTTTTTTTGCTGTTAGATTTCAAAGTGACCTTTTTACCTTTTAGCCTTTTAGTTACCTAATTCTTTTACAAGGATTTTTTTTTAAATCAGTTGTTAAACTGAATACAAAAAAAATGCAATTAACTTTTGCTTGAAATAGTGTTATCATTCTGCAAATGCGTCTCATTTGGGGTTTCACAGACAGTTCAGTCTGCATGATGATTAATAAAATTCGTTAGCTCAAATAATTTGTTTCACTTAATTAAAAACCGACTTCCTCTAAGGCTTGTTTTGACCTTAATTTAGAAGGTTCAAGGAATTAATTTTATTTCAATTTTTTAATTGTTTAACCAGTCTTTTGTGTTGCAGCTTAGAGGATAAGCAAATTTTATCAGTTTATGCTTATTTTTTTTATAGGTTTCATTACGTATGTACTCTCTTATCATATAATCTTAGGGTACATTAAAGAGTTAACACTCTAGACCCAAGTCACACACATTTTTAAAGCATAAATTACCACCCAGTGCTCACAGATTACTGATCTTGACTCTTCTCAAGGCCTGTCAGTCTCACTGCTGGCAGGCTTTCGTCAGAATCTGGAGAGAGATTTCATGTCACGCCAGTTCTCATCTGCCTCAGGTAGCTGTCATTCAAACACAAGGTTAACTTTAAAATGTTTTATGTACAGTCGATCATATGCAGCTCATGCTTTACCTCCCAGTGAGCACGTAGCCCATATTCAGTATATGTATTGGGTATGCATCTTGGCGAGTAGCCTTTAACCATGTTGGACCAGAAAAGCCTAAAGTAGATCAGATTTACATGGAACAGAAAGTAAGAAGTCTGTTCAGTGTGGCCCATTTATTAAATGTCTGCTCACTGGTCTCAGTGGCAGCAGCAGCTGAAGAGCCAAGTTCATTGTTAAGCTACTTGTTTTGCTGTAAAGTACCATGGAGCTCAAGGGTTCAGTGGTGAGGTATAAT
>JARVLU010001073.1:7473908-7487382 GCA_031762415.1 Simpsonichthys santanae | reverse complement strand
ATTTATATGTTTTTTCCATGACAGTTTGTCATCAATGAAAACACCCAAAAACTTCACTTCACTCACTCTACAGATTTCAACACCCTCAATTTTAAATGGAACATAAACAGTTTTCAGTCGTTTTAGCTATAGTTTTTCTTATTTTTACTTATGAGCTACTGTTTTGATAATTTTAGCCTCTGTTTTGCAGCTTTTGTTAGTTAAGTTCTGCTTGTTTTGTCTTAACAACTTATCTTTAACTTCTTTAGCAACTTTCAGCAGTCTCCCATTTAAAAAAAGGTATTGATGACTTTTCCACTGAACCTCACTTCAAAGGGCCAGAATACCCCTTTAAATTTGTTCAACGTGATTTTTTTAATTATTATTATTTTTTTTTTTTTTATAAAACTCCAGATTCCCAGAGGTGTTCATGTTACAAGTTTCACTTTATGTTCATTTGATATAACTCTGATCTATCATTTTCCCACGGGAGCTTTGAGAGTATTGGCAGCAAATCAGATGAGTCAACAGTAATAATAAATAAATAAATAAATAAATAAATAAATAAATTTAAAAACCCGCCGTGGTTCCCAGAATAGCAGTTCAGACTACAGACTGTGCTCAGAATGAAAAGTGGCGGAGGTGATGAGGTCCTTGGCTGAAGCCCACGCGCGCTGTTGTTCGGCTGCATCCGCCTCTGTCGTCACCATCCTGCGCGTGACTCCAGCTCAGCCTCACCTGTCTCACTCCGAGTGGACTTCAGTCAAACCAGGAGCTCGTAAAAAACAGAGCACAGCTGCTGTCGGCTTCTCGACCTCCAGCTGGGAGTCCGAACAGGTCGAGACTGAAAGTGAAACTGCTGTAAAAAAAAAAAAAAGTTCGCTTCTGTCGTTACTTTGTTCCTCTTTGATCCCGCCGGCGTCACCTTTCTGTTGGCGGCACGCGGACACAGCAGTCGAGTTTTAAATGGGAGCGCGCTGTCCAGGTAAGTTTATTTACTCTCCTCTCTCTAACAAACCTGAAACAAACAGAAAAAAAGCTGCTCGGGCTGAAGAAAAGCGTTTTTGACTAAACATGAATGACTTCCTGTTGTTGGATAAACGTGCAGGGCTTCTTTACAGAACACAAGTCAAACTATAGTTCAGTCATTTCCCACACTTTGCCTAAAGTTGCAGGACACATTAGTTGTGAAAATACAGCAACTTTGTCTAATTTTGGTTTCAGACTTTGTCCCATGTGTACATAAACTGCCCCCTCTGTGTTTACAGAGACCTGAGATATCTGGTCTTTATCCCTCCATCAGCACTCTGGGTAAACAGACAGAGTGGGTGGGGGGCAGCCTGAGGGGACTAGGGGTTTGCTGTCTGGGGACTTCACATTAAAATTTTGTTTTTCTTGTTAGTTCTGAGAAATGTCTTGTTTTGGCTGCCATGGGACAAATCTGTCTGAGCCCTGTGTCCTAGACCGTCATTAGTGGATCAGTGGATATTGCATCACAGTTCCCACTGATGGACTCAGCCCAAAGGAATCTCAGTGAATATGGTTCACACACAGTGCAGGCAGGGTGTGGAAAGAGAGTTTCACACATTGTATCTTAATTGAAGGTTTCAGTTTTCATCAGATGTGCTCGTGATTTGTGAACCTGTGATTCTATTAATACGAGCTTAAAGAAATTTTTATTTATAATTACACTAAGTGTCTGTGTTAAATGCCCCAATAGTTCATGTGACGGGGATCTCATTGATAATTAATGTCCTTAAATTAAACATGTGTGAATGTACCATCCATCATGTGCATGAGTTCACTATGGAAACAGCCGAAGTGACTGAAAATAGGTGATGTCAGTGGAAGAGCCGTTCGCTATCATTAAGTCAGACATATTTACACTCAGATTTGTTTTGTAAAGTTCACAGATAAAAATAAGTTGGGTTTAAATAGCTAGAAATTTTGAAAAAAGCCTTTAACTTTATGGCGCTCCTCCTGACGCAATCTTTGTGTTTTCTTCCACCTGAACATTTTTTTACACATATTCTGCTCTTGTCTACCACATTTGTTTACCTACACACACTTCAGCCGTCCTAATGCAGGTCAATCAAGTCATTTGTGCTTCCATGAGGTTTTTGGAGGATTCAGCCATGTGCATTGTTTACATGGACTGCGTACCTGCATTTCAGAATTGCATATAAATATATCTGGAGTAAAGTCTTTCAAACTGCACATTGATATAGTCCTACATTTTATTATATGCCTGCTGTTTTAAATGTGTTTTTTTTTTAATTAAGTTGACTCGACCTGTTGAAAGATGGACTTATTATGGTATATAGTGTCTTTCTGTTTGTAACTACGTCCACAATACCAGTAGTTTGTCTATAGGTGTATAATCTTGTTTACATTTGATTTCATAGTTTACAGTAAGTCCTTTAATTTTAATGCTTGACCCCTGCTTTTAATGTGGAAATCTAAGTTATCATTCCGATTTATGAATCAATGTGAGTATATAAATGTATAAATTAATTTTAAAGAAAGTAGGTCTCATAAACAACTACAGTCTTCATGTTCCGTTTTGTAACCTACCAACAACAAAAAGAGTAGGATTACAGCAAATTGTCACTGTTACCTTAAACAAAGCAACTACATGTAATTAGTTACAGACTAGTTGTTCCAGTTCCACCTTGTTTTTTATTTTTTTATTTTTTGTTTATTTCACTTCTCTTGAACTGGTTTCCACATTTTCCAGAATGCCTTTCGGCATTGTTTAGAGAATGCACCTAAACTTGTTTTGGTTAGTACAAAGTAATTACCGTATTTTTTAGCCTATAAGGCGCAATATCAATGAATGGGTCTGTTTTCATACATTAGGCGCAACGGGTTATAAGGCTCACTGCCAATTTTGAGAAAATTAAAGGATTTTAAGTGTGCCTTATAGTCCAAAAATACGGTAATATTGCTTTAAGTTGAAAGAAGAGTAAGGTAGCTGACAGTGTTGATTTGCAGCTTTTAAATTGTTGCTTTCTGTTCTCTAATGGAGACTGACACTCAGCATTCTGTAAAACTTTTCTTATTTTTTTCAAGAAAACAAACATTTCCAAATGAAAAGACATATTTGTTTCATGATTAGACAATTATGGTTATATAGTAATTTGATGAAATGATATTTGAGCAAAATGGTAATTTTGGATTTCAAACAGAAAAATTGACCAGATCCCATTTTTTTTTGGTACTTGCAATAAACTAAAAGTTTTTGGATGCCTTTCAACCCATTGTTTCCACCATTTCTACTCTGTTTTTCTCATATTTGAACTGATTAAAGCACAGGAAGTGTCTGAGTCGTCCTTTGAACTATTTATCAGAATCTGACATTTACAAGTGATTGAAACAGGCGACATAGCTGTTTCTTGTTTTTAGTTGCTACGGTTTCCTAACCTGAGGAAAAGTGCTTGCGTGTTGGAAAGCAGTATTTCCACATTTTATTCAATATGTCCTCTGGTTTTTATGTCAGTTTCTTCAGTAGCGTGTGACTTCTCTGAGATATCGGATATTTTGAGAACTTTTTGCAAGTAAGGACTGAAACTAATAATTAGTCCGCTGTAGTAACATAATATTTAAAACAAAATATGTGAGGTGTCAGCATTTTTAACTGTAATATAGAGAAATCCATCATGTATCAGTGCAATGGGTTTGTGTTGGTAATGCCAGTGCCACTTAAGTGTCAGGCATAGTTTGTTACCTTTTTACCCCCCATGACAGTCAGGTCTTTTTTTTATCACCTGTTTGCTCTGGTCCTTGGCATTGAACCAACACGTAGGAGGTTCACCTGAGTGCTCATGGACAGCTTCAGTTCCATCCTCTGTAAAGAGATACTCATTACAAAGGAAGATGTGGGGTGGTTTAAGCTGATCCATGGCCCATAAAATAAATAAAAGATGATCTGTTCCCTGTTTTTAAGAACCAAAACGAGGAAACTGAATTATATTTTCTCAGTTCAGCAAAGTTAAGTCAGGTCCTCCAGATGGTTTCTTCTTGTTTAAACATTTCGTCTTTCATCCAAAAGACTTCATCAGTCTGAGAAGCTGCAGCAGTTACAAACAACAGTGTGGTACCTTCCCATAGTGGGTCGAACAGTTTGATGGTGCTCAGATGGTTTCTGGAGTCCGCTCTCTGCTCTGCCAAAGTGTTTGAGGCAGTCAAAGTGGTTCAAAACATCCTGATACATGCTCTGTGATCCAGGTAGAAAGATCCAACAACAACAATCTAATGTTTCATCTTAAAAGTCGAAACATTTCAACAAAAGGAAACTGTCCAGAGGAGCTGACTTAACTCTGTTGGATTTTTTTCTACCTTGAGCACAAATCCGGATGTTATATTTTCTCCACATCGTGGGCACAAGACGGCGATGTGAAACATTTAATGCCTGATCTGTTCTGTCGAACTGAATTTGCAACCTTTTTAATTAGGCAGTCGAACAAATCTGTAACAACAGCTACTCGAGAGCAAGTTGCTCAACAGCTGGTTTTAAATGTGTATATACTGTATATCATTTACAAATGAGAAGCAGCCACTCACTAAAGAAGAATTTCAGATTTTTGTTTTACTGGTGTCATTCTGTGCACTAAAGTTCAACTCACTGGGTGTTTCTTGGAGTCAAAAAGCCCCCCTGATTTTTTACATTTTGGTTTATTAAGTCACAATTTCCTGCTTCCACTTACCGGGTAACTCCAAAATGTTTAAAAATGATGGCTTAAACTGTTCATTTGTGGCAGATGGGCTGTGATTTAGTTGTACATGTATAAGCTTATATTGCATCACAGTCATTGTATTATAGCTCCATGTTACATATAAAGTTCTACAGTTTTAGTGTTGATTTTAAGTAAAGTTTTATCTACTTTTTTATCAGGGATGTCCAATCCTGGTCCTCGAGAGCCACTATCCTCCATGTTTTACATGTTTCTCTGCTCCAACATCCCTGATTTGAATCAGTGGGTTATTAACAGGATTCTAGAACATGAAGTAATTTATCTATTGAATCAGGTGTGTTGAAGCAGGGAAACAAGTAAAACATGCATAGTGGCAATCAAGGACCAGGATTGGACACCCCTGACTTAGACAATATTTAATTAATTCAATTTCGTGCAGAGTTTGTTTAAGATATTATTCATCCTCATCTTATGCCTGAACTTGTTTGCTAAGCCACACAGTTAACACAAACTCCTGATTTCTGTTTACATTTGAAGTTCATTCTGACCCACTAATCCTAATCTAAATTGAGTCATTTCAAGTTTAAAGAGATTAAAAAGTCAGACCAGATTGACTTTTACGTCATAGTTCTGTTCCTTTGTTTTGCAGCGGCTATATTTGATATGTTATTTTGACACAAAGTTTTATCTGTATTACTCAGTATTAATTATTCAGAGCACTAAAGTCAGTGACTTGATTTGTGAATAAATTTTATTTGCACCCGGCTCCTCCTCTTTGCAGGGCACACTCACATGTTCCACTTGTGACATGTTTTCCTATAGTTCTCCTCCGCTGAAAGCTTGGTGACAGGTTGTAATCAGCAGCACACCCACACAGGGCATGCCATCGTTGGAGCTCTTTTGTTCTGAACATAGCTGTTGTCAGTGTTGGCTTTTTGGTTTTGTGTACACAGCGGTGTGCTGCTCATCAATGAGGGGTCTGGACAGGAACAAGGTTAGAGTTATTGTGTGTCTTTGTTGAAGAGTAACAATGGTGACAAAATCATTCTGTTTTATTACTGATAGTTTAGAAACAACTTTGACAAACTCATATTTTAAATGTCAAACTGGAACATTCTTGTATACAGTATTTTCTGGCGTATAAGTCACAGTTTGTTTTTTGCATAGATTTGTCAGTCCTGTGACGTATACGCCGAAACGACCTATAGAAGTTTTTTCCATATTCATAATGTAAATTTTGACTGATGCTTTAAATGTCTAAGAACTGCAACAACCAGTCCTCCCGTGCTCGCTTCACTCAGCTGGTGCAGGCGGAGGAACGCTGGAGAGCGAGCAGCTCTGGCTGTGATGGATGAATGGTTCTGTGTCGCCCAGGCAAAATGAAACCATTTTGACCATTAAAGTGCATTTATTAAGGAAAAGTTGCCTTTTTTTTTTTTTTTTTTGACCGATGCAACTTATATTGTGGAGCAACTTATATGTCAGAAAATATGGTACCAAGCAATGTGTAAAGTTCTGAACAGGGAATTTGCTAAATAATTTAAATGGACTCTTCATGGATTAGTTACTTTACAAGGAGTTTTATTGACACATTTTATTCTAAAGTTTTAAAATTTGCCTTTCTAACAGGTTATTTCTGTCTGTTGTTTAGGCTTGATGGGATTTTTACCAGTTAGGGCATATCAACTTCGGTGGTTTTGGAGACCTTAGCTTCTTTAATGAATGCAAAAAATAGAACCAAAGGTAGAAAAATCCAGATCAATGTTGCCAACTTGTTTATCTTTGCTTAGAGCGGCTGCTGTTCTTTTCAAATCTGAATGATGCAAACGATGACCCCTCAGTTACATTGTGTTGGTAGAATGTTGGTTTTAGAGTCAGCAGGCCATTGATATGGCTCACATTTGCAATTTTGGTACTACAAAAAAAGAACTTTCCCTTGTATTTAACAGCGTTAAAAATACTTTTATTTATTCTATTGTACTTTCAATGTCTGTGCTGAGGAGTAACTTGTAATGTGAATTATCTTCTGGGACCAATGGAGCATCTAACTGGTTGGAGTTCAGTTAAACTTGGTACAGCTTGTGGAGGTGGGTCCAAAGAACCACCGCTGCATGCTTGTTAAACAACAAACAAAATAGATCACGAATAAATGCACCGCAGCTTATATTGTATCACCAGTTTTCATAATGGTAACCAACCAGAAACCTTATTAGAAATAGCATATGATTAAAAAAAAACGTGTAAACATTTTAATACATGTCATGTTGTTTATTTGTCATATGCAGGTTAACACAGGGTCAACAATACAATGAAATGTTCAGAAGCAATCTGACTTGCTAAAAACAAAAAACTAACAAGAAATACTAAAGCATGCAATAAGTGTATAAAATAAAGTACCAAAAAGTAAAAAATAGATATATTTACAAGGTCCAAAAGAAATATAGTAAACAACAACATGGTAGAATATAATGGTGCAAGTAGGATGAATTTGTATGAAAATATATTCAATATATGTTGCACATTAATTAACATATACCATATTACACAGGTTGTGTGACAGGTTATTGCACAGGTAGTAACATGTCTTATAGGCAATTTGCCCTAATTTACAAGTTATGCCCCTAAAGTTGGTTGTGAATGTTCTATTTTGCCAACGTAAACACTCTCCAAGTGGCAAACCTCTAAGAAAATGTTCTGGATTAACTCAGATTTAGTGGACTGAGCCCGTTCTCTCAGGACTTTTTGTTTCTTCCTAAAATCAAGCTCAGTCATCATGAAGTGAAATGTGTGAGGCTCAGAGTGAACGGGGTGATAAGACCTGCTGATGTGAGCTCTGAGATGATATGACTGGGAACAACATTCCTCCCCTCCCTGATTCCTGTGCTCACGTTCACTCCCTCATGCTGATCTGAATGTGTTTCTCAATCCGTTTTTTTCATGTTTTCTTCTTCTTATTATTATTATTATTACTGATTTGTATAAAATGTAGTGTGCTTACACTTTGCATGAATACATTTAGAAATGAATGTTATGTGCGGTTGAAGAAGAAAGTGCACCGGATGCTGAAGTGCAGCTCGTTTAACTCCATCTTTCTCCCTAGAGGAGCTCCCCTCCCTGCAATCAGGTCCAATTATTCTGTGCCCAGAACATTGTTTTGTTCTTTGATCCGACTCTCAGGCTGAACTTTTGTGTTTTTTTTTTTTTTTCCTCATCTCAATTTCCTTGTATCATCAGGGCATCTGAAGGATCAGGGCTTGTTATTTCCATTTTTATTTGTGTACACAAGTCGGTTCACATGAAACATGGACTTTACTCTGGAATACTTCTCCCTCAGCTCCGGTGTTGATAGGATATCTGCCTGGACTTTAACTGGATGTCAGACACTTCCACTGATGGTTGAATCATGATGTGACTCACGAATCTCTCTTCTTCTTGTCACTGGAGGTCAATGACGTTCAGTGTACTCCAAAAGGTTAATGAGAAAAGCATAACATTTTAGTGTTTATCTAAGAGATGAAAGTATTTTAAGAGGCTTCAGAAGTGGCATGGCCTCTTGGTTTTGCGCCAGTCTGTTCCACATTCCCTTCTTTCTGTGTTTGCTGTATGTGATGATGGCTTTAAATGTCTTTGTCATGGTAAAAATTTGATTACTGATGTGTTTAATTATTTATTAATTTATTTAAAGTTCTGTGGAAGCTACATGTGCATGGAACCCACAGCAGACATCTAAAATTATTAGTGATGATCTTGCCTTGTAAGATTTTCAAACTAAAATAAGACAAGTAATGTATTTTTATTTCAATTGGACCCAGAGCTGTTTTGTGTAGAAGAAAAGGTGGATTAAACATTTTCACTAGTTTTAACCGTTTTTGTTTTGTTTAATTTTGTCGATCTGCAGGTGCATCTCAAAAAATTAGAATAGCGTGAACAACGTTCATTATTTTTTGTCAGTCTTTTCAGCAAGTGAAATTCATATATATAGATTCATTACACATAGAATGAAATATTTGAAGTCTTTATTTCTTGTAATTTTGATGATTATGGTTCACAAATAATGAAAAGCCGAAATCCTGTGTCTCAGAAAGTGAGGATGTTGTGGTGAACTCGTGGTGTCACCCTAATCAGCTGATTAACTCCTATGAGCTACAAATGTCTCATTCCTCAAGTCCAGCCACTCCTGATCTAGAGACAACGCTGGAAGAGTCTTACCTGCTGAGGAGAAAAAGAACTGGACTGTTGCTCAGAGGTCGAATGTCCTCTTTTCATATGAAAGTACATTCTGCATTTCATGTATAAATCAAAGTCTCAGAGGTCCAGGATCCACGTTGCTTGAAGTCCAGTGTGAAGTTTCCACAGCCAGTGATGGTCTGGGTCCATGTCCTGTGCTGGTGTTGGTCCACTGGCTTTTCTGAAGTCCACAGTCAACACAGCATTTAGCAGGAGGTTTTAGAGACTTCATGCTTCCTTCTGCTTTTGAGCTTTATGGAGATGCTGATTTCATTTTCCAGCAGCTCCTGCTCACACTGACAAATGTACAAAAAGCTGGCTGTGGAATAGTCAAAGTTTCTGAGACACTGAGTTTTGTTTTTCATTAAACCATGATCATCAAAAGTACAAGAAATAAAGGCTTGAAATATCTAACTCTAATGAATGAGTTTCACTTTCTGAAATAATTGGTAAAAACACAGAACTTTTCATGATATTGTAATTTTGGAGATACACCTGTAAAGTAGAATGATCTGCTTGTTGCCTGAGCAGTTTGTGTCTAATTTTAATTTTCTCTGCAGAACTCGTCTTTTATTTTAACGTACACATCCCTTTAAATGCAGTCTGTTCCGTCCTCTACACTTGTTTTAGACTGTAGAGCACAAAAAAATAAAAAAACTTATAAAGTAATTAACATTTTATGCCCCATGTGAAGTCAAAGAAAACATGTACACATACTGTTAAAAATAGTAGTTTAGAAATGAATTCTTGTCGTACTTCCAAACTTTTGTGGCTTTAGCCTCGTTCATTCAAACTGGATGCCACTGTTTGTTCTATTAATAGATATTTCCATGAAAAATAAAACATTTTTAGTGGTTTCCATGTCGTGGGAGCTTGCACATCAGTGCCAAATATTGAATATTACAACAGGAAAGCCTGACACAATGCACAGGTCAGACCAATGATGATCTTTTGTCCTTTGATTCTACATTAGTGAGATTTCGGTACGAATCTTGTCCCGCAGTTTTTGTGCTATTTCAACAAATCATGAATCAAAACATTCAGCTCTTTCAAGACAATCCTGATATGACTTTTTGTAGTGGTACAACTTTATTATTATTATTATTTTTATATATATTTAGCCTTTTCTGCTTTATTTTTTTTATCATAGAAATGAATGAGCTCATTTTACATTATTCAAATCTTTAGATGTGTTTACAACCTTTTACTACTCTTTTCACATTTTGATCTGGTTCAGCTTCTTTGTGCAAGTTCAAAAAATGTTGAAGCTATTTTCAGCTTATTTCTGCTGGGTTTTTTTTAGCTGTTTTGTGCTTATTTCAGATTCTTTCTGACAATTTACACTTTTTTGCACTCATTCCTGCTTCTTTCAGTCTAACCGGACAACATGTCTGCTTTCTTCTGCTAATTTAAGCTTGTTGTACCTTTTTAAGCTTCTTTTTAGCATTTTTTTGGTAACTTCAGCTGTTTTCAGATAAATCCAAATCTTTTGTTGTAATTTCTGCTACTTTCAGCCTAATTAACTTCTTTCTGCTAATTTTAGCTTGTTATGCTTGGGGGAGTGGTGGCGCAGAGGTTAGAAGATGGGCCTGGGATCAGAAAGTCACAGGTTCAACTCCCGGTACTGTCAACATCAAAATGTGGGTGGAAAAGGTGAAATATCCACACCTGCCTGCCTCCACCCTCATTTGCCCCTCTTTGGGCCCCTGAGCAAGGCCCTTCTCGTGACTCAATGAGACTACCTGTATAAATAAAGGCTAAATGAAAAAAAAAAAAGCCTCTTTCAGCCAATTTCTGCTAGTTTCAGCTTTTTCTATAGCTGTTTTTGTGCAAAGTTTATCTTTTTCAGCTAATTCAACATTTTTTGAGCCCATTTCAGCTCCTTCCACTTCTTTCAAATAATTTAAGCTTCTTTTTTCCTTTTCAGCTAAACTTTTCAGTTTTGCTAATTTCAGCATTTCTTTTAGTGAATTTCCTAATTTTTGTGTCCATTTCTGCTTATTTAAATATTTTTCAGCAGCTATGTGTTTTTTGTTTTCTTCTGCTAACTTAGGGTTGTTCTTCCATTTCAGCTGTATTTAGCTAATTTTGGCTGGCTTTCATCAACTTCTTCAGCAATAAGCATTCACACTGCATTTTCGCAGGAAATGCAGTTTCTCTAGTTAAACTCCAAGTTTAATATAAGGAATAAGACAAAGCATGTCGTTATTTTCAGTTCTCTCTGTCTGTCCATACTTTCTATTTTTATTTTTTTGTCTGGATGCCAGTGTGCCAGTTGTTTTCAAATCTGAGCTTTGCGTTTATTTCCTGTCAACCTTTACTCAACCTTCCTTGCAGACTTATAAGGTTTCAGTCGAGGGACAGCACAGTTGGTGAAGGGAATGGTGGGAAAAAGCTTTCAAGACTAGAATCAAAAGTATTTTCCCACAAATTAGTGTTGGTTTTTGTATGAATGTTTCTCCTGGTGTGGTTGTTTCTGTGTAAAGAGAAACCACATATATGAGGGTGAAAGAGCAGCATAAAGACTTCATTTTAACACAGGCTTGAAGGAGGAGAACATATTCCCAAATGTTGGGAACCACTTTGATGGACTTGATAAACACTGTCCATAAGGATGTTTGCTTTAGTAAAACTACATGAATGTGACAGACAAAACAAAAGTACAATAAAGTGCTTACATCTCTTTCATATACTGTATTGTCTTATTTGCTGGTCTACATCAAAGCCTCCAACAGCACAAAAAGCTGCATGTCACTGTTTTATCCACACTGAGACCCTGAAATTCGACCACAAACCTCTGCACACATCCTCAATTCTCTTCCTGCCTTTGCCTTTGTCATGGAAGCTTGGTGTTTTCTGCATCGTTGTGTAGTTTCTGGAAGCTTCAGGGGATTTCTGTGTTTTAACGCCCTTATGTTGTATTCCTCAGCTGTGGTATTCCCTCCATTGAGCTGTCACCTGATCCTCCATATGCTTTCAGCCCCACAGCAGATTAGATTACCACAATATTCACCTCAACCCTCCTTGTTCTGTAACGTCTGTTAACTTCTGTTTTAGGCTTTAGAAATGCCCCAACATAACATGGAGAACTCGAGGGGCCAGTGGCAGCAGGGTCTGCGGCCGCCGTGGATCAGAAGAGCGGCTGGAGGTCAGAGTCCCACCTCTTCAGGGTCAGAGTCTGACACAGAGAGCAGCAGCACCGAGAGCGAGAAGGTGAAAGATTGAGATGAAGCTACTGCTAAAAACAATGAGCCACAAGTCTTGGACTCATCGGTCTGCTGCTTCATAACTTTTCACGTCAGCTTTTATTTTTGTATTTCTATCAGCCATGTGTGAAAAAGCTCGAGGTGGGCTCCCTGAGGGTCCCACCATTGCCTTCAGTGGTCCAACATCGCATCACGGAGATCAACCAACAAAAGGAAGAGCTGAAGATTGAGGTGAGCGTCTCTGCTTGTTGGTTTTCAGTTGGACACAAAACCATTTGCTTATCCCAAAACACTTCTTCTGTTGGAGGAAAATGAGATTAAGCAATACAGTACTTTTTTTTTTTATAGAAACTTTAATTTGAAGTGCAAATGCAACTGGTATTTTTCAATAAAAATACATCACATCTGCAAGTTTACCAGATGAAAGCCCAGGCAGCATGCTGAGAAACCCTCCTAACTGCATTTGTTGGCATGCAGGTTCCAGACAACACAGTCATTGTTAAAACATGGGGAGCTCTGGCTACCTCAGAGTTTGGTCAGTATGATTCAGCTGTTTTGTATCTTCTGCCCTCTTCAGCTGCAGCTGGAGGTCGCCTTGCTGCAGGGTGAGCTGCAGACGGAGAAGCAGCAGCTGCAGCGACACACGCAGAAGCTGCTGGGTCTGCAGCAGCAGAACAGACGGCGAGAGAAGCACAAGCACACTGACAGGCTTAAGGTAAACCATGATGCTTATTAAAATATTTAATTGCTTTAATTAGAGTTAACTTACAATTCTGAGGGATTTGGTTAGAGATGAGAATAACTCAAGTGAAAGTAGTTGAAGAGATTACAGAAAATGCTCCACTAACATCAGCACAAGGTTTTGTCATGCTCCTTTGCAACAGTCACTGGATTTTTAATGCTGTTATACAAAAGTAGTATAGTACAAGTGTCCCTCACTTATCACATGAGTTACTTTGTACATTCCAAATACTCCTGTATTAGGTGAAAATGCACGAAGAATGATATTTATTTTAGTATTTATTTATATTTTAAAGCTTTATAAACCTCACACTGCTGCAATGGTCTTAACAATGTTCTTAACTAAACACTTTGAAGACAGACCAATGCTACGGTTACTGAGCCAATCAGCACCCTTAATATGCTCTGGTTCAGTGGCGGGACTGGCCATCAAGAACATTGGGATATTTCCCGGTGGCCTGGCCCGCTCAATGATCGCCGATGGGATGGACTAAAAGTTCGGTTCGGGTCGCACTTGATTATAATAATTATTATTATTAATAAACAATCCGTGCCACTCATGTGGCTCACTCAGGTATTTGCTCCCACAGAATGAACAGTAGTGATGGGGACAGACAGGGGGGGGGG
>JARVLU010001073.1:7447932-7460237 GCA_031762415.1 Simpsonichthys santanae | reverse complement strand
TCAGCTTAAATCAGCTCCATTCAGGTAATCTGGACAGTTTCTTTTTTATTTTTTTTTATTTTTTTTTTTTTTTTGTTGAGAGCCATTTCACCCTCCATCTGTAGGGCTTCATCAGTCTGAGGAGTCCCAAACAAACTGTTTTCCCCACTAAGCGGAAGACTCCTACAGTGGACCAACCAGTTTGCTGGAGATAAGATGGTTTCTGGGGCCTGTCCTGTCCATGATCGACTCCTCCCTGGCAACACAGCCAAAGTGGTTCAAGACATCAAAGTTCATGCTCAGTCATCCAGGTAATACATATATCAATGTTCAATCAGGTCATCTGAACAGTTTCTGACATCAGTTTCTCCACTGGAGGAGTTGACCATGGAGAGGACAGGCCCCAGAAACAATCTTATCTCCAGCAAACTGGTTGGTCCACTGTAGGAGTGTACTGCTTAGTGGGGAAAACAGTTTGTCTGGGACTCCTCAAAACTGATGAAGCCCTTTGTATGGAGGGCGAAACATCTCTCAACAAAATAAAAAAATAAATTGTCCAGATGCCTGATTGAACATTGCTAGATGTTTTACCTGGATAACTGAGCATGAACTTTGATGACACACGTTGTGATCTTTTGGTTTGTCACTTGTAAATTACCGTCAGTTAAATGTGATTATGTTGTGAAGGCTGGAGCTGACTGGACTCACAGTATAAAGGTTGCAGGCTTGACGTCCAGCTGGGACCTTTTGATGTGGTGTTTGTGTGTTCTCCTGATGTATGTGTGAGTTGTCTTTGTACTCAGCATTAATTCTACCATCCACAAACTTACATGTTAAAATGCCTAATCTAAATTAGCCTCCTGTGTGAAGGTCACTCTGACCATTTGATTTTAAATGGTATATTTTAAAAGAGATTGCCGTTCTCATGAAGCCTGCTGGTTCTCCAAATGATCTGATCTCACCTTGTCTTCTTAAAGTGTTTCTTTCCACCTTGTGCGCTATGGCAGCTTGACAAATCAACATTTACCTGAGAGTTTTCAACATGAAGCGGTGACATCACCATTTAATAAAAAACTGTCTAGACTCCTTCTTCTTTTTCTTCTATTTTTCTTCGTCTTTCAGCTTTTTCTATTTTGGGGGTTAACACAGCGAGTCATCCTCCTCCATGTCCCCTCTGTCCTCTGTCCTCACACCACCTACCTGCATGTCCTCTAACTGCATCCATACATCTCCTCTTTGACCTTGCTCTTTGTCTTTTTCTCAGCAGCTTCATTTTGAACATCATTCTACATGTATACATGATGTGCCTCATCTGGACATGGACTCCACTGTATTTCAAACTTTTACTCCAATCTCAAAATTTATTTCCTGTCAAAGAGCTTGAATTTTTAAATTTATTTTGTTCTTAAATGTCCATGACCAACTAAATGCATTTTTTAGTCCAGTTTTGTACCAAGCCACAAGACTGAGTTGGCATTGCTGAAGATTTTAACAATGTTTTTAGCCACAGACTCTGATCACTGTGTTGTTTTGATGCTGTTGGACCTAACAGTTTTCTTCTGCACAGAGGACCATCAGATCATCCAGTTTCGACTGGAGAACTGGGGGACATCTAGGATGCTTCTATAGATTGCTTTAGTTCCTGTTTATCAAAGGGACGTTTCTGTGGTTGAGTTAGTCATTGAGCCCTCTGTAGTGCCTCAGACATGAGGTGTGCCTCAGGGCTTTATACTTAGTCTTCTTCTCTTCTTCCTGCACTTACCAGTACTTCTTCTTGGATCTTATTCTCTGAAAACATGGTATCTCTTTACATTTTTACATCAATATGCAACTAAAACACAAAATTAAGAATCTGTGCACCAACTCCTGGAATTTCCATGCATATGTTGTTCACTTTCTGTTTATAAACCGTCTCCTAAAACACATTGTTTTTATTTTTTGGTAACTCGGTGTAATATATTTGTTTTTATAATTTTCTTTGCTTTCACAATTTAACATTTTTATTTAGTTTTTACTGTTTTCAATTGTTTTCTTGTTTTATTTTGGAATTGTTTTTTTCATGTGTTGTGATTCTTGAGACAGCATTTGTTTTTTGGGTTTTCTTTAGCTTCTTTGTTTTATCAAATTACAGCACTTTGACCAATGATGTTGTCCTTAAATTGCTTTATAAATAAAGTTGTATTGCAATGGACATTGTAAATAATTGTCACTTTATGTCCTTGTGATGGACAAGTGATCTGTCCAGGGAGCGCCTCACATTTCATCCAGTGATGGCTGAAGAAAGGCAGAAACAGATACTAAATATACTAAGAATATGTTAAATGGATGAGTGAATGGAGGACTACACATTAAAAGTAAAAATATAATTTCACTTCTTTTGAATTGGGTTTATTTTGGGCAGCATTGGGAACAATTTTTGTACCTTGGTTCTCAGTAACAACAGTTTCATTATTTACATATTCTGCTGATTTTTTTTTTTTTTTTAATCTGAAAAGTTTGTTCTTGTGTTAATTTTCTGTCTCCATCCCTCTGTCTCTCCAAAGCCTCTTCTTTTCATAGCATCTCTAGGACTTTTGTCTCAGACAGCCTGTGCTGTTCCCCTTCAAATGCCTCACATCTCAACAGCATACATGGCCTTGTAGCATCACGGCGCTCAAGCTGTAGTTGCTATAGCAACGAGCAATCTGAGGGGTTATTTTTCTGTTTTTGAACATATTGAGGAAATGGTGGAGGGGGGTGGGGGTTATAATCAGCTACAATCATCCCCTCCAACAGCTTGTCGAGTTCTAAACGTTGTTGTTCACCCAACACGGAAACTCGCCAGGATGCTGATGTAATCACCAGAATACATCATTGAACTTTTGGTAGCCATCCATGAATGAATGGTGTCTTTGGCAGTGATTCACTGCAGCACAGATTCTACAGAAACACTTTTCAGGCTGTGTGAAATGTAAAATCATGGAGGGCTCTGTGGGATTCAATGCCACCATGAGAGAAGGGGATACGCTCACATTAAAAGGTCAAAGCTGCAGGCATCAAAAGTAAAGGATGAAGTGATTCAGTAGAGTAGTTAAATTAACAAATGGTAAATTCAAAATATTTTATGTTTATTTTATTTGTTTATTTTTAATACAATACCAAGCAATCCCATAAATTATAACATACAAAATATAAAAAATGAAAAGTAGCAGAAAGAAGAAAATCTTATTTTATCTGCCCCTTTTTTCAAACAATCATGTTCAAACAATAATAATCTTCCAGTAACAGAACAAAATGAATAACTTTCTAATTTTCTAACTAATACAATACTAAGAACTAAATAATTTCTAACTAATACAATACACATTAAGCTACTTCATATATATTTTTTAACAATTCAGTTTTAATCATTTTCTTAAATGTAAACATTGACTTGACATTTTTAACTTCATTCTCCAAGCCATTCCATAATCTAATTCCCTGGATTGAGGTAGACCGTCCCTTTAAACTAGTTCTGAATTTTGGTTTTACAAATATCTCTGTCCCTTTAAGATTATAACAACTTTGTCTTTTAACAAAATGCATTTGGATATTTAAAGGTAGTGCGTTATTCTGAGCCCTATACATAACTGATAATATATTATAATCTACCAAATCAATTGAATTGAATTGAATTGATACATAAGGCACACTGGATTCTAAGGCTCACTGTTGATTTTTGAGAAAATTAAAGGATTTAAAGTGCGACTTGTAGTCCGAAAAACATGGCAACTACAGAACTAACTACAAAAATTCAGAGTGCTGAATGACTTTAATGAAGAATTTGAAACTGCCTTGATAAAGTGTCCTGACACTGCACAATAATAATCCAGATAGAAAAATCTAAAAGTCAGGTCCTATTCATTGTTGAAATGTTTTGTCTTTGTCCAAAGGACTTCTTCAGTCTGAGGTTCTGCAACAACAAACTACTGGTCCCAATAACGTTAACAAGATGTGTTTTTGGAGTGAAATTCTGCTGCGGTTCAGCCGTTCATTTACATGAAAACAGCTTTATTTTCATGGGAACTCCCCGCGGAGGTCTGAAATGCTCTGCGAGCGTGAAGTCGCACATGCACACAAAGGGGGCTGCAGTCAAAATGTTTCTCTGCACTAACAACTGTTATAATAAATGGTGGAGAGCAGAATGTTTTTTGTGCTGCTCACCCTTTTTCAGCATGTAGGAGCAAAACTAATAAAATCCAGGCTCCAAAGAGGCGTTAGTGTCTTTCCCTGTTTGGACTGTGATCATGCAGACACTGGGACAGCTGTGGCTGAGTGGTCAGAGCAGTCGTCCTCCAATGCAAGAGTTGGGGGTTACAGGCTTCAGCTCTGAAGGGTTTTCGAGAAATAGCCCTCTTAAATATTTGAGGTTGCACCTTATTTTAAATCTTGAAGATTGTGAACGTTGTTTTAATATTTTAAACTGTAATAATAAGAATAGATTTGAATTAATATTTTCCAAATGACAAGTTGGGCCCGAAAATTGATGAAAATTGGTCATTTTTGTTCATATTTCTAGAATCTGCCATCAAAACTGATGTATATTTCCCATTTATTTATTTATCATGCCCAAGTTAATAACTCTTTAAATGTTTTATCTTTTTAATGGCAAAAATACAAAATGATTACTTGCATACTCCTGAGGTTGCAGGTTTGAGTCCAGGTTGCTACAGGGAGGATATCCAGAGTAAAATCATTGTCAAGTCGTTCAGGGAGCAGCTGAAAGAAATGCATTAAAAAAAAAGTTATGAATCCTAAAAGTTCAAGCACCTTCTTGAACGAGCTGAACATTTTGATATATGAATGGTCAAAAATGCAGAAGTGGTTAGAGTGCAAACATAATAATGAGAAAAATAAATTAAAAAAAAGCAGGAAAACTGTGAGTACTTAATCAAAATGTCTACAAAACGACTTGAATAGCTTGAACTGTTTATATATTTGTTGTAATCTTTTATTTTTTGTTCTCCTTTGTCTGCAGACTGTGATGAGAGGAAGCTCAAAGGAGTCATCTACTTCCAGGCAATAGAAGAAGTTTATTTTGACCATCTGCGCACAGCCACCTCTGTGAGTTTTAGCTTTTTACACAGACTTTGACAAATCAGTCTGAGTTTGCAGGTTCCTGCATCTGGTTATTCAAAATCTGTGGAGCTTTTATTTACTTTACATTTAATGTGCATTTTACGGCTGTTTATTGTTTTATGTACCTCATCTGTGGTTTGTCTAAAAGAGGTGTCTCATGAAAATGAGTCCAACCTGTATAAATTAAGGTTGAATGAAATGTAGGGCAAACATTTGTAAATGAAGTTGAATCCAGAAGATTGGCTAATTGTTGGCTTGTTTATTGCAGCTAGTTAAAAAAAAAAAAAAAAAACTTATCTGAACCAGTAAACATGCTGTATTTTGAGTATTTCCTGGAGAAAAAATAAATCTTTCAGACTTTTAAGAACTACCAGAGCAGGCTTTTCTTGTTTCAGCTTGACATCTGAGTGTTTTATGAGGCTCCACATCAGCTGTTGCTACAGCAGCACTTTATCTGTTGTCAAAACATCAGCGTTCAGGCAAATTAACTTGTAAAGGGAAATAAAATGTTGTCAAAGAGCTGATTTGTTATCGTGACTTTACACATTATCTCTGTCTGCATCTTCCCGTCAGTCTCCGCGGCCCAGCCTAACGTTCTGCGTGAAGACTTACGACCGGCTGTTCTTTCTGGTGGCGTCCAACGCTGTGTCCATGCGGATCTGGATGGACGTCATCGTCACGGCAACAGACGAGTACAGTCGTTACTGACTCCGTGACTGTTAAAGAAAGAGAAAAGCTCCTGGACGTACAAGTACAGTGGGTTATTGCCTCTCTTCCATGTCGGAAAAGCTGCAGAGATCTAGTTCTGGACCTGAACTCATAAAACTGAATGGTCATGTGAGGGTGAAGGAGTTGGAGGTGCCTGGCAGACGTGTTTGAACACACTGGAGGAAGCTGTTACTGACAGAATGATGGCAGCTCAGAGGTTCATCTGCTGCAGAGCAGAAGATGGAAGATGGCTACGGGAAGGTTGTGCTCTGGGCTGGAGCTCCCCCTGCTGGCTGCAGTCCAGCATTACAGGACCACTGAACATTACACTACAGAACACCGAAGTACAAAACGCCACGGCTGAGGTGGCCACAAGAGCACCAGCATCATGTGATGAAGTCTGAACACTTTATTTGGACGGTCAGTTGGGTATTTGGGGTTAAATATGTTTATATAATGTCATAAGTTCCCATCACTATGTCCTCATCCTGCCTTTGGATTTTTGATAAAATATAATGTTTGTACAAGATTATTTATTATCTGAAAATTTGTACGACTGGTTTGCAAATAAATGAAAGTATACTCGGTCATCGTGTCACCAATAAAATTTTATTCATAAAAAAAAAAAAAACATCCAGTTGTGTGTTTATTATGTTGATACTGACACGGTGTCCATATCCATCCATCATCTTTACCCACTTTGTCCTTTTTGGGTCATGGGTGTAACTGGTGCCCATGTCCAGCAGTCACTGAGTGAGAGCAGGGGGACACCCTGGACAGGTTTCCAGTCCATCAAAGGGACACAGTGAGACAACCGTTCAGTCTCTCACTCACACCTTGGGACAATTTAGAGTTACCAATCAGCCTAACGTGCGTGTTTATGGTCTGTGGGAGGAAACCGGAGCACTCGGAGAAAACCCACGCATGCACAGAGAGGACATGCAAACTCCACCAAGAAAGGGCTCGGGCTGGGATTCAATCTAGCGACCTCACTGTCAACAGTGCCACCGTGCTGCATGCCAGTTTTTTTACTTGAGCGTTCTTTTGGCTTTTCCCTCTTCAGGTGTCGCCACAGCGAGTCATCCTCCTCCATCTCTGTCCTCACTCTCTACTACCTCATGTCCTCTCTAACTGCATCCATTTATCTCCTCTTTGTCTTTTCAGCATTCAAGTTATTGAGATATGAAAAAAGCAATAAAATTTTGTGTTAAAAATATTTTTTCAGTAATGTTTCCTTAGTTTATACAAAGTCTAGTTTTTAAAGTACACGGGTCTTTTTCTCTCCGATACGTGCCAGATATCAAGTTCCTTACACAACACGATAAACTTTTAACTTTGTTTATGTCACAATTATAGAAACATTTGCTCAGTGTCCAACTGATTTACTTCAATCTGTTGTCCTTAGATTATGTCCTGATGAAGCTCAATAATCCAGGTAGATGAATCGAACAGGGTTGAGTCAGCTTCTCTGGACGGGTTCTTCTTTGTTGAGCACGTCCAGATCCTTAAGTGCACTGCACAGTGGCTCAGTGGTTTGCACCATCACTCATAGTGTCTTGGTACGACTTCATAATAGGAAGGAAGTCATGATAGGAATAAAAAGTTTGCATATTTCCTCAGTTTGTTAGCTGTTCTTATGGAAAAGTCTGCACAGAGTATATGAGAGAATATGGTTAATGTCAAAGCAAAAACAACAACAGGACTGAACTGACGCTTTTAAACATAAGTCGTTCCTCGTGGTAGAAAACCAGCTACATTTGTTTAAGGCATATGAGTTGAATCGATCAAGTCTCCAGAGACGCTTTTGATCCAGACCTTTATCTCTGCCTGTGTTGCTTGAAGACTTCAAAAAGGTTTCCTGAAGTCATTTATGTATTTCTTTGAAACAAAGTTAACATAAAAATAGATTTAGTTTGAGGTTTTATTTTTAACCATAAATATCATTTAGTCAAATGATTAATATCAGCTCAGACAAAATTTATTTTATTTTCACCATCATTGTTTGTAATTTTGTAAGGAATTTATAATCATGAATAAATACGTGAGGTTTCATCTACTTGTTTGACTAAATTGCTGTCTCTCAGTTTAACTCTTGTTTTTCTTTTAGCGGCACTTTTCTGCCGGGGTCCCCACAGTGAGTGAACTCACGTGAAAGATTTTATTTGCAGCTGTTTTAAACTGAATCTACTTTCTGAGGCAACCTGAGCTCAAACCTGCAGCCTTGGATCACAAGACCTTGGCACCAAACAACTGAAGAACCCCATTCACCTCTTACAAGAATTATATTAAATCCAAATGCCTTTCATCTCAAAATACTGGAAGCTATAAGTAATATTCAGTGTATTTATTGTTCACTATAGACCATACAGATATGTGTCTTTGGTTCAGCAGGTTCTGATGGACTTTAGTGTAGTTGTCCAAATATAGATTGTTGCCATCAAGATGAATCTAAAACGTAGCATGAAATGCAGGAAAAGTAAAACTTTCACACATTTCTGCTTGTGATGAATATCTGAGGTTACATCCTGTTTTGAGTTTCTGCTAACTGATAAATATATCTTTAAAACCTCAACACTTGCACAATTTCCCTCAAGTGACATTTTCACTCCTTGTTACTGAAGTGTGTTGTCTGAAGACTTCTGCAGGTAACACTTTAACTGTATTGATTTTTGCTCATTATAAAGTGCAGGAATTTAAACAATCATACATATATTAGCTTGCTTTTGAACATGCCTTTGAATTTCCAATTTATTGTGTCCCAAAGAAGAAAAAAAGTTGAGATGAAACTGCAACTCTTGGTGTTTTAGACTTAATTTGTCTAAATAAACATGAATATTATGTTTTATTTGACATGTGGCGTGCTTGGTTCAGAAAGTAGCTGCTGTTCAGAGGCAGAATAAAACCTGTTGTTGTTTGGAGCGTTCGGCTTTAGACACCACATCTGTCTGACATGACGCATGCTGGATTACAACTTCATTGCTGGTAAATCCCTTTTCTGATCATTTATTAATATTCCTTTGTTTGTTACAGTTTAGTCAGTTCCAGTTGTATTTTTCAGTTCAGTATTTGTGAGATCAAACCTAAAATACCTTTGCCCTCTTTTCGTCTGTTTTCTTTTGTTTTCTAGAAGAAAAAGACGCCCCGGTAAAGTATTAACTCGTAACTCAAATAGTTTTTCTTTTCATTTGTAGAACTATTTTAAGTGTATTGAATTATTCAGTTAATTCAACTTCAAATTAGTTTTATCTATGTAACAAGTAATAATACGTCTGATACTGCTGTGTTATTTTGTAAAAAAAAAAAAAAAAAAAAAAAAGATCTTTTAGCAGAATTTTTAAGTACTTTCTGTTAGTCATTTAAGATTATTTTTGAAAAAAAAATACTTTTTTGCATTCATTAATTTTAAATATAACACTTTTTTTTTTGTTTTGTTTTTACCAGAACCGTATTATTAGATTAATATCAGGACAGGAAAGCATGTCAGCTGCTCTAAAGATTTTCTTCATGTGTGTTTTAATTCAAGGTAAGCAATCTGTCATAGTTAATTTATAACAAATTAAATATGTTTGCATGTGTTAAGGTATTTACAATGAAGCAGTGTTTCTCTTTTTTTTAACTATTGTCAATTCTTCACTTTCTGGCACTGACAGTTGATTAATTGCCTGTTTTTGTATTTAACCCTTGCATTGTTCCGTCTCAGGCGCTGTCTGCCAGCACTGGTCGGCCGTCCTGCCTCAGAAGGTCCCAGCGCTGAGTGGATCGTGTGTGGTGATCCCTTGCAGGTTCAGTTTGCCTCCAGAGTGGGATCAACTCCTGGACGATTCCTGTAGGGCCATATGGAAGCGAGGCACGCGGATACAAACACAAGTGTTTGATTCTAGCCTCACGGGAGCAAATGTGAAACAAAACATCATGCAGGGAAACCTGAGCGGGACTCTCCAGGACAAAGACTGCACCACTGTCTTCAACGACCTTCCATCAAACACTTAGGATGATTATCACTTCAGACTTCAGTGTGACAACTCTCTGAAATACAACTTTCCTGCAAGTGTCTCCATCACCACTCAAGGTTTTTGTCTTTACTTTTGAACATGTAGACCAGGGTTATTCAACTGGTGGCCACTGGTGGACTCAGTTTGGCCCACCAATGGGTTCATTTTTAAATTTTAAAGCATAAAACAAACTTATTTAATAACAATAACTGCTGGATGTCCGAACCTTGAGCTCTTGGCTATTAGTAATTGTGGCCCTCTGAGCAATTGAGTAGAATATCCCTGATGCAGACCTTTTTTAACTTTTACATATTTAACCTGTTTCCTCATTGTTTGACTTTTCAGCTTCACTTTTCAGACTTACAGTAACTCCATCCAGGCTGGAAGTAGAAGAAGGAACTCCAGTGACTCTGAACTGCTCTGCTCTTAACCCCTGTCCTGCTCTGCCTCCGGTTTTAACATGGACACCCAGAATAGGCGACACTCAGGAGAATACGAAAGGACAATCAGTGATTTCTGTCCTTAACTTTAAGTCTTCTTACGTCCACGACGGACAGAAGTTTTCCTGCACCGCTCTCTACAGCCGACAAGCTGGGCACAGTGACCTTATTTATGAAAAAAGTTTAACCTTGCATGTTCTTTGTGAGTATGTGCAAATATTTCCACTTCCTGATTGGCTTCACTTTTCAGACCTAGATGTTTGTTTACAGAATGTTGAATGAAGGGTGTCTGCCAGAATAACAAAACAAAACATGTGCTGCTTTTTATGATTTTTTTTTTTAATTTTTTTATTTTCTTCGTTTCATCCAGATCCTCCTCGTAACACATCAGTCAGCTACTCTGGTCCAGTCCTCGAGGACAGCTCGGTGGTTCTGACCTGCAGCGCCGATGCAAACCCAACTGTGGACAGCTACATCTGGTACAAAGTCAATGGAGACCAAGTGGAAGCTGTGGCGTTAAGGAAAAGACTTTGGACTTCAGTGAACGAGGCAGAAAGGCAATTTTTCTGCAAAGTCAGCAACAAATATGGATCCCAGAACTCCTCCATCGTTCAGATAGACGTTCAATGTTAGTTAGAGTGGATCACCAACACAGACGTCTTTTCATAACATGGAGATCAATTTATTCTTGTTTGTGTTTCCAGTTTCTCCAAAGGGAACCACAGTAATTGTGGACCCGACTGGTCCAGTCCTGGAGGGCGGCTCAGTTTCTCTGCTCTGTCAGAGCCGTTCAAACCCACCGGCGACTGGCTACACCTGGTTAAGAGATGATGAAGTGGACCAGCAGACTGGGCCCAGCTTAACTATTGTTGACATCACTTCCAGTCATAGCGGTGATTATCAGTGCACAGCAAAAAATCCCCTGGGAGAAGAAAGTTCAGCGAAGATTCATTTGGATGTTCAGTGTGAGTTTATTTAAATCTTCAGTGATGGTTAAAAAAACAGAGCTGAGTTCATCTCTGTGGTGAATCCAGCTGAACATGAAGGGAAGCCATTATTTCTACTGCCTGAACTACGTACAGTGACCAGCTGTCAGGTTTCATGACAGCCTCAGGATCCACACTGTGTTTGTCCTCCATGATGAACGAGCTCTGCTGTGCACGTGTGTGTACGTGTGTTAGTGTACAGATTAGTGCATACTCATTTTGTTATGATTTCAAACACAGATGATGGTTGTTGTCCAGGTTTTAGGGGGGGAAATACAAATCTAAATAAATTTGACATCAATTGAGGAAAAAAAAAAACAACTAAACTTTTCCATTTGTGCATCCTCATTAACTTTATAATTAAATAGTTAGTGTAACTAATTGCTCGTATTAAAAAGTCTGATGGCTTCTATCAGTAAGTCATTAACAGTATGACATTATGAAATTACTATATGAAATTGATTCAAGAAGCTGTTTGCAACCCAGTGTGTTGAATTTATGTTCTGACTGAATCACATCAATCTCATCAGCAGATTAAATTTCCATATTAGTAAGCATGTTCAGTTTTCCAAGCTTTTCATTGCCATTTTCAATATTTTATTTGCCAAATTGTCTTAACAGTCAGTATAAATAAGCAAAAACTACTTTTCTCAATAACAGGTGAAAAAAATCTGAAAACTTTCTGCTGCAAGTCCTCAACGAGAGCTCACACACGGTTGTCCTTGTTTTTGTTGGAGACAAAGTATGAAAAAAAAGAGTAACAATTTAAAAAACTAGAACAGGGATATTCAACTGGCGGTCCGCGGGCCGGAAGTGGCCCTCGGGTGACTTCATTCCAGCCCACCAATGAGTTCATAACAAAATAACAAAATACATAAATAAAAATAAAATTTGGGGGTTCTGGGTTTGGTTTGGGTTGGGGGGTTCACTGTATTTATGATTCAATGCAACAAAATGAACAAATTTAAATGGTCACAGATCATTGCAATACTTGGTTTATTTACAAAATGACTTTGTTGGATGTCCGGCTCCTGAGCTGCTGGCTTTCAGAAACTGTGGCTCCCTGAGCAATTTAACTGAATAGCCCTGAATTATATATATAT
>JARVLU010001073.1:7417672-7436021 GCA_031762415.1 Simpsonichthys santanae | reverse complement strand
ACTTTTATTTACGTAAAATTGTAAATAGTTTATTTTTGTTTTTTCTGTTTTTAATTGGAATTGAAATGAATAAAGATAAAAAAAAACTACTATTATACAAACAATATCTTAAAGGTTATAGTTTCACTTCTTGGATGAGTTTAGAATAGAAAAATAATTTCTTCTTTCTTGAGAAACAATTAACACATAGTATTTTAACGTTAAAATATTATCTTAGATCACTGGATATCTGGCCCTAGACTCTCGCTCCGCCTACTGACCACTCATTCCCGCTACACCCCGGTGATAGTATCGCCTTTTGTAACTTTTTATGAATGACCCATGCCTCTGTTTTAACCACGATCCCAGAACCAGCTCCACAACCTTCAGAATCAATAAACTTTACTACCTTTAGAGGACGCTGTAGATTTTCTCCTTCGTTAAACTAAACGCCAACAGCCATCTTTGTTATGGGTCAGGAATGACGTAGTTGTTGTCCTTTCCTCTGATTGGTGGGTTTGTGTCGGTCAAAGGTCATGAATATTTGGCGCTTTTCGTTCACCGTCGGTCTGGCGCGTTTTCCGAACGGTAAACAAAAATGTCAAAGAAATATATTTTGACGCGGAGCGGCTCCTAAAAATACATCAGTAAGGTTTCTGCGTGTTTTGTTTAAATATCTGTGTGATTAGGAAAATGTTCGGAGCCGCTGTGCGTTAGCTTGTTGTTTCACAGTGAAACTTGTTTAGCTTCTTGTTTTCATTAAACGCCAGTCTTATGTTTATGAAAACAAGCAGCTGTCCGAGTCAAACTGAACTTTATCGCTGTTTTTATACAGTTAGGGTTGAATAAAAGCCTATAGAACCACAGCCTGAAGTAACTATTGTCGGTGAGTCTTTTTTTACTTGTTATCTGTTAGTCATTTAGCACAAAACTAAGTTTCTAAGCTCATGTTTTAGCTTTATCTGTTTACAGACCTTAGCCATCTTGACTAAAGTAAATACTGTACATTCATCTGTATTATATGAGTGTATTTACAGTAGTCTACGATAGCTAAGGTCTATTATTATTATATTATTATAGTACTTTTACGACGTATAGTTTTATTTTCACTGCTGTCTGACAGTTCCGTGCAATGTTGTTTACTCTATTAATAAAACATACCTTCAAAATGCTGTAAATATTGACTCAGCATATGACTTGTTATTGAAAATTTCAAAATATATAACGGAAAATGAAATTACAGAAATGTATAGATATCCTTATGGTTCAGCTGGGTGTTCTTTATTTTAATATTAATTAATTTATTCATGAGAACAGTACACATGTAGATGAAATTCACTTAACAGATTTATGTAGACCCCTGGTCGTCATTGAAAGGCATCTCATTAAAATATGGAAATGTTTTTGGTCCCTGCAGTGATTTAATTCTCATTCTGGTCTGGTTGAAAAAACAACAACAATATTTTCTTCTTCAGGTTTCTTGAGTTATGGCTGGTGTTGTGGCTATGGCTTCTGTCATTGAGGACTTTGACACCCAGGTAAAAACTACAATTATTATACATATAAATTATTAATTATTATTAGTATAATACTATAATTATTATACTATAAAAAAATTACAGACAAGAGATCAAAAGACTGGGTTGACATGGATATGATGTTTGTAAAGGACATAATGAGTCATGTTATTGAGCCGTTTACATATATACTGTATGTAATTTATCATTTTCAACAGGAATATTTTCAGACAATATGAAAGTAGCTAAGGTAGTTCCTCTTTTTAAAAACGGTGATAAATGTGTGTTCAATAATTATCCTTGTTATCACAGTTCTCAAAAATTCTAGAAAAACTATATGTGACCAGACTAGATCAATTTATTGATAAACAAAATATTCTAAGTAGCAGTCTACATCAATGTCTCTCATGGAATTAATAGAACAAATAACTACTGCTGTCGATCAAAATCAATATTGTGTTAGTATTTTTGTTGATTTAAAAATGTATTTGATACTACTGATCACACTATTTTGTTGAAAAATTTAATAAATATGGTATTAGAGGACCAGCACTACAGTGTGTATGTAGCTATTTGAAAGACAGGACACAGTTTGTACAAATAAATGGTGTGAGATCCAACCTCTGCAATATCACATGTGGTGTTCTTCAAGGCTCTGTACTTGAACCAAAGTTATTTATTTTATATGTGGATGACTTAGTAATGTGTCAGGACCCCTTAAATGTGTTCTTTTTGCAGATGATACCACATTCTTTTGTTTGGGTAAAGATATAGAATGGATTTTGGAGTTGATGAAGACAGAATTTGTTCAAATATAAACTTGGTTTAAACTCAATAAATTTTCATTAAATCTAGATAAAACTATATTACAGAAAAGAGCTGTAAGAATTTTCACTAGAAAGCATTATTGTCATCCATCAAGCACATTATTTTATCATCTGAAGTTATTGAAGTTCCATGATTTGGTAGATTATAGTATTTTATCAGTTATGTATAGGGCTCATAATAACACATTACCTTTAAATATATATATACAGTATATATAAAAATGTTAAAAGACAAAGTTGCTATAATCTTAAGGGGACAGAGATATTTGTCAAACCAAAATTCAGAACAAGCTTGAAGGGACGGTCTACCTCAAACCAAGGAATAGGATTGTGGAATGGTCTGAAGAGTGATGTTAAAAATGCCAAGTCAATACATTTAAGAAAAGAATAAAACTGAATTGTTAAAAAAAAAAAAACTACAGTATATACAAGTGTATGATGTAGCTTAATGTGTAATGTATTAGAGTTAGAAAAACTAGAAAGAGTTATTTTTGTTTTGTTACTTGAAGTGTAAGTTGAAGTTTAGGTTTGAGTTGAAGTTTAATATTGTTTGAACTAATTGTTTGAAAAAAGGGGCAGATATACTAAGATTTTGTTCTTCTTTCTGCTACCATTCATTTTATATTTTGTATTCTTATCATTTATGGGATTGTTTTGTACTTTTTTTAATGAATAAACTTTTAAATAAATGAATAAATAAAATAAATAAATAAACTTTGTTTTTTACTGAGGCACATTGACATAAAATGAAAAGTTCTAGTTTCGTATATACAGTACTGTACTGTATATTAAAAATACATTCATCTCCAGAGCACTCACATTCAACGTTTAATTTCCTCTTATCGCTTTTTTGGGTTCCTTCACTGTTTGATGCGCTGCAGATGTAAGAGCCTGCGTGGGCTGAAGTTGCACTAAACGTGTAGGTGACAGTGTTCTGTTCATTAGCAGACTGAGAAGAGAAAGAACTCAAGATCTGTGAATTTGATGCTGAAAATTTTATCTGAAAATCTGATGGTGGGAAACTTTCGGCAGTGCAGGTGATCGTGACGGATTGATCCTCTGTAACCGTAGCTGGTAAAGTCAGCCGAACGTTGGTGGGAGGAACTGTGGAGAGAAAACAGCAGTGAGATCAGTTTTCAGAAGGAGTCAGGTGTCCTGATACCAACCATCATCATCCCTGAAGTTCATTAATCCATACATGTATGAAATAATAAAAATGTTGCTCTGATGCGCACGAGCTGAACTCAGATAACTGGTGTAACTTTTTGGCTGCTAGTTCACCCTACTGAAATGTTCAGAGTTATATTTGATGCAACAAAATCAGATTTTATTCATTTATTTAAATTTTAAAGCTTTAAAGTTAGCTGAGTGCAGGTGGCAGGTCATATTTAATACACATAAAATATTTTCTTCTGTCTTTGCAACACCACGTGGACATTGGGGTCAGTGCCTCTGGATAGGCAGATTGGATTGGTGGTTCCCCTCTTCAAAAAGGGGGACTGGAGGGTGTGCTCCAATTACAGGGTCAATCCCCTTAGCCTAACTGGTAAGGTCTATTGAAGGGTACTGGAGAGGACAGTCCAATCGTTGGTCAAACCTCAGATCCAGGAGGAACAATGCTGGTTCCATCCTGGCTGTGGAACAATGGAAAAGCTCTTTACCCTCATTAGAGTCCTCGAGGGGTCATGGGAGTTTGCCCATCCAGTCTACATGTATTTTGTGGACTTGAAGAAGGCGTTCGACCGTGTTCCTCGGGGTACACTGTGGGGGTGCTCTGGGAGTATGGTATTGGGAGCTCGTTGTTATGAGTTGTTCAGTCCCCATACAAGCGCTACAAGTGTTTGGTTCACATTGCTGGCACTAAGTCAGAAGCTTCAGGGTGGGAGTTGGACTCTGCCACAGATTCTGTTCATAACTTTTATGGACAGAATTTCTCGGTGCAGCCAGGGAGTGGAGGGATTCCAGTTCGGTGGCCTCAGGATTCCAGCTCTGTTCTTTGCAGACGATGTGGTCCTATTGGCGTCATCGTGCTGCGATCTTCAGCTCTCACTGGAGCGGTTCACAGCTGAGTGTGACGTGGCTGGGATGAGAATCGGCACCTCCAAATCTGAGGCCATGGTCCTCAACCAGAAAAGGGTGGATTGCTCTCTTCAATTCAAGAGTGAAGTTCTGCCACAAGTGGAGGAGTTAAATTATCTCAGGGTTTTGTTCATGTGTGAGAGATGAATGGAGTGTGAGATTGGCAAACAGATTGGTGCAACGTCTGCAGTATTTCAGACTCTGTGCCGGACCCTTGTGGTAAAGAGGGAGCTGAGTTGTAAGGTCTACTACATTCCTACTCTCATCAATGGCCACAAACTGTGGGTAGTGACCGAAAGAACAAGACTGCAGATACAGGCGATTGAATTGAGTTTCCTTCACAGGGTAGCTGGACTCTCCCTTAGAGATAGGTGAGAACTTCAGTTACCCCGGAGAGACTCGGAGTAGAACAACTGCTCGAGTGGAGCCAGTTGAGGTGGTTCGGGCATCTGGTAAGGATGCTGGGCGCCTCCCTAGGCAGGTGCTTTGGCCATGTCAGACTGGGAGGAGACCCTGGGGAAGACCCAGGACACGCTGGAGAGACTATCTCTCGGTTGGCCTGGGAACGCCTTGGGGTCCTCCTAGAAGAGCTGGAAGAGGTGGCTGTGGAGAGAGATGTCTAGGCCTCCCTGCTCAAGTTGCTGCCCCCCAAGACTTGACTTCAGAGTAAACAGAAGATAATGGATGGATGGATAAAATATTTTCTTGCAAGTTAAAAAAAAAATTGTAAAAAGGGCCAGATCTTACCCGCTGGCCTTAAAATGACACATTCTTTAAATAATTAAAATGAATCAAACAACATACAAACAAATGTTACTTACAAAGGACTTGTATGCACCTTGGGGGACTAACATTCCCTCTACCAACGCTATTGGTTGCATTACACACATAACATGCTTCATCTTCTTTTTGAACTGGATTCAACGTTAGAATTTTTTCTTTTCCCATCCATTTCCAGTTTGAGCGGTTCGGCTCTCTGTAACCGAACCATGAGTATTCTGGTTCTGGATGTGCTTCAGTGTTACAGGTTAGTCTGAGACAGCTGTTGATTTTTACTTTGTTATCGGCGGCTCCCTGTAGGGAAATGCTGCTCCTTGGTTTGTCTGGATACAAAAGATTTTAAAAGCAAACGTTTCACAGTCCATCTTTAAGCTTTACGGCACAGATGGATGTGAAACTTACATCGAACCCGAAGCTCAGATGTGGATGTACGAGAACCCACAGAGTTTTTGGCTTCGCATGAATAGGAGCCACTATCCTCTGGTTTTATCTTCTGAAAAACACGTGTTGGCCCACCACCAAGACGCTTATCATCTTTTTTCCAAGTCAACGTAGCTTGTGGCTTGCTTCTGATCACATTACATTCAAGAGTTATCCAGTCTCCTTCTTCTATGTGACCAGAGCTTCTTCCAGGAGATTGATTTCTTATTGTAAGTTGAACTTCAGGGACATCTACGATACACACATACACTTTCTAAACATATCTATTTTTCATACCTATTTCTGTAAATCACTCTCAAAACAATTCTGTCACTGTACTAAAGATTCATATTAGCCAGGAAATTTACAGGTTTTAATAATTGTTTTTTAATCACGGTGATGATCTTACATTGAATTTCTTTAGAAAATTGAGTACATTGTTAAAAATGCTATTGAAGTACTCACACAACACATCGATGTATATTGCATTCGACTGTTCAGTCCCGTAGCCATTCTGAGCTTGACAGAAGTAAGATCCACCATCTGATTCCTGAATTGATGGGAAAGTCAGCTCAGCTCCAGATGTTTTGTGTTTAGTGTCTTTGAACCAGCTGAAGGTAACATTAGCTGAACCACTGGCTGAACATGTGAGAGCCACTGAATCGCCCACCTTCACTCGTTTAAGGTTTACTGTAGCTTTTACGTGTTTGGGAGCATCTGTTTCCAACAAAATCAGGACAAAAACAGAGAAATTCATCTTTGCACAACTAAAATAATTTCTCAATTCAAACATATTGAACAAAAGAATCTTATATTGATCCTAGATAAAAGTGATTAATTTTCTTTAAATTCAGCAAATCTGGCAGTTAAAAACCATGATCTGAGATGTAGAAAAAAACAAAAACAAATTGAAAGATCAGAAGTTGTATATATTAGTACAGTAGTTATCATTTAATATAAAAATCTTCAAAGAGATGCATACGGTAAGTTAGATTCATGGACTTACGTTTTACAGTCAAGGTGACTTTTCTCATTAAATATTTGTCGGTGTTATATTGTGTTTTGCATGAAAACACATTCCCATCATCCACCCATGTGGCTGTAAAGCTGTGAGTGACTTCAGATGTTGCGGTTTTGCGACTTCTGCAAGTTAAGCACTGTTGCATCAAATCATATATTTGCAGGATCGAAGGACATGATCTTTTTGTAGAGCAGAAGAGTGTCACTCTGTCTTGTTCCATCACAGAAGCTGATTCATTAAAGGTAATGGGGCAGGGATTATCTGCAAAAAGTAAATAACCAAACAAACAAATAAACACACATGATTTCACTATAGAATGATTTTTTTAAAACTGGGTAAATTATTTTTGTTCATTAGAATAAAGAAATAGTTTTTGGTTCCAGAAAGGAGTTTTCTTTTTTAAACTAAGAGGTATTGTCGCATCAGATTCAAAGTTAAGGTTTTAAAAAGCACAAGATGATTTTAAATTCATCCTAAGAATGTTTTTAGGACTTTGTGACTTCATCATGAAGCTCACTCAGATCCAAACCAAGGAATAAGAGCTGTATGGTAAACTGATTGTTTTTGTTCTGGTTGCTCTTGTTTCTTGTACGATTTTAGCTCTGAAATTGGTTTTAGCAAAAAAAAAAAAAAAAAAAAAAATTAAAAAAAAAAAAAAAAAAAAAAAATTTAAATAAATAAATAAATACCGGTAAATAAAATTCTTAGCTTTATGTTAGAGGCACAATCCACATTTTTTTTGCTTCAGTGTTGACTTAAATCTGAACATTAAACTGGACATTTCAAAACTTTAAAAGTTAATTTAAAATATACAAGCAGTCCTTGAGTTACGAACGAGATCCGTTCCTACGGCCCGTTCGCAACTCTATTTGCCGTAACTTGGAGCGCTACCCACGTGGCGGCCGTAAACGTCGTTTTAAACACGTTTTTTCAGTGTAGCACAACAACAGCGTACTTAGAACGCCGTTTTAATGTGTTTTCAAGCAGTTAGCTAACACAATACCCTAAAAAAAATAAAAAAATAAAAAAATAAACATAAAATGCTGCATAAAAAAGACAACGCAAGGTGTGATGATGTCACTGGGGGGCGGCGCCGTAAGTCCGAAATGCCGTAAGTCGATGGCGCCGTAAGTCGGTGACTGCCTGTATATGTGTAATAAATTATTTCTAAATAAATGCTAGTTTTTGTTTGAGCTTACCTGTAATTTCCAGGTTTGTTGGGTTTGTGACCCATTTAATGTCTCCTCCGATGTATCTGAACTGATAGGTTCCACTGTCCATTTTATTCAGGTCACAGATCAAAATACTGCAGGACTGGCTGCGTGAGTAGCTCCACCAATTTGTTGGTGGAGTTCCGGTGTAGCTCACTCTGTTCTTAAACTGTGGACTGACTGGACGTTTGGACTCATCTGTGCTGTAAATGATTGTGGCTGTGTAGGCTTTGTCCTCATTATCATAAACTCCATCTTTCATCCAAAACCAGTGAGCAGTGTCAGAAACTTCCACAGTCCTTTCCACTCTGCATTTGATTTCAACACAAGACCCCTCCATAGCTGTTAAAACCTTTTCTTCCAAAGTGAACAAAGCTTCTAAGTTACAAGAAATATCTGATGTGGAGAGAAGACAAATAAAAATGTCAGTTAATACATTTTGATTTGTTTAGTAAAACAGAGTTTTTAGTATCACTGAGTAAAAACAAAAAAATGCACAGAAACATTACGGGCACTTACATATTATTTGAGTTAATAATAAAAACCATTTCACTGTGCAAGGTTTCATTTTCACTGAAGTTCCTTTCTCTTCTTTTTTTTTAAAACCGTTATCAGATGAACACAAATATTTCTGTCTTCATTTCAAGATGAACCCGTCGCTGGATTTTTTTTCTTGCACACTGTAAATAAAGGGGTTTTAGTCACAAACAAGCAGTAAAATAAAAATCTTAGGAAAACATTTTGGCATACAGGAAAGAGATCGAAGTAAACAGTTGTAAATGGTAATAATTGCTTTTATAACATCACAGCTCAAACTAAAAACTCTGCCATGTGGTTTGCAACAATTAATTTAGATCTTCTTGATGAATAAGAAAAAAACTGGAAGAGTACGACTTCTTCTTTTTCATGCTTAATCAGCCATGCATTCAGGGAAAACTGACAGTTTTCTGCTTTCAGACTGACAGCAAAAGAAGTCTATTTTTATTTTACACATTGTCATTTATATTCATGATGAAAATCATACATTGATATATTTTTTATATGGTTTTAAATTTTGACCAGTTGTAACATAGCTTATTGTTTGTCTCATTTTTTCAGGTAGCTCATAAAGTAAATTCAGATCATAAAAATTTAAAACGTTTTAACCCTTTTCCTGCACTTGTGTCAACATGACCCATGAGTTATTTGAAACCAAGAGGGTTAAAGCAATCTGAACAGAAAGCTAAATATCTCTATCACAGACACATTGGTTTTTTAGGGTTTAAACACTTTATATAAAAATATTTTAGTCAAAAATAAACTAATTTTTTTCATACCTCAGAAGACTTTACCTCTGGTAGAGTGCAGCCCCGTTCTCTCCCAAAGCAAAAACAAGATTTTGCATCTGCAAACACCCGAGTGTCTGAATCGTTAATAGTTCTGCGATAATAAAAAAAACGTGTTTTTTGTTTTGTGCTCGGGCGCGTTCATTGAACCGCCTCTCACTTCCTGTATTGAAACCTTTGTCACTGAAAGCTTCAGGTTAGGGTGGGTGAGCTCTCATTTACAGGCAAAGAGAAACTTGTGAATCTAAATTAGTTCAAATTGATGTTATTTGCAATGTTCTTTCCAACACTGAGTGAAAAAAAAACTATTTCAAAGTATTCTATCTATTTTGCAAGCATAGAAGTGAGGCGTGAACGCAAAGAGACAGGAAACACAAACAATAAAAGCGTTTCTGAACTCATTTCCCCTCTCTCAGAGCTGCCGCCACCATCTTCTCAGCATCAGCAGCCATCTCATCAACAGCACCGTTCAGCGTCTGCAGCATCGCCGTGAAGGAACGGCCGGCAGAGCGAGCATGTCGAGGCATCGCCACTTCCAGTAACTTTGACGAAACCGTCGGCAATTCCTTCTCTGCCGCCGCGAGCCGTCTTTTCACTTCTCCTTTGGTGACCTCCGCGGACAGCACGCACGTTCTCAGTCTTTTCAGATCCGCTGCCTCCAGGTTCCTCTGGCGAGCCAGTCGCTCAATCGATCTGTCATCCAGGCACAGAGATGACTGTGCTTTTGTCAGGATCCTCACGGCTATGCTCGAGTCCACCATGGATGCCACAAGGGGAACGGGAATGGCGGACATGCCACCAGACAGAGAAGCAGCTGCCCAGATGAGGGCTTTGAATGCCTCCTTTTTCTGGGTGACCAGTGTTGGGGTGAGAGCTGGGACAGCCAACAGGAGAGCGTGAGCTCGGATCTCTGGAAGGTCTTTACTCAAGTCCACCAAGAGATCAGGGAAGTCAAGCTTCTCCAGCGCGGTCGGTCTGACCAGGAAGACTTTCGGTTGTTTTACACCCTGAGATGTTAGCACTTCCAGAGCAGCTGTCCTCTCGTCTTCCAGGTTCTTCTCTGCGTCTTTGACGGAACACAAGAGAACAAAGTAAGTTTGTTGCTGCAGAGAACGAGCCTTCAAGAAAACCTCCACACTGTTGGGTTGGAGCTTCTGGGTGAACGTCATGAAGACAGCATGGTAACGGAGGAGCTTCAGTCTGCTCATGTATCCCTCTGGTTCAAATGGGGACGTTGTGGGAACAGGTGGCAGATCCCACAGGCGGAAGTCAGGGTGTTTGGGGTTTGGGTAGACAGCCACTTCCTCCAGAGCAACGGGAGACGGAGATGGAGCCGCGCCCTCATCATCAGGTCCGAGGCCACGAAGGGAGTTGATGAAGGAAGCTTTTTCATCGCCGTGGTCCCCCACGACAGCCAAGTTGATCCTGCTGATGAGGAGATCCTCCACTGCGTCCTTCACATCTGACAACCTGTTGCTTTCTATGGACTCTTTGAGGGTTTCCAGGAGGCTCAGGCCTCTGAAGACATCTGCCATTCCTACAAGGAAGCAAAGATGGAAGTCTGTAAATGTGAAGATTTAGGGTTTTTAAAAACCTAATGATTGATATCAAATAGGGACGTTAGATTTTTCCTCAAACCACAATCTTGAATTTTTAGGACATTTTTACTAATTCATTTGTGCTACTTTAAACCCAACTTCAAAACATTTGATGTAGTTAACACTTATGTTGGGAAATACATATGTCCTATATACAGTATGATACAATTTTAATATAAATACATGCATATACAGATTGCATGTACATTTATGAGTAAGAGAATAATTTCACTAATATATTGTTTCAGTAAATATTTCTAAAATAATTTAAAGTTTCTCTGAACTTGATCAAGAATATTCTCTGAAGATCTTAAAAGTTTTCATAAAATGATCATGGATGTTTTGGTGAGTTGTTGAAAAAAAAATCTAATAAAGAAATGAACATTTTTATTGCTGTTCTACATGTACGACACGTCCACTAATGGTTCCTAGATCAACTGCACTTTATGTAATGATCCACGTTAAAACTGTAATGACAACGTTTTATTTGAATAGAGTTAAACAGGCTCACCTGGGTGTGTAGAGCTGAAGCAGCCGGCTGGTTGAAATATTTTGCTGATTCGTCTGCAGCTCCTGCAGGTTGATCTATTTAAAGCCCGTCAGCTAGTGGAACTTTCTAATCCTGCTGGTTAAACCTTAATCTAATCTCAGATAAATCTCATACCGTGTGTGTGCTGTTAAATCACCTACTTGTTTATTTACACTAATGGAACAAGTACAGTTTTGTCAATTAGGGAATCGCTGTAATGCTTTCATCAAAGCTGCAAAACGAGATGAGACCACCAAAGATCTGAATGACCCCGAGTGTCTGGCAAACTATCAAATCTCTTTCTGGCAGCTCTCACTCCTCTGATCTGCCATTTGTTGACCCTGTTCCTGTGTCAAATAAGCACGAGATGCTAAGTTGTTTCAACAGATATTTTTGTTGCCTCCAGTTCTTTATTTGATATGTTTTTATGGTAAATCACCTACTTCTACAAGTTGCACCACAGTAACCTTCTCATTTCCCCCATTCTCTAGTGGGGTTTCTAAAGTGTTAAAAGGTCTAGAAGATATATTATGCCATAAGCTCTCAGATATTGAACCATGTTGGATTTCTTTACCTGGATTATTGAGCATGAACTTTGATGTCTTGAACCACTTTGGCTGTGGTTGCCTGGGAGGGGTTGACGGGGGAGAGGACAGCCCCCAGAAACCGTCTTATCACCAGCAAATGTGTTGGTCTACTGTAGGAGTGTACTGCTTGGTGGAGAAAACCGTTTGTATCAACTTCTCAGATTGATGAAGCCCTTCAGATGGAGGGCGAAATGTCTCTCAACAAAAAAAAAAAGGAGTTTCCAGATGACCTGACTGAACTTTGTTGGATATCTATACCTGGATTATTGAGCATGAACCTTGATCGCTCAGATATTGATTTGTCAGATCACACTGTTGTTTGATTTTCTAACTCTCTCTCAGGTTGGAGGTAAAGTGGCCAACACAATGGTACTTAATCTAGCTATTTAATGGTCACTAATGGTGTGCCACAGGGCTCAGTTTTAGGACCCACTCTTTTTACAATCTAAGTAGTTAACAGGTCAAATAATTCCTGATGCCTTCTTGCATCTCTATGTTGACAATACAATTGTTTATTGTCAAGCTGACACAGCTGACAAGGTTTTCCATCTTTTACAGTTTGCATTTGACATCATTCAGTCAGATTTGTTCCGTCTCAAGCTGGTGCTAAACGCTGACAAACCAAGGGGATGTTGTTTTCAAACAGAAAGTTGGCGCTCCTATTGAGTTTGTGGATTCTTATAAATATGTTTGAAGCCACATGCTGGAAACTTGTCAAAGAAACTGAATTTGTAACTGGGTTTCTTTTTCAGAATCAGATCCAGGAAACACCTTGTAGCTGCCACTTTCCTACCAGCTATCAGTTATGGTGACATTATTTACATGAATGCCACTGCCAGCTTCTTGCAGATGTTGGATACTGTCTGACATGGCGCGCTAAGATTCATAACTAGTTGTACCCATCACTACTACCCATCACTACACTCTGTACTCATTGGTCAGTTGGTCATCATTATTTACATGTTTGCTCTCACACTTGTTCATTTTCATCTTTAAATCACTCTTTGGTCTGCTACCTTCATACATCTCCTCCCACATGTCCCGTCGTCAGTGCAGTTACAGCGTGCGCTCTCAGGCCATCATTACCTGCAGTGTCCCCCTCAGTGCAGACTGAACTTGGCTAAAAGGCCTTTTCCTACTCTGCTCCCGCAACGTCCACTTTGATTTTGTTAAGGGATTTTGATAATCAAGAAAAATCAGTGAATATGTTCTTGTTTTCAGTATTTTACCTTTTTTTTATATTCATTCAACCTTTATTTAGGCAGGTTAATCTCATTGAGCCTCGAGGACTCATTTACAAGAGAGACCTGGCTACAAACTAAGACTTTATTGTTTTTGTAACTATTGTTTTTAACCATTTTTATTGTTGTTTATTGCACTATACAGTATGTTGCCTGTCCTAAACAGGTCTCTCTTGAATCCTCTTGTCTTTACAGTTTTCATTATTACTGTTAGATGTAAACTATGTTACTGTGTAAACCCTCACTGGTAAATACATATCTACAGCAAATAATGTACAATTCTTCAACAAAATGGACAGTCTAACATGAAATAACTCATTTTAAACCTTCAGTATGTTCATGAATGAGCTCAAATGCAATTTAAAGGTGTATTAACTCAATTAATCTATTTATAAGTTGCAGTTTCAAATTATGTCGTTTTTTTTTTTTTTGTCAAATTAATACAAAATATAGTTTTAGATGTAGCACATTGAAAAACAAAAAAGCAAACAAAAAATACAATTTTCTTTAACTGAACACAATGCTGAAGATAAAGTTTGTACGTTGTAAACAAAACATTAAATAAATAGCTTTTATTGTTTAATTACATTTGATATAATAATATGATAGTAAAGATCAGTTTGTCTGCCTCAACCCACTTTTAGTCACGAGTTAATGTACAAAAATATCTTTCTGAAGGTTTGCTTTTCATTTACAGTAAAACTCATTGTTCTTCCGTGTCTATTTTAAATAAAGGGGAATAAAGTTATGGAGACACGCTCTGGTGTTTAAGAAGCCTTTAATGTGTCCCTCAGAGTTTCACTTCACTCCGTTAAGAGGAACCAAGAATGCAAAACCTCTGACATCTGCTCAGGGTGTCAGATCTTATTTAAGGTTCTCGTCTTTTCACACACAGATTCCTTGTCAAGTTGTCGAGAGACATCAAATATGTTTGAGAACAGTTTTCTGTTTAGTCGTGGTAGTTTACATTGAATTTAAAACTTTCATATTAGGGGTGCACCGATTACAGTTTTTTGGCCGATCACCGATCAGCGATTTCTACAAAGTCTGACTTGCCGATTCCGATTTTGACCGATACCGATTTTGTTTTATAAGCAACACTGTTAGATGTTGTAAGGTCACAATGCACCTTCAAATTTTAATCTTATTTTGTTGAAAAACAGACCATTGAACAATATTCTAGAAACAATACAAACTTGTTTTAACTGGTCACAAGGTAGTGCTCTGAAATATAAATGAAGTTTAGACAATTGTTGTTAAAATAAAAAAATTGGTAAAATCAGTTTCTCATGCAAGCATTGGCCGATTTCCGATTTCCCAAAATCAATGAAATCGGGGCCGATTTATCGGTGCACCCCTATTTCATATTGCTTGAAAAAATTTAAACACAGGCAATAGATGTTCCTTTTACAGCAATGTGGGGCACAGTTCCTCTGAAATGCAACAAAAAAATGATCATAATCAAGTGAACCTGAACTGTTTCCTGCTCTTTATGCAGCACATGTTCATGTTGAGAAGATTTGTGTTTGATCATTCTTTGCTTGTAGACTTTAGGCTTTTTGACAACAAGATGTAAACGCATCAGAATTATTCACAGTAGGTTCTTAGCTCTGGTCAATTTCCTCCATCACATTGGAGTACACAGCTACATCTTCACCTTCAGCCACTTCTTGCACGTTGAGTCTCAGCTCCTCTTCCTCTTTGTCCTCATTTGCCTGTGGTTTTGTTTCCTTTAACTTAATTTTTGCATACATGTACTCTGTATCTTCACTCTCTTGTTTCTTCCATTTCTTCCCCGTTGTATTTTTCTTCAGCATCAACAGTTTAATATCAGAGTACTCTACATCTGACCCTCCAGCTTCAGCCTCTTCAGCTGCTCCAGCTGCTCCTTCAGCACGGATCTGCTCATATTCCATGGCTCCGCCATTATTTGTCTGGAAGTGAAGAATACAAATAATATTAGCTAAAGTTAAGCTGCAGACATTCTGTTAATTACCACAACCTAAATTAAAGTTAAAGACTAATTAATTTTTTTAGACAACCTAAAATAAAAGACTAATTTTAATTTGGTCATGGCCTGCAGTTGTGCATTTCAGCCGCTAGATGTCGCCAAAGTGACTTAAATGTGCTGAATTAATAAAAAACACAAACCAGTGAATTCTCCTGACTCATCACGATCCCCAGAGCCTCAGAGGTACTTTCTTTAGCTTGTTGTTTTTTCCTGGAGGGACATGAAGTTCAACAGCAGCAAGTTCTTAAATATAAAACATCTTTTTTTTTTTGTCTTGTCTTATAAAACATCTAACATTAAGCTTAATGATAAATTGATAATAAAAATCTTACCTGTAACCATCCCTGTAATGCTATAACTATTGGCCCATGTGCTACTTACCAAATAATTTACTTCTATCAGTATATCAAAGTATAAACTCACATCACATATTTTGTTGGTTTACAGTTAAAGGTACTCAATGCAATGTTATAAAGACCAGAAAAAATTATCATAAATTAAGAAACAAATCATGCACTTGTTTTTTACCCCTCATGTTGATAGTTGTTGTGCCTCTAAATCCAAAAATTATAAGGAAAAATCGTGAACAACTGCCAACAAACGTGCATTTTCAAAAAAAATGTGTACCTATTCAAATAACGAAGTGAATAAAAATAGGACAACAATCACAACGTCTATAGAAAAACTGACAGTTTGGACATATTGGTAGATATTTATGCTTAGACTTGTTGCGTAAAGTACCGTATGCAAATAGGTTTTCAAAACAGTCTAAATCAAACTAAATGGGATGTATTTCAACTGTTTTTGTTTTAATATTTTGTTGAAAATATAACCACTTACATAAATTGGTGTGGGCACACTACTAAAAGCTACTCTTCACATATTTCACACCAAAATGTGTTGTTGTAAAGGTCGACCCTCATCTGGCCTGATCAAATAATGGTCCATTTATTAGCATCATGGACTGAAGATAAATTAAAACTGAAGATATAAACTTTTCAAGCGTTAGAGTTTAGACAATGTCAATTTAAGAGTCCAGCAGGGGTTTTATCAGACGCTCTGTGTGTTTGAACACTGATGATTCTCCACTGCTCTGCAAAAGCTCAATATTTATTGTAGAAAATTGTCTTAATTTTTCTCTTTTCTTTCACATTTGGCAGCAGATTCACTCTTCAAACATGTACTCCAGTCCAATTCACTGTACTTGTTTACCCACAGGGGCCTATGGGCAGCCTGTTGTAGGTCAATCATGTGGTTTAAGCTTCAGATTCAGCCGAGTGCTTTGTTTAATGAACGCATACCTGCTTCAAACTGCACCGTTTAATCTTGCTTAAGATACTTTTTTTTCTTTTGCAGTTTGCAATGAGTACCTTTTTAAGATGCACATGATAAATATGCATAAACAAAGATATTCATGAAAAACGTCAGCTGTTAAGTTACCTGCAGCACAGCATGAACAAACAGAAAACAAGAGATGACAGTAACATTCCAGCCAGGAAGGGAACGGCTGTTTCAAGCTGGAAGACCGTTCTGAACAGTTTGGTGATTCGGCCTATACAATAATAAAAAATAAAAAGGTTAATAAAACCTGACAGCACTTCAGAAAGGCTGTTTTAAATAATTCATCAATCTTAAATTCTGTTACCTTCTTCATCCACTCGTTTTATAACGAGATTCTCTTTTGTTTCCCCGTTTTCGTTCCCGCTGACACACACAGCTGGACGCCAGCTGTGGTGGGTTACAGTGAGGGTGCTTTTGACAGTGTGATTGGACACCGCAGTATTGAACGAGTACTCGCTTTGGTTCTCTGACAGCAGCCATTTGATGGTGGGTACAGGACGGCCCTGACTGACGCACACGCAGGTCAGGATGCCCAACTGAGCCTCACACACCGACTCGTTCAGGATCCGAGGGAGCGCTGCAAGGAGGCAGGAGAGTAACGTCAAAAAATACTGAAGAGTAAAATATGATAGAGCCATACTTAAAACAGCTTTTTTTTTTTTTCAACCATTTCCCTTAGAGGGATTTGTAGGTTTCTTGTCACTGCATCAAGATCGTTTGAAATTGTGTTTATGTTAAAGGAACCACCAAACCTTTTATGCATTTTCTGCTTGTGATTTTACTCGGTCATGATAAAACATTTAAAACATTTGCAATGCTTCTTCTAACATATACTAATATAATGTTATTTATTTTAATAGGTAAAATAAAAACCTAAATTTAATTTAATTAAGTCAGTGCAGGACTGTTGAGGTCACAAAATCTCTTACAGTAGTAAGAGTAAGCAGTATTGTTTAATATCCTCATATTTTTGTGGGAAAAAAAAGTTCAACCAGTATTTTGAAAAGGTCAAATTATACCGATCTGTGTTTTCTATTCTTTTATAAAGCTTTCTGTTAGTGCATATGTGTCAAACTCTAGGCCCGGGGGCCAAATGTGGCCCTCATTGACATCTCATCTGGCCCACAAGATTTTATTTTAAATGAAAAAATACTTCAATCACTTTAATTTGTTTCAGTAATCTTTGATTGTTATGTCAAAAGTGCAACAGAGAACATAAAATGAGACCAATCAAACTCTTTGTTGAGGAACCTGCAACCAAGAAAAGATGTTGGGTATCTAATTATTGGTATTGAGTTAATGTCAATGTTAATTACAGTATATGATATTTAGCAATAAAGAGAAAACTGCAGCTGTTCCATTAACAAGTGAGGGTGGTATGATCTGTAGAGTTAATGAGGTCAAGTTCTTGGGTGTTGTCATCGATGAAGAACTAACTTGGAAACACCATACTCTGTGAAAATGAAAATATCTAGGTCCATTGCTGTTCTATATAGACTTAAGTATCTATTAAATGACAAAGCGTTGTATTTGTTGTACAACACAATCATTATTCCACATTTAATTTATTGCATTGGTGTCTGGGGCATGCAAAACTATTACAAAACCTATTTTTATATTACAGAAAAGAGTTGTACGTATCATTGCCAGAAAACATTATTGTCATCCATCAAGTATTTTGTTTTATCAATTGAGATTATTGAAGTTCGAGGATTTAGTGGACTACCATTATATTAATAATGATATATAAAGCTCATAACAATGTACTTCCCTCAAATATGATGATGATTGGTTTCATGTTGCTGCTGATCTGTTTCATGTTGCTGCTGATCGGTTTCATGTTGCTGCTGATCGGTTTCATGTTGCTGCTGATCGGTTTCATG
>JARVLU010001073.1:7352509-7366282 GCA_031762415.1 Simpsonichthys santanae | reverse complement strand
TATATATGTGCATATATGTATACATATACTGTACTGTGTATATATATATACATGTATATATATATATATATATATACATATATATGTATATATATGTATACCATATATATATTCCGCTAGCCCTTAAGCAGCTATAGATTAATTTGATCTCCTAAATCTCAGTTCAACAAAATGTCAGAGTGCAAACTAAAATGCATAAAAATCTGCATAATGTTCATGAGTTATCAAAAAAACGTTCAGTAAAAAACAACTGGACTTTATTTGTAACAGAAGAAGTTTCGCTCTTCATCCGATGAGCTTTCTCATCGTATGAAGAGTGAAATGTCTTCTGTTACAAAGGAAGTCCAGTTGTTTTTTACTGAACATTTTTTTTATTTCATCATGTCCTGGATGACTGAGAATCTTCACCGTTCATGAGTTATTTTAAGGTGTTAGGTTAAGAGGAAGTCAAGCAATAACTTTTGTAACTTTGCTTGTAACAAGCACATTTTAGCCTTTTAATAAAATCTTAGTAGTCCTGAATTTTTTAGAAAATATGCATTTTCAGTATAAAGTTGTCAAATGTTCTGCAGGCAAAAGATACAAATTTGATGATAAAATAAAAAAAGATGCTATTTGATGCACTGTAGGGAAGTTTATGCATGTTTCATTGTTACTAACTATTACCAGGACCTTAAAATAAGAACATCTTGCCTGCTAAAGTAACAACAATCTTTGAATACCAGTTTAAAGATGTTGATTTGTACATTTTTTAACTTATGTATATATGTAAAAAATAAATCCCCATTTGGTTAGACAAACACTGGTAAAGTTGCATGGTATATGTTGCCTTGTTTTCTTCTGATAAATTCTATATTAAAGCTTGATTCATTGTTTCTACGTCTATTTTAGGACAGTGTTCAGGGTGACTGGTGAGATGTATTGCAAGACTATTTTGATTTTATTTTATTTGCTTTTTATTGTATTTCAACAACACAACAATTGTTTTGTCTCATAACACTCATTCAATATATTTTCTACACATTTTGCTTTTGCCATTCTTCATAAATATACATTACTTTATTATTACACCATCATTATTGAGTTAGACTATTAGGAGCTTTATTATTACATCATATATTCATCCAATGTGTTTGAGTAGCACAACCAGCTGACTAACTGACATGACCTTTTGCCTTTTAGACCCTGTCCTGTGAGAATGAAGCATCCAAGATGCTCAAACTTTCCGAAGACCCCACAAATCAGACATCATTGATCTTTTAGCACAGCTTGAATACACATGCAAACAGCACACACATTGTCTAAAAAAAGATAAGACTTTGGCCACTCACACACACATACAGGATGCTGTGCTTTATGTCTGCATCATCTAAATTAGTCAGAGCATGTGAGACACAGACGCTTTAGAGAGAAAATGGTCACGGGGCAGACAAACGTTGAGATTCAATGGAAAATGCTGAAATAAGGAGTGTGGCAGCTTTCCATTGTTGATACGTGGGTGTTTTGTGTTGCTTACATTTATAGAATAATTTCAAATATTGTCAAAGCGGACGGTGACCGTTTTCAGTTTAATGTGAGAGGCTACGTGGTAACAGCACATATTAAATACAACTATGTGGAGAAAAGTTGCCACAATAAGTTTTTATCTCTTGCCTTCGTCAGTTTTCTTCTTGGGATGTAATTAAACCAAAACAAAGAGAAGAGAAAGTTCACTTTCTGTTGGTAAACATACAGAAAAGATAAGGGAACAGAAACACTCTTCCTCCTTGCCCTGATGCTTCGACTGGCAGCAGATGCAGTGACAGTTATCAGACAGATGCACGACAAATAGTGAGACGGATGAGAAATGTACACTTGCACAGATAACGCAACTCTATAATGTAAAGACCAAGTGCATGAAGGTTTGATATTGAAATATTTGTTGATACAGTCCTAGTTTTTGCTCAAACCCAGAAAACTACCATTTATTTTTCCAACAGTGCCTTATGAAGGGGCGTCTCGTGGAGAAGAGGCAGCTCACAGCGTCAGAACTGCACATTACGAGTTACATATCTGAAACAAAAAGTCCTCATCAGCAGGGAGACGTCCAGTGAAGAAGATGAAGGAGTTAATACACAGTTTGTGGTGCGGGAGGTGTATGTATTTCGGGGCTGCCACTGCATTTCGCATAGCCGAGGGATCAGGGAAGGATCGCGATTCATTTGGCTTTGATTTCCTTGTAGTTGCTGCCGTCATCCCCCCTCCCTGAGACCCCCTCCCTGGGCCTGCGACCCATAAACTCCAGGGCGGCATAGTTCAGCTCTTGCCTCTCCAGTCCTGCCATAGAGCCCACAGATTGATAATCCCCGTCTTCTCCCTGCAGATAGAGGAACCGTTCAGCACCCTCAAGTCACTGTCAAGATGGCGGTAAGAGCACAACAGACACCATAAAATATGTTAGTGATTACTGTTTGACATTTTGACGAAGACTATGTTTCCTGTTAGTCCGGCAGTTTGTGTAGACGATGAGGAAGCCATGCAGAAGGCAGTTTTAGAAACAAACAGAACAGAAGCAGATCCGAGAGGAGATGTGAGGCTGGTGTTTTTTAATGGGGATTTGTTTGGGAAACTTACCGTAGTCTCCTCTAGAATGGAGTTAAACTTTGAGCCCAACAGCTCTGTCTTAAGCTGTGCCAGAGTTAGGGGAGAGAAAAAACAGACAGAAAAACGCAGAGGAGCGATGAAAGCAAGAGAAAAACAGTGATCTGAAAGGTCATTGGAGTTATTAGCTTGCTAGTAGGAAAGTTTGCTTTATTACCTCGTTTAAGAGGATGAAATGGGCTCTCATACTTCTTTCGTTACACAAAACGTGAACCCCAAACATTCTGAGAATGATTGTCCGACCCCTCAATGATCATAATTATTTACATCAATTGGTCTCACCACTTTCTTCCTCAGATTTTGTTTGTCCTTCTTGACTGCGCTGTAGTACAAAGCTGGGTTCTCCAGGACCACGTCCTGCCTAGGGTTGCCATTCTCTCTGGGGGACGGAGTCACATAATCAGACTCGGTCTCGTCTGCCACTAACGCAGGGCGACACACCAAGCTTGGGCATCCATTTTAAAACGAGCTCTATAAGGTTATGCTGGAGGCCATTTGTGGCTGTGAGTGAAGTGGTTATTTTATGGGTTTAGTCGCTGAGATCACTTCGGGGTTGATCTACAGGAGAAAGCTTGCAAATTTGGGGGTCCAATGAAGCACCAAGGCTAAATTTAGTGCTAGCTGGGTAGTATTTAGCATAGCAGGTCAAGGATACAGAAGCAGTGTCAGAGCAGGGAATCGTGCCTGCAAAATATAAGGTTAGTCCAGCTTGCTAACCCACTTTAAAAAGCAGCCAATGTGAAATTCCAGAGTTTTGATGTAGCAAACCAACTGAAAATGATCTACACAAAAAAATTTCTCATGTCCACATTAATGCCACATTCACTCAAATACTGTGTGCTTACATGTGTTTTAGAATGGATGACTAGGCTCAAGTGTTTCCTTGGATTTCACTAAATTACTTTGCTTAGTGAGCAAAGCTACTGCTGCTGCGTCACATTGGCCTCTCCATTAGTTGAACCTTCATACTCACTTTTTGTTATTCTGGCCCACGTATCTCACTGCTGCAATGATGAAGGCAATGACGGCCACCCCTCCAATGGTGCCAACTATTACTGCCATCATGTACTTTTCTGGAAGAAAAACATATTTATGAATGAACAATGACAATCTTTAAAGCAGTAAGATGAATAAGTGTGTCTTTTGTGTTGTTTGGGAAAATTTATAGATTAAATTAGCTAGCGTTCTTGTCAGTATCTGCCACTGTTGCCTTTTCTTCATTTGTAAAAGTCCATACATTGATTTAACGTAAATTCAGTTCTAAGTTTGTTCAAAGGAGCTAAGTGCAGTCGTGACACACTGCTTCTAGCCAGAGCGTTCCTAAATATGTTGTAAAATCTCTTTAAAAAGATTAACATACTCTTAAATACTTGATTTTTTCATGCATATCATAGTGCACTCTTTTTATATTTGGAAGTCAGAACTACCTCTATATTGAGAAAATTATCTAAAGTAACCCCTGAAACCCGACTTCAAAAATCACACAGATGTCTCAGACTAACCCCAACCTCAAATTTCAATATGGCTGCTTTTGTTGCTATCATGCTGTGATAACAACAGTGATGTATTTTTTTATTTTAACTTTTGACAATTTACATCTAATTAACCCTCAAAGCATCTTAGGGGACCTAACGTGTACATTCTATTATGTGCAGTTATTGATTTGCAATGTATCAGTCAGTTTAAAGACTAATTTCATTAAACTTGGCCAGGATTTGTTTATTAATATTATTTTTTTAAATTACCTGACCCACTCTATTGAAACATGTATAGAATAGGAAATCTGCACTCTGTCCTAAGGCCCGATTTGGTCCCATTGACTCCCATTCAAACCACATTCAACCTTTATTTAGGCAGGTTAATCTCAGTGAGCCTCAAGGACTCATTTACAAGAGATATACAAGAGATATACATATTTTTGATGTACATCTACTGTAATCCTGACTTAACAGAATGCTTTTTCTTGAGTAGTTAAGATTCCTCTGAATGCCAAGAGGGATCAGGGGAGGAGTTCCTGCCGGTCACTGAGGGGCTTTGCCAAATTTACCTCTTTCACTTAAAAAATGTTTTTTTTTTTTTTTCAAAAAAAAAAAAAAAAAAAAAAAAAAAAAAAAAAAAAATCAAGGATTTCTATAACAAAAATTGTATAAAAATTAAAAATATATATATAAATAAATAAATCAAAACCTTGTATATACATGACATTTTTATCAGACTTTTATGAGCAGAACTGTTTTGGGGCCTTTGCTGCCTAGAGACACCATGAGGTATGCAGTGAGATCCCCGATCACTGCATACCTCATGGTGGCTCTGGGCAGCACACCTCATCCCCAAAATGCCCCCCCCCCCCACCCCAGTCGCTTTCAATAGCTGCCCACTGCACCACCTGGTGGTGGATGGGTTAAATGCAGAGACTAATTTCGCCATTGTACGGAAACATCTAGTGATGACATTGTATGACATTATTTTTATTATTATTAAGATAAAAAGTCTGATGTTTTTGAATAAACTGTCATTGCTCCCAAAATAATATTGCATTAATTTCAATGATGTAATCAATTTTTGACCTATCAAGGCAGTAATAACCTCATGTGAAATATTCTACTTTGCATCTCATGTTTGAAAATATTGCATATTTTGTGTTTTTCCAATTGAAAAAAGATTAAGGACTTCTACAACTCAAATGTTAAAAAAAAAGAAATAAAAATAAATAACTTTATATCTACAGCTAGGTTTGAAGTTGTTGAAAATATTTGATGCAGTGGAAGTAAAAAAAAAAATATTTATACATTACATTTTTATTGAACTTTTACCAGAGGGCACATTTTGTGCCTAAAGGTGTAAAGTGTATGATCATTTTAAAGGTGACTCAAGGATTAAACATGTCCCCACACTTACAGCCTTCTGCTCTTTATTAGGAAACATGTTGCTACTGCAGAGCAAGTGCATTACTGGTTTGTATTGCTAATTATAGCTAGCGTGTGTACAGAGCAGAACAATCAAGAGAAACTCCCATTTGCAACTGAAACACAGTAAACGTCATTCTCAGATCTGAAATCAGATTTCCAGCGTAACTTTCTAAAACAAGTACTGGGTTTTCACACGAGTTAATGAAACAGGAAGAGATTGTGCTTCCGTTAGAGTCTATTTTTTGTTGTGGATCAATTCGAGCAGCAATAAGGAATTAATTACAAATCCTGAGTTTATTGTAATGAAGGACCAACCAATGCAGAGCTTTTAATTGCTTTTAGACATCAATACAATGCAGTAATCTATACTAAGCACCAAAAATCAACAAACACTTTCTGTACCCTTTATTACATTTCACAGTGCACGTGGATTTCAAATACCCTGAGTGTCATTGCTGGTCCACTTCTGTAAATCAAGATTTCATGAGTTTATGTAATTGTGGTTTGTACTGGCAATGCCTCCTCATGTCTACAAGTCATTTCAGGTAAGGCAGGTTCCAGTTTTACTGCAAAGTACTGATAATCTATTGTTAGCATTTCCTTTTTGCTGTTTTATATATATAAAAAAAAATGTAACTAATGAAAACTATCTGCCAAGCAAAGCCCCGTATCTGATGTTTGTTTTTGCATTTTTTGCATCTTTTTGCATTCAAAAGTCTATTCTGACTTTCACTTTCAAGGTGAGATGAGCTCAGAAGCATGCACAGCTGATGATATCCAACTATGAAGCAAGTTTAAGCTGCAAATACTAATTGTTCACTTAATAACTTGTGTTTAGACCTAGTCAACCTCAAACAAAGTGTAGTGTCAAGTCAAACTTGTGGTTTTCCATCTAAGAAACACAAAGGGATGTTTTATTACTTATGCTCGTGCAGTTTTACACTCACTTTCCTGCTGCAGCTCCAAAAGCACGTTCTCTCTTCCATAGATGTTGGACATGCTGCAGTGGACGTTCACAGCTGGTCCGTTGTTGTCAGCCCGCTCGCCTTTCTCCCGCAGCTTGATCATGGCGGTGGATGTGTGTCCATCTGTGTGTGTGTAGAAGTTGTACCGGCCGTCTGTTTCATTAATGGTGATGTTCAGGTCCGGCAGGTAAAACTCAATAACGGGTTCGGGGTTTCCTGTGGCTATGCAGACGCACTGAACTCCCTCCCTCACCACCGTGCACTTTGACTCCTCCAAAAGGACCGGGGCATCTACGGAACAAACCAGTACACTTAATGAACTGTTTAAACTGTAGTAAATTGTATCAAATAATGTATTTTCTTTAGTAGTAGTACAAATTGTGGTGCAGGTAAGAGTTTATAATGAACATAAACAATAATTTTGCATCATACATATAAAAGATCATAAAATAAATTGGCTGCAAAAGTGTTTATGGTAATTGCTACAGTGCTTTATATATTTATTAGTTGTTTTAACCATACTGTTTCAGTTTAATAAGTGGGTATTATGGAGGGCAGTGGCACACTCACACTCAACAGTGATGTTGAAGGAGCTGCTGGCTCGTCCGTGCTCGTTCTCAGCCAGGCAGCGGTAATGTCCGTCCTCCTGTGGTGTGATTCCTGCAATCTCCAGCACTGACAGGTCGCCAGCAGTGATGGTGCCTACCAGCTCTCCATCCCTTAGCCAAGTGAGGGTCGGAGCTGGACTTCCCTGGGTGCTGCAGTGCAAAGTCAGCGAGGTGCCCTCAACAACCGTCATCGATTCGTTTACCACCGGTTCACGGGGAGGGTCTGCAACAAAGTGAACACGTTCAGCTTGTTTTGCTATAATTCATTTTTCATTCAACCTTTATTTAGACAGTTAATCCCACTGAGCCTCGGAGACTCATTCACAAGAGAGACCTGATTTTAACAGAGTGATGACAACAGCGGACAACATAGACAACAATAGACAATCATAAAGGATGCATATACATTGATTTTTTTTTTTTTAACAAGTGAAAAACCACGGTATAAAACCTGTTTAAAGGGTCGGTTTACTTTAATACATGGAACAGATTTATGGAATGGTTTGGAAAACGATGTAAAAAAAGCTAAATCAATGTCTATATTTAAGAAAATGATTAAGAATAAGTTCTTGAATAGATATATATGAATGTAAAATTTCAAATGTACTATTAATCGGAAATTGATATTAGTTATTAATTCTGTTCATGGAAAATATTTGTTTGAATTGATTGTTAAATAGATTTTTGTTTTAAGAAGGGGCAGATATTATAAGAATTTTTATTCTTCTGCTTCCTTTCATTTTAAATTTTGTTTTCTTTTTTCTATATGTGTTGTAATTTGTTTCTTTTGTGTTTTTAAATTTGAAATGAATGAATAAATAAATAAATAAAATAAAATGGTAATTAAAAGGAAAAGTAGCAACAAAAAAAAAAAGCGAGGTTGTAAGGTGGTGTGGAAAACTAAAAACAGGAAGTGTCTGCATTAGTTTTTCACAGGAGTTTGATGTTTGAAGCCACTTAGAGAGGTCAAGGTTGAGAGCTTCAGATCTTTTTTTTGCATGATGTTCCAGGAAACAGGAGCGGAGTAGGAGAAGACAAACTTTTAATATTATCTGACAATATTAAAGCAAAGGAACAATTATGAAATAATCCTGCTTGGATAATTAGGGCAGCGCAAACAAACACTGGGGACAATTCACCAGTTTATCAAACAATATGCAGAGAAGACAGATAAATGCTTATTTTGTACGATTCTGAAATGTAAAAAAAAAAACATTCAAACTTTTAACATAATGATGGAGTTACAGACATGCTAAAAAATCTTAAGCAAAGTAAAGATAACTTAGTCTACTTCGCATTTGGGGTTTACGACAAATAACTAAAATATGATTCAGGGTCTGGAAGGGGACATGCAGCTCCTCATAAAAAGACATGCTTACTCTGATTGTGACATTTTGAACAAGAGCTGACGTTTAAATACGTTGGTTCAGTTTGAACAACTGACCAAGACAGTGGTCAAAGATTTTGTTAGAAAAGCACAATAACCCATTTGCACCTTGTACAATAACTATGATGTAACTTCCTGAAACTGTGTTCCAACTTGACTTCTACACAAGATGTTTTAACCAAACAAGCTGACAGCAGTAGTTAAGTGCATGCTGTCAAACTCCTTGCACATTTTTTAACTGATTGTTTAAGGAGACTTGCATCCTGTGTGCAGCTACACAGGCTTACAGGTGACATTTTCCATGACCTCTGATCATCCTCTGCATGCTTTTGAACTGTGGGAGGATCCAGAGGATAAAAACAACACTTGCACAGGAAGAACATGCAAACACTGTAAAGAAAACCCCACTTCAACTTTGATCCAAATTATTTCTTAACGTGAAGTGACAGAGCTAACCACTGCATTACTGAGCCACCATAAAGAAAATATGCATTTAACTGAAAGTATTGTATATTTTTAGAGGCTAAACTACTTCATCCCTTTTCTTTCTTTATTATGCTGCATAAAGTAACATTAAAATTAAACATTTATGATTACATTTACTTATTTAGCTGATTATATATATCTAATTAAAATAATTGTTTGCTTTAGAGATTCAATAGCTCTTTATATTTAAAAGTAATCTGGAAATATACATTGCTAAAGTAAATTAAACCAAATTTATCAGCTGTTCCAATGATAGATAAACTAAGATTTTGATGATAAATCTTATTACAAACATACAAACGTGTATTTTTGCTGCTGAGACAAAGGGAGATTGCCTATCTAAATACAACAGATCATATAGGAGTATTTAAATAAATGCAAATGTTAAATGATTGTGTTCAAACAAATTAGATGAGCATTATTATGTACTGACAATATACTAAATATAACAGAGCACTGTTTTATAGACTTGGATGGTTTATTGTTCTTTTATTGCCTCCTTGTGGTTCTATCTGTAACTGATTCAAAATAAATAAATTGGAAGAGTTTGAGCTGAAAATGGTTTGTTAGAAGCCAAACTATAATTATCTTAAAGACGAAATGTTTCATCCAAGAAGAATCTGTCCAGAGGACCTTACACAACCTTGTTAGATATCTTCAAGACCCTTCAGAAACCATGAGCGCAGAGCCTTTAGGATTTTCCCCAAACTTTTTTTTTGCTTTCTGGGACTCGTTTGTCATATTGTTATACTTACATTTGACAGCCAGGTACAGAGAGGTGTTCATAATCCCATAGCCATTATCTCCAACACAAGTGTAAATCCCTTCGTTCACAGGAGTGACGTCATCCAGGGAGAGGGTGAGGTTGGACGCCGTGTCCCACAGCAGCTCCTTGTCTTCGAACATCCAGGAGATCCTGGAAATGGGGTTGCTGTCCACCTCACAGTGCAGTGTCACAGAGCTGCTCTCCATCACCTCGGAGGATACGTTCACCCACACGGATCGCGGAGAGTCTGCAAGGCCAAGTGGGAAAAAGTTTTATTTTTCAAGGACTCAGATGTCCAGACACATCTAAACATCATTCTAAAGAGAAAACTAGATGCACAATATTAGATTTTAGGCTGATATCCGATATGGCAATATTTTAAAACTTATTTATAACCAATACCAATACATTTTTTTTCCCTAGACCTACTTGCAGAGATTACATAACTTTCTCTGCTGTGGAATTAAAATACTACATTATTCTACATGGTCTTTATCAGTATGGCCTGCTACCAAATGCAGATTCAAAAAGGGGGCTGACAATGATGCAACACTTCAACTTGTATTATGTTTAATGTCAAATTAATTCATGACATTTACTCTCTCTAATGCAATGACAACACTCGAACAGTGCAAATTTGTAATTTTTCACAAATCTAAACTCAACGGCACCCGTGATGTCACAACGTTGTGCTGGCACAGAGCATACACACACACATATATTCACTAATATCAGCCAGTATCGATACCGTACCAATAATATTGTGCATCCCTAGAGAAAACAGTTGTTAACAAGAAGCATTTGGGTTTTATGCATATTCAGTGCATCATTTTGTTTATAAAAGAGGCATAAAATAAATTACAAATATTAAATTACCATTTTTTACTTACATTTGACATCCAGTGAGATGAGTCTCTCATAGACCAGTGTGGTGTTGGGGTAGAAGACCCTACAACCCAGCAGCTGCCCATTGTGCATAGGTCTGGGTGTGAAGACGAGGGTGTTAGAAATCACTGCTGTGTTGCTCTCCTCCACGTACTCAGTACTGAATTCCGGGTCGGGCAAGTAATCGGTGTACATCCACTGTATCTCTGGAGTCATGTCCGGGCAGTTATCGGGAGCGTAGCACGTCAGCTCCAGGTTCTCGTCACTGACAATCTCCTCTGGTATGTCAATGCTGGGCTGATCTGAAGAACAAAACACACTTAGCCTTTTTACTGTGGAAACTGAATGCAAAGTTGTTGTTAGTGAATGAAAGCTATTTTTTTTTTACAAGTCCAATATTCCAGTAAATGGATAGTCTTGGCTCACCCAAAACTTTGAGCTCAGCAAAGTCTGGGAATGAATATTTGTTGGCTCCACCAACGTCCGCCCGGAAGTAGTACCTCCCAGAGTGTTCTGCACCAATGTTGCCAACGAGCAGAGTGCAGTTCCTCTGGTTCAGGTCACCCAGCAGCTTGGTGCGACCCTTGTAGCTCTCGTGCACAACATCCGTGAGTGATTTGAAGACTACAGGGGGGAAGAGTTGTGGGTAGGGCTGGCCAAAATACCAGATCCCATGAATGCCCCGAATGGGCTTGATTCCAGATGGATACATGAAGCTGCATGGGATGACCACACAGGAGTTTGTCATGGCTGAGATATCCCGAGGTAACCAAATATTCCACTGGCAAGTGACATCTAAAGAAGGAGACAGACGTTAAGTTCATTTTGATGGACATCTTCATCTTCTTGATTATTCTGCCATCAGACAAGAAAAACACGCAGGGGTGGATTACCATGAATGATCAACAGCAGCGGTAAGAGCAGCACCAAACACCACATGGTCTCTACTTAATGCTGGACCATAGACCTCTGGAAAAAAAACAGCATCCTCAGTCAGTAACAGCTCAGCTTGTTAGGTTTTAGTATTCCAATGAGCATACACCTGCACTGTAATTCTTTAAAATACGGGCACTGGTTTTATTTTGCATCACATTTATGGCTCATAATATTCTGCCAGTTTTGGTTTATTGTCAAATGTGTGATGATGTGTTTGAAACACTCCCCCAACAGAGGCAAAAAGAAAAATACAGACAAAAAGGACAGTAAACATGCATGATTTGGACACATGCATGATTTGGACACTCTTGATTAGGGTTAGAGAAGTTGAAGGACTATTTAAGAAAAAAAGTTTGTTTAATTTATTGAATTTTTATTGAGACTCGAGTGATTTTCTTAAATGGTGTCTATATGTGATTCATATTATGCCCAATATCAATATGTCTGAAACTCTTTCATTAACAACTTTAAAACCCCCAAATGCTGTTTTCTCTTGTAAATCATTGAAACATGCTCATGTATGTAAAATAATGACATGTTTTCCAAGTTTCTGTTTTTTTACATGCATAATTCATTACAGTATTCTTATATTTAAAAAAAAAAAAAAACAACCATTTCAATTTTATATTTTTATGGAAAAATGAACTGAACTAGTCATATTTTTATTTTGAGTCAAGGATTGTTTTAAATTTTGTAATGTACTTCTGTCTTTTTATTTTTCTTTTCAGTTTCTTTTGTGTGAAGCCCTTTGATCTACATCCTTGTTGGAAAGGAGCTGTATAAATTAAATTTGATTAATGAATAACTTGAGTGATTTGTCTTGTGCTAGTGAGAAACAGCAAGTGAATTTTTTCTGCTGACATCGGAAAATGTATCTAACATGCAATGAACAAAACCTCAACACACACCAGAGATACTTCTTGTACCGTATGTGTTAATGATGTGAACATTTGAAATAAAAAACAACACAAAACAACCATAAATTGAAGAAAATGGTTAAACATCAGAGTCTGTTTTAAGTCCAATAGTTGATTTATGTAAAAAAAAGAAAAAAAAAGTTTAATTTATTGGAGAAAATTTTCATATTTGGCAGCTTAAATTAAAATTACAAAATTATCTAAACTTTGCTTTAATTCACTCCAAGTCCCCTGTTAAAAATAACTATTAAAAGTCAATACACATATGTGTGTGTATAAATATAAGTACAGTATAAGGTACTTGCAGAACCTAAAATAAATTAAATACTCTTCAAATTTACCTCGAAACACTAATGGTTCAGGCAGAATCTCTGCAGGACTGTTTGTCGACAGCTCCACTAGAGGGTGTTGACTCACACCCCAACAGCTTGACAGCCTTCTTCTCTACAAGAAACAAATAAAATACTTCTCAGACTCTTACATCACTTTGCTTCACACAGAACTGTAGTAAGTCGCACCAACATGGCGTCAGTGAGCACCTGCTTGCTCCCCCTCAGTGGTGTTTCTCATCACGGCCTCCATACTTCAGCCCTTACAGTGAATGAGCCTCACTGTTGGCTCAGCGCTGACATGAAGCCAAACACCAGTCACCACTCATCATGTCACCAGTAGATTACTGACGCTATTTGTGATGTGTTAGTATGCAACCAGGAGAAAAGGAGGTGCTTACAGCGTGCCATGGTGACAATTACATTTTGTGAACAAGCTGCATTGTAAATAAAAGGCTAAAGGCTAATTTTGCAAAATGAGCAAAATAGCACTAATGAAACTTTCCTGTGATTTTTATTTATATCAAACTACCTGTTTATAGTGAAAACAAATGAGTCCTCATGGATCTGTAGGTTCTGGAAATCAGGGGGCAAGAGTTCAGAAGTCTGACGTTTTATGTCACATCCTAGTTAAAGTTAGTGTTTGATTTTTATCTTAGGTATTTTGTTATGACTTTTTGTATGGTTGTAATGTGGACCCCGGAAAGAATAATCTCCACTATAGTAGAAATTAATGGGGATCCTCAAATAAACAAATAAACAAATCCTAGTGTGGAGGAGGAAAGTAAAGGCAACGTATCTTTAAAGCCTAAAGTAAGTTCACCACTGCAATGTTTGCATCGCAGCTGTTAACGTTAATCTAGAGTAAATGTATTTTTCAAATACTGCTTTATGTACCGAGCGGTACGGTGGATCAGTTGAAGTTGTTACTTCTCAGCGAGAAGG
>JARVLU010001073.1:7311458-7322228 GCA_031762415.1 Simpsonichthys santanae | reverse complement strand
CGCCAGGGGGAGCTGTTCCAGTTTACGACCGAATCAGTATCCGACCGGGTTGTTGGAACGGATCTCGGTCGGGAACCAAGGACTACCTGTAAATACCACCTGTACTACAAGTTAAAACCTGATAGTGAATGGCTGTGCTCAAATAAAATAAAATAAAATACACCTATCCAAATCTATCTGTTTTGGGCAAACATTAAAAGTTTTAAGAGGATGTTTGAGATGAAGGCAAGTGTTGTTGAACTTCAGTTGCACCAATTGCAGAACAAAACCACTGAAACCAGCAGGAAACTCCCACAGATCAGATTTAGACACTCAACCTACTTTCACCAAAAGTTACAAAAAAGCTGCTGAACTTGTTTTATTTAGAAAGAGCCTTCTTTAAAATTAAGGCAATTGTCAAAAAGAACGTGTGGTTTCTTCATAAACTTTAGATTACATAGAGCAGCTGTGGCTGAGTGGTTAGAGCAGTCGTCCTCCAACGCATGAGTTGGGAGATAGAATCCACCAGTAGTCACATGCCGAACCGCCCCTGGGCAAGAACCTGAACCCCTCATTGCCTCCAATGTGTGTCCCATCGGTGTATGAATGTGATAAAGCACTGATTAATCTCTTTAGAATGATTTGTTCAATTAACTTTGTACAGATCTAGTAGAGTGCTGTATGAATGGATAAATGAGAGCACAGACTGTAGTGTAAAGTGGCTTGAGTGTCTTAACAACAACAACAACAACAACAACGTCACACAACGTCATCATTGTATGTTTCCATAAAATGGCAAAATCTCTCTGCATTTAACCCATCCACCACCAGGTGGTGCAGTGGGCAGCTATTGAAGGCGCTGAGGGGGCATTTTGGGGATGGGGTGTGCTGACCAGAGGCGCCGCAGGGTATGCAGTGACTGGGGATCGAACCTGGGACTTTCGAGTCCCAAGCCGGCTGCCCTGCCTCCGGCTGCCCTGCCTCCGGCTGCCCTGCCTCCGGCTGCCCTGCCTCCGGCTGCCCTGCCACTACACCATCTTGGCCCCCACATATGGAAAGCTGCTATATAAGTACAGTTCATTTACCATTATGTCCTCAGATAAATAGCGTTGCTACTGGTAACTGACTTTATAAATATGAATGTTTCAGTACAGTGCCCTAAGATGACTTTGAGATTTTTGTTAATGAAAAGTGTGTTACAAATTAAATTCATTATTATTATTTTTAAATAAATACAAAAAAGTAGTGCTGGACAATAATTTGATAGATATATATCGCTATCGACCAAAATTAAGAAATATATCGTGATAAACGTTTTGGCCACATTGTCCAGCCCTACAAAAAAGGTTAAATCGGGTCATTTGAACAAGTTGGAAGCCGGTACCATAATATCTTTTAATCTTTGCGTGGTATATACAGTATTTATATTAAATGTGCTTGTATGACAGTAATGTCAACCCATCCTTATTTTCTTAATATTTGTTTTAAAAAATATATTTCTTGTAATTTTCTTAACAATCTTGCACAATTGTTGACAGCTTCTAGAACATCTGTTAAAGTTGATCTTGTTTGTATGTGCTCAACGCACCCCCCACCCCCCACTCCACAGATTTTAACCCAACACACCATGTGACCTCGTCTTTTTAGGCACATGAAACTATGAGTCATGATGGAAAGCAACGCAAAAATGAGAATTCAATAACAAGGTGGTTTTGCTCAGGGACATAAGACTCACATTCTCTGGCCTCTGGGCTCATTTGGGCGTCTGTTTGGGGGGTAGTCATCTCTGTACCCCCGTCCAACGTCGTTGAGGTTGTCCATAGAGCGGGCACGTGCGCGATCTCCCATGAAATCCCCACCACGCCGTCCGTAGTCGTCCCGACGTTGGCCTTGCTGGGAGACACTGCTGATTGTGCTCATGGCTTCATCTTGATCATAGACCGTGGCCAGAGGTGGAGCATGGGAACGGCCCCCGCGGCCTCGAGGCTCCATGCCGTCGTGCAGAGAACTGACTTCACTCATGTTGTCAACTGTGGGAAAACCAGAAGAAAAATAAAATAAAATACACATTCGATTTCATTGTAAGCAAGATCAGTTACTTCCTGATGTCTCAGTGGGTATCACTACACCCCAAATTAAAAACAATGAAGCCATTATAATTATTTTAAACACACAGGAATAAAAATTGTTTTCAATACAAACATGTTTGTTCAATGAGAAGCACAGTACCAAATCATTATGATTGGTGACTCACTTTGTAAGAAGCCCACCAGAGCATGTATTTTTATCAGAAGCTCTGTGGTTTAAATGTTGATTCAACTTTTATGAGAAGGTTTATTCATGTTTCACTGAGTCTCTTAACTTTCACCTTCATCTGTTGGTTTGGACTTTTAACATGTAAAAACAGGAACAAACTCTCACGGATTGACAGGATGTGCAGCAAAAAACTGTAGCACAGCCCTACGTAACCTCACTGACCTACACAAGGCGAGGTCAGTGAACAAGGCCAGGCTGATTCTGGCAGATCCTGATCATCCTCCATTCAGGTTGCTTCCATCTGGACGCAAGTATCTGCTGCCCAGATGTAGCATGGACAGACTGACAAACTCATTCATCCCTGTAGCGATCAGGCTTCTCAAAGAAGAACAATGATTTATATACCGGCACTGTTATTTTAATGTCTCGAGGTCTTGTCTAGTATGGCTGTTTTATGCCTACTGACTGTGAAACAAATATAATAAAGATTCTTGAACTTGAACTCGAACAGTGCTAATAGAAATAATACAGATAAATGGGAGACTCTACCTTTAAATTTGGAACACATCTTTTAAATTGTGAACAGAATTTATTGTTTTCACAGCTACACGTCAAATTTTTGTTCTTCAGAAATCTATTATCAAAAAAAAAAAAAAAAAAAAAAAAAAAAAAAAAAAAAAAAAAAAAAAATCGCAGCATGAGGGTGAATACTCTCCTTCATATCAAAACTGGATCTCTGATATCTCATATAAAGGTTTTCAAACAAACCTGATTGTGAGTATAAACCCTTCACCTTTTGGATTCTTTATTTAAAAAAAAATGCTGTAAAACAATTTTATCATAAACAGCTAATAATATGAAGCAGCACCTTGATTTGTTGCTTTAGACACTGTTTTATTTTAATTGCATTTTTATTGCACCTTATTGTCTGTACTTTATAGGTTGTCTGTCTAAAACAGGTCTCTCTTGTAAATGAGTCCTAGCAGCTCAATAAGACTAACCTGTATAAATAAAGGTTGAATGAAATAAGATCTGCAGTTTACATCTGATTCACTTTACTCCTGCCTTTTATTAACAAACTTTTCAGCTATAAATTATTTAATAGTTCACAAGTCATGCAGTTTGCTGCACGGAAGAAAAGAGCATAAAATACTTTGTTGTACCTCAATGAAATTAAAACCTGCATGTAGTCAGACCAGATGTGTTGGAGATATTAGCACACAATACCTGATGGGTTTTCCCCACACAGAAGAATGTGCAATCTAAAGTAGGGTGTGAGACCACAAGTCTGCAGAGGTTATCAAATCTGAACTTTTTGTAAAGAGCGTTGCATTGAAGATGATGATCAATTTTAACAGCTATTAGTAATCAGAACAAATACATTGTTTGTAGCAGTTCATTCAATAGAATAGTCAGCTGCCATGCATAACAAAAAACACATTTGTAGGTATCTGATGCATGCTCAATAATTCATGTAGACAAATCTAGCAAGGTTGAGTCAGGTCCTCTGGACGTGTTCTTCTTTGTTGCTTGACTCAACCTTGGTAAAATTTGTACATAATTTCAGTTTTCCTATCGTTTGTTAAACATTGAAAACCTTCTTGCGTTTTGTGCTTCAAGTGAATCAAACAGGCAGTAACTAAGTGACTCCTGATAGAAGTTGATATACTTTACCCACAGTGGTTTGTGGCACACAAGTACTATAGTACTACAGGAAGTGCTAAGTCACTCACAGCGTTTGTAGTTGGCAGGACGGGAGGGGTTTAAGGAAGCCAGTTCCTTCTCTGTGTAGTAAATGGCACGTGTTGCATTTCCATCAGGGTCCACGTGAATACGATAACCACTGCGAGCTGTGGGGGAAACACATATACAGTACACACAGACTAAATCATCTAGAATGTTTTACAAAATGATCTTTATCCTAAAAAAATGTCCTTTCGCCCCCATCAGGCTTCCTTAAACTACTCAGTCACAATATGATTGAGTAATACCTGTTATTAAACAAGTCCTCCATTTTCCCTCCTAAACAGCTCTGACTAGTCAGGGCATATACAGAAAACACCCGGAGCTACCCCAGGATTTCTGGCACCAGACCATTATCAACATATCCTTTGGACTCTGTAGTTCATCTGCTGCTTAGATTTGCTTCCCATCGACAAAACGTCAGTCCAACATGAGTTCGGTGGCTGGGTAAACATCTCTTTGTGTTTTGTGCTACTGTCCATTACATAAGATACATAGTGTACATAAGAAAGTGATGTCAGGTTGGGGATTAGATCAGCAAAAATGTAAAAATCACCAGGTAAGAGTTAAAGGTATTTTGGGAATGCCAATGACATAAAAAGGTTGGATCAAAACCAGTGTTTCTCCTTCCATTATAAAAGCAGGGTGCTGCGCCCCCATCAACAGAACCAAGCACCCTGCCTACCGAACTGCCACCTCCCACTCCCCAGGTCTACAACTGACGTAGCGCTAAGCTAGACGCGCGCAATACAGACGCGCTAGCTAAAAAGCTACAGAGAGGTAGCTCTCCGTTCCCTCACATTGAGCCATCTCCCTGCTCGAAAACTGTCGGTACAAACAGCGTGCAACACAGATGTGTCTTCGTCTTTCCCCACCCCCACATTGACAAAAAATAAATAAATAAAAATAAATCATAGAAGAGTGCCCTGCAAAGGCAAGTAAATCAAAACCACTTGTTTTCAACAAAAATCTGTCAGACAAATGCTACTAACTGAGCACGATATAAAATTCTATGTTTGAATTACAGAATAACCTCCAAGTGTTTAAGTTCATAATGTGGCATTAGAGAAACTCAATCTAAATTTTATGATTCTAACAGCTGAAGTTTGCTAGTATAAATAAGCCATGACTGAATGTATCCATTTAGCCTCCTGGTCAGTTTTTTTCCAGAATGATAGTTTTACTCCATAATTTTAAACGTAAACAACAAATAGATGTATAGTTTTTTTTTTTTTTTAACTGAAAAATTTTTTTTTTTTTTGAGTTCCCACTTTCTAGCCACCTACATACCACAATAAAAAAAGTTTCAACTTTGTGAAGGTTCTTGGCAATGTTGAATATTTATGTCAATTATTTTATATTTTGATGAATCTAAAAAATAAATAAATAAATAAAAATAAAAAAATCTAGATTTTTTTTTTTTGTACAAAACAAGGGGGGTTGAGACAAGTGTTAAACATACTATATTTACATAAACACATTAACTAAGTAAGAATTAATGTTTTGATGGGTCATTTGTTTAATATTTTCTCTTCTTGATTGGGTGAAAAAATTCAATTCAGCTCCTATTTATTTATTTTTATTTTACTGGCACAAAAAGCCACTTAAAACATAACATATGCATATCAATAACATCGTTAATGAGGACATCCTTTAATAAAATGGTCATTGCAGTTTAGTCAACAAGCCAAGAATAGCCCGCCTACAGAAATCTCACTACCACAACAGTCATTTGTTTGTGAGTGTTTTGTTTTCAATTTACTCACTGTTGTCTCCACCATCTTGATCATGCAGCAGTGGTATCTGTGATCCCTGCCCCACTGGACACACAGTTACAAAAATGCAATTAAGTTCAACAACACACTGTCAATATGAAACTCTCTTTTTTGGGTGCCTGACTTTGTTCACTTCATTGTGTGAATTGAATCAGAAAAACATGTTTTAATTTAAAGACAAAACATGAAGTTTTAAAGTGAGCAGTGCCTACCTGAGCTGGCACCATCATAATCACGGCCATAACCATTCTGAGGAGCCATGCCATTGGGCATTGGTTGAAGCTGTATGGCAGACATGGGCTGGCTATACATACTGGGAGCATAGAGGGTGGGAGCGTACTGACTGGGTATGCCTTTCTTCACTGCTTTTCCTGCTTCATACACTGCAAAAATAGTTGCATATATAGGAAAACATTTTATTTTAGAATTTAAGATTCTTCATACATCGTAAGTTAATAGATACACACCCACACAAGTGATGTAAACAGGCAATTCCATTACAATACCATGTTAAACTTGGAAATAGTATATTTTGATGTTTACATATTACAGTAGTCCCTCGCTACTTGGCAGTTTGACTTTTGCAGACTCCCTTTTTCACGGTTTTTCAAAATAAGAGTGGACATGACACACAATTGGCTGATTGATGGATGAGCCACATGAACGGCATTGATTGCTTATTTAATATAAATTATTTTAAATGATTTAGCACCTGCTGCACCTTTGTGCAGCCCACAGGTGCAGGGAGAAGCTCCCTCTGCAGCCTGTCATGATCTCTCTGCCACCTGCGGCTCTGCCACGCCCATATTTCTGCTCCGTGCTGCATCAGCTATTGATGTGCTGCTGTGCTTTTCTCTACAATTTAAATTTAAACGCTGTAATATTTTAAATAAACTATCCATGCATGGATTGTTTATTTAAAATATTACAGTATTTAAATTTAAATTGTTTATTTACACAGAAGGAGGGAGATTGGGAGTGAAACTTGAACTTGGACTACTGTATCACTTACTTTGCAGTTTTTCACTTATCGTGGGGGGCGTGGTCCCCAAAACACCGTGAGAATCGAAGAACTACTGTAATTCCTTTTTAACATAGTCCTTATTGTTAAAGAGTTACTGTTTAAAAATAATGCCTGGAAAAGTTTTACTTTGATACAACATTCCAGATGCATCTGATATATAACGAAATGATTTACATTGACATGTATTTCTGGGGGGGAAAAAAATAAAAAGTATTTTAAAAAGAAACAAAACAAAATAAACAAAGCCTATCAGGTATGCCATGATGATGCAGAAAGTCATGTACAACACTAGTTAAGCTATAGTCTTAACCATTTCTGATATTCCATGTTATTTGTTTGATGCTGTAAACAGGAGTGTCAAACTCAATTACAATGGGAGGCAACGTATTACTGGAAATTTCATATTTAATTTTTCAGGCTTTAAATTTTGCGTGTGTAGGGGAAACAAAAAGAACTGCTAGAAAGTTGATCTGTCACAGTTTATCAGACCAGTTTAAAACATTTAAAATATCTAGGTGGACAGATCAGATTTAACAAAGGACAGATGTGGCCTGTGGGCATTAAAGATGGCACATGTGCTTTGTAGGAAAACTTTGCACAACTTTTTACAATGACATGTATTCTATTTGATACTCACGTGCTCGTGGGCAGCAGCACCGTTCAGGACAGCAGGGACAGCTGACGTAGCAGCAGCAGGTGTGAGGACAACACTGGCACCAACAGATCCCGATCAGCATGAGCAGCAACAAAAAGCCCAAAACCACCAAAAGCACCAGGAGCCAGTCTGTGTGGACCACAAAGAGGTCATTTGTGTTACAGCTTTACAGTTTGCCAGCATTCAGGAATTCAACTAAGGGATAGACACGTTAGAATACTTTTTAACTCAGAAATACATGTAATGTTGATTGTTTTATGTATTTAACTTGCTTTTTATAGTAAATCCTTTAGGACAAGTAGCACTGAAAGAAGAAGAATCAAAGTAGAAAGAGACAAATCTTCTGATTGAGTTTAATCAAACAGGAAGAGTTGATCTGTATAATATGCTGCTGAGCTGTAGAAATTGAGAAGAAAGAAGCAGAAGTCTGTGTTACAACTAGCCCATTTTCTGGGATCACAAAACATGTTAGCCCACTGCTAATACCCTTATTTCCCAAGTTTTGTCCCAACTAGAAAATCCAGTTCACACTGCAAGTCAGTTCAGGCAGACCATAACACAGACAGGGCAACGCTACGCTTGTTCCAAACATTTGAACATACATATAACCAGACAAGGAAATGTGTGCTGAATCATTTTACTGCTCAGCACTGAAATGCAAGACGAAACCAAAAGCCACATTAAAGAGATGCACATTTCATGTGTGAGAAATCTAGCAAGGTGAAATAAAGGCACACTAATTCTTGGAATCAAATAATGTCTCATCTACAGCTACTCACAGTTAACTTCAGCTATACAGAGAAAGCTCCTTGGATGAAAAGCAAAACAAATGTTTTACAACAAAAATGTCTACCGTAATTTCTAGTCTATAAGCTGCTACTTCACATGCTTTGAAACATTATGGCTTTTACAATGCTGCGGCAAATTTATGGATTATTTTATTTTGACGGGCTAACAAACTTCATGCTGCCAAAACATTTAACTCGATACACCCGGGCGCTCACATAGCTGCCCAATATGCATCTCTACTTGGGGGTGGGTCCTTGTGACTCAATGAGACTACCTGTATAAATAAAGGTTAATAAATAAATTAATTAATCTGACCAATGAAATGAACAGGCCTCAGTGGACCAATGAAATGGGGAGGGGAGGAAAGAACAAAGGGGGACTTCCCTTCATGCACAGAGCAATTTTTGCTCAATGCTGCCAGTGGATTCTGACAGTGGAGTAGGAGGACAACAAGCTTGCACATTTTTTTATTTTTTTAATAGCCATGTTACAGACACCGCTCAGAAAAAAACATCTACTGTACATATTTGTGTGTTACCTGCACGCATTTAATTAAAAGTTAAAAATAAAATCTTTCTGTGTACATATGTTACAATGTGGACAACCATGGCCAATATATGTACAAAGTTTTATATTTATTTTTTATTTAGTGTGTGCAGCTTCTATTCGAGTGTGCTCAATAGTCCAGAAATTACGGTAGTTTCCTTAGATTCAACTTGCCAACTTGACCCAGGAAACCACGAATCTACAACAGCACAATGCAGTTTAAAAATAAAAGTAGGAAAAAAGCACAACAGAGTCATTCACTAAATAGTTTTAGTTTTAACCCCAAGGAAGATGTTTGTTGCTGAGGAATAAAGCCTGTTCTTATAATTTATCATATTTGCCACAAACATTAAAACAGTGTATTTACAAACTGAATGACCTCATTTTATCTTAAATGTTCAAATCGTTTAGAAGAATTTAGGGACTGAATCCTAAAGCAAATACAAGCTAAACTCTAATAACCCCTATTCACTTTTATGAAGGGACTAGATCAACTAAATAAAGGGGCTCGTACTACCTTCCATAACCAGTAAGTCAATGCCAGGCAGGAGGTCAGTAGTATTTGACTTTCTCTCTGTGAAAGAAAGATAAAGCCACAATTACTTTAAGGTGATATCTGTCTAACTTTGCTGCGTACAATTTATGACTCCAAATAGAGAACTCCGTTTGTGGCAAACATCCTCTCTCGTGAATAGAAGTCCCCTAGTTCAGTCACTTTCGCAATAAGCCAGAGTTGTGGTTGTTTTGGTACATTTTCCCCCTCACAAATTTGAATAAGAAAAAAGATTCATAGAAAAAAAGGAAGTGAGGAGAACAGTCAGAGCAAGGAATGTTCTTCAAATATTAAAAAGACTCACCAAGTACAATGAGTTCAACGTAATCTTCACCAGTTCCTGTCAGATCCTGGGATGAAACCACAGAGCAGATGTACACACCGCTGTCCCCCCATGCAGTTTGTGCGATGTTTAGGTCTGCATCTATGAGTAACAATTTTCACATTTTTTATAGTTATTAAAACATCAGATTAAATTCTTATTATAACCATTTCATACCAATATTTTGTCATTTCAAAACAAGCTAATCAAGATATTTGAACTCACTGAAAATGTGTGGATACTTCTTTTCCGAGGGCTCACTGCTTTCATTCTTTAGAAAAGCTTGTATACTTAGATCTAGTGTGCAAAGTTTTAGTAAATCTAGAATCTTACTGGGTTGCAATTGCTGGCAATTAGTTGGCATACAGCATTTATGAGGGAGTCTCCAAAATGTCTCAAATTTTTGCTGGTATACCGGTACTCAATTTCCTTGCCAATCATAAAAGCATACAGTATTGTAGCTTGGATTTTTTTTAACCAAATAAATAAATACAAACTGTGCCAAAAGTTTCCTCTCAAAATAGTGGCAGGAATCCCAAACCCTTCCCAAAACCAAGGATATGGTTTTGCAGTTTAATTCTTACAATATCCTGAGTCACCAACTAATCTACGATAGTTGCACTCCAGTGAGACGCTACCCTGGAGCTCAGTTTACATGACCCAGATCCAGTTACTGCTGATGATCCTGTATGCCAACTTCCCTTTCACTGATAGTAGGGCTGGGTGATATGGGCCAAAATTAATATCTCGATTATTTTTTTTATTTTTTTACACAAATTGTGATATACAATATATATCTCAATATTTTTTTTTCCATAAAGTAATAACAAAAATATACTGTATTTGAGTCCAAGTTTTGTCCCAATTGTCATGCAGGCACATTTATTAACAGTTGTAACTGTACAAAATAAATGCCTAAAAAATAAACTATTTACATATATTAAATAGTTTATTTTTTAGACATTTATTTAAATATATTAAATAATAATCCTCTTCAACTGAGGGCAGCTGTGGCTGAGAGGCTAGAGCAGTCGTCCTCCAGTGGGAGAGCTGGGGGTTCGATTCCACCAGCAGTCACATGCTGAAGTGTTCCTGGGCAAGACACTGAACCCCTCATTGCCTCTGATG
>JARVLU010001073.1:7232146-7244026 GCA_031762415.1 Simpsonichthys santanae | reverse complement strand
GATCTTATCTGTATACCCAAGCTTTGTGTTAGATTAATAATTTGTCCCCTGCTGTTTTTCTGGTTGAGACGGATAAAATAATTTGTGAAACAGCTACAATTCAATCAGCTTTAATGTGAAAGCTGACACAGGTAGAGGAAAGACTTAGCTGGTTTAACACAGCCCAGTCATTTATAATCCCAGTACACCATGGTGATGTTTCATTCACAAACTGAGTTTATTGTGGAGAGACGTCACTGTTTGCAGCAATATATATATATATTTTTCTTCTCTCTACCAACATTCGTCTTTGCAGAGAGGTGGTGACAGCTTTTTTTTTTTTTTTTTTTTCAGTTTAGACTCCTTTAAAGATTTCCTGATGGGAGGCTTGGAGAAGCATGACCAATTGATTGGAAGGCTGCAGCCAACATGTCGCCTGAGTGTAAGTGAGGGTACTTAGACAAATCAACAAGAACAGGCTGAAGCCCGAAGCAGCGGATTACAGATGAGCTGCTGAGAGCTGCAACGAGAACTGCATCAGGGAGAACGGTAAGTTTAGAGGACTCCTGAAGAAAGTTCTTCTGTCCTAAATGTAACATTCAGAAACTGCTTCTTTTTGAGTCAACAGGAAATTATGATTATTCATTCAACCTTTATTTATACAGGTTATTCTCATGGGATTACAGTAATTTATTGAATATATAGTTGGGTCCCACACCTCCACACACCACACCTTTCATAACACAGGCAGTGACACCTTTATTTCCCATAATGGCTTATTTTAAAGGAGCTCATACTCAGATCTTCAGAGAAGCAGCTCATGAGCATCAGCTCATCTGTAATCTACTGAAAAATATGTTTTTAATAAAGGTTTCAAAACTTTAAAAAAAAAAAAAAAACTGGACCATTTGACCAAAAAAAAAAAAAAAAGTTACAGAAAGACATAACATTGTTTGTGATGACTGACATGAGCTGAAATGTCAACACTACTGGCACAACAAAGTTCAGTCAGGTCATCTGGACAGTTTCTTTTTTTGTTGAGATGATTTGTCCTTAATCCAAAGGATTTACTCAATCTGAGAAGCCACCAAACAAAACAGATTCCCACTAACAGTTTACTCCATTGTGGGGAAAATCAGTTTGTTGGCAATAAAATGGCCTCCGGAGCCCGCCCTCTCCCTTGTCAACTCCTCTGAGACAAGATCTGACTGAACATTGTTGGGTTTTATACCTGGATTATTAAAAATGAACTTTGGTGTGAACCACTTTGGCATGACTGTCTCAGAAGAGTTGACGAGGGAGAGGGTGGGCCCCAGATGCCATTTTGGTACCAGCACACTGTTTTGTCCACTATGGAGTTTGTTGTTAAGGGGAATAAGTTTTGTTTGATGGCTTCTCAGATTGAGGAAGTCCTTTGGATGAAGGACGAAACGTCTCATAACAAACAAATAAGTCGTCCAGATGACATGACTGAACAATGATGGATTTTTTTGCCTGGATTATTGAGCATCAACTTTGGTGAACACTACTGCTAACTTATTTTATGGATTCAACTCAAATATTTAAATAGTGTTTTAGATGTGCAGAGACAAAGTCAAAGGTTTTCAAACATTACATTTATTTTTTGTTCCAACAACAGGAGCATGCTGAAGTTTTCTGTTCAGAAATTCAAGTGTTTGATTTTGCTCTGTGTTTTTTTCAATCGTTTCAATTCAAATTGTTGTTCTTCTAGTTTTTGATCAAAAGCTTTAAACCGTTTTCACCTTATTTGTATGAAGCAATTAAAAGTGGAACAACATGCAGACAAGATTTCATTTTATTGAAAACTTTGAGGGATTTCCTGAACTACACACACACACACATTAAATTGCACACACACACACACACACACACACACAACCACATCCTTGTTTTGATCTTTAACCGAGAAGAAAATGTCTGTTAAGAACGAGCTCTTAGGTCCGTTTAAATCCTCAAAGCACGAAGACAGAAAAATATATTGATCTCAACAAATTGCTCCATTGCTGCTGATAAATTGCAGCACAGCTTCGTGCTGTCATTAAAATTAAATGCAAAATTTAACGAAAGCTTGCTGGATTTTAAATCAATCTCAAATATGAAATTGTAAATCAAAACAAGCAGTTTTTTTTTTTAACTGCGTGGTGAGTTATTTCAGCTGTTTCTTTTTAAAGATTTCAAAAAGAGGATTATGACTCAGCAGTAGCCATATGTGTACGATATAATTCAAAAAGTTTGTTTTTGTCAGGTTTAAGATAAAGTGTTTGAATCGCTGAATTAAAATAAAAAATAAAATAAAAAAACAGTTGTGGTCTTGTACGTTGTGTTGATTGGACTTGTGTCGTTTAGCGTTCCATAAGATTTTTTGAGTATTTGTGGGGTGGAGGGTTGAGGAGCTGGTGCTCAAGCCAGCAGTTAATGGTAAGACACCCTGAACAGGTCGGTCCATCAGAGGCTAATTCAGCTGCAACCCCCACCACCTGCTCCTCCGGGCACCGTAGATGGCCGCTCTCTGCTCCACACAGAGGGCTGTGGTTGCATCTTCGTGCGCCGTTCTCTGGTGACCCCTGAAGAAGGGAAGAAAACAATTTTTTTTTTAAAGTTTAACACTGGATCCAAACAAGGATGGAAATATATTTTTAACCTTTAAGTCAAACCTCTAACTCACATTGTGCACTTTTACAATTTTACTTTGCATCAAGTATAAGAAAAATGCTCTTATGGCAGTTTAATCTCATTTGAAAAACCTTTGTGTTGCTCCGCCAATGCACATCCGCTGTGTAGAAATATTATAAATGTGGTAAAAAATCCACCATGTGACGTTTCCTTGCATCAGTTTAAGTTTTGACCTGTTTTATTTGACATCTCCCTCATGTCCCGTCTCAATTTTCACAACCTGCTGGCTTGTTTCTAAAAACGTCCATCCCCACGGAGCCCTATTTTAAAGTGTCGATCATGAATAAAAAAATAAACAAGCTTACTGCACAAAAATATTGTTTTGGTCTCTGTAGCTGTCACTCTGAGTGACAGATAAATGCCATGGCAGCTACCCAATGCTCCTCTTACATGTCATTCTGAAAACTCTCGATGGCAACAGCCAAAAGACAAACTCGAGACGTGAAAACCGCAGTCCACAGGCTCTGGAGGCTGGTATCAGAGGGGCGACATCAAACTCTTCTTTGTTTTTAAGATGCAAACCGAGGAAAAAACAGTCATGGGAATTGGTGGTGTTGAACATTTTTTACAACGATGAAGTGCGGAGCCAATTCTGGGCACCGTGTCACTGCTATTCTGAGCTGCCAAACCAAACTGCCATGCCACGGAGGTTCAGCCGACAGACATCGCTCTGCAGCACATAATGTGGAACCATAAACTCAGAGCATGTTTGTGCAGCGAACCTATTGCCGAACAAACAAATGAACATTTCATAATTAAATTCAAAACTTAGAGCAGTTACCGGTACATGTCCTGTCACGGAAGACAACACAACGAACACATTTACATGAAACTTGAAGTCAACCTCAGTTAAAATCACTGCCAATGCAACAAACCTTTAAAAATAGCTTTAAAACAATCAGACAGGTATTAACCTGAAACCTAATGTGTTGAGTTTGGATTTGGTAAATGTTCCAAATGATTGTGGTGTTTCTTATTAGATATATTTATATATATGTAAACTTAATTTTCCTCATGGGATCAGTAGAGTATCTTTCTGCTTCCAATAGTCAGGTCCTCTGGATGGTTTGTTTTTGTTGAAATATTTAATCTTTCATCCAAAAGACTTCATAAGTCAGAGGAGCCACAACAACTCTGTTTTTTTTTTTTTTTTTCCCCTCTTTGTGCTCTGGTGAAGACAGACGCATCTTCCTGTGCTCCACACCCCCCACTTCCCTGCTTTCCATGCTCTCTTTCGTCTTGTAAACCCTTAAAAAGCCTCTTTTTTTTTTTTTTTTTCCCTGCATAGCGTCCTAAATCTGTACTATGCTATGACCTTCCCTTAAAATTCTATGTCTTCACCGGCTTAAATGTACATGCATCATATTTGTGTGCTATGCTGTGGTAAAAAAAATTTAATGCCTCAAATCGTGCCCTGTCGATGTGAGAGATATTTTTTATACCGTCTCTCCTCATGTTTTCTTCCCTTTTCTTATCCAAGCAAAAGTATTATTTTGAATAAGAAAGACTGCGCTCATTAGCAGCAGCTTCGTGCACTGCGTCCACCTTTCGGACAGCTGTATACGTACATGTTCTCGCTGTATCTCGGTGCAATGATAATAAAGCTTATTCTGATTCTGAAATGGCACCTCCACATAGTGGGTCAACCAGTTTGATGGTACTCGGATGGTTGTTGGAGTCCGCCCTCTCCCCCGCCACCTCTTTTGAGGCATCTATGGTCAAAGTGGTTCAAAATGTTAATGTTCAATAAGCCAGGTAAAAAAAAATATCCAACACAGTTAAGTCAGGTGGTTACTTTTTGTTTTCTTTTGGTCCACATGTTTTGTAGATGAAACGTTTCAACCAAGAGAAACCGTCCAGAGGACCTGACTTCATTTTATTGGATTATTGAGCATGAACATCTTTCTACCACTCTGTTCCATTCAAAGTGGTCAACACTGGAAAAAGGACTCGTTTCCTTTTCCCTGTTTCTTGATGCGAGTGTCTTTATCCTTTCAGTAGGTGGTTCTCATAAAAGCTGTCAGTCCCCTTCAGCTCCGGGATTGGCTTGCCTCCTCTGGAGGAGTGAGGGGGGGGGGGGGGGTGCAGTGGGCGGTGCGGTGGAGCCACATGGAGCCAGCTGGATGTTTCTGTGGCTGTTAGTCTGTTCCGTCCTCCGATGGAGTCATCTGGACACCGTGGAGCAATTCAGCGCATCATCAGCATCTTCTGTGCTGGAGAGGAAAAAAAAAACTGAACTGACTTTTAAATTACCTGAATCTTGTCCTGTAACGTTTATTCTTTTGCTCGCGGACCACTAAAACAAACAAACAAACAAACAAACAAAAAAAGACTGGTTTGTGCGTAAAAGTCTTTTGATGGAATGAAACATTCGGAAGGGACTGGCATCGATTCCTTGGACTTGAATCTTTCACTCACAACGATTTTAAAGGTTTCTGTGCATTTTAAGAAAATTGTTCAATAAACATTTTATTGCATGTTTTTGGGAACCTTTTCCTTCGCGGACAGGAATTTTATATTTTTAGAAGAATCATTTTGACTTCTCTGGGAAATCCTTTTTATCTTTTTATTTTTGCATAAAAACTGGTTTGATGGAAACATGACTTTGGTTCTTCTGAACGTCCTGCTCCAGCTGCTTCTGCTCCATCTCTCACCGGTGAGCGTGTCCGCGCAGCGCAGACATGCAGCGCGCTACTTCGGGCACATTGCAGAAAACTCCCCGGCTGGGACGCCTGTGGACCGGGTCATGATTCCGCTGCTCACCGCGCAGTGCCCGGATACGAATCTCAGCGCGAGCCTAGGCGGGAATTACGCATCGGATTTCCGGCTCGTTCACAGGCACCGGGACCACCGGGACCACCTGAGCTTGGTCTCCGCGAAACCTTTGGACCGGGAGTTTATAGCGATGTACGAGCTGACCGTGGAGCTGCCGCCGAGGTGTCAGAGGAGAGCAGCTGCCATCCAGGTGGAGGTGTCAGACAGGAACGACAACATCCCCAGCTTCACCAGCGGGAACAGAACGGTTGAAGCAGATGAGCTGACTCCTCTCGGAACCGAGCTGGCTCGCTTTGACGCAAAAGACAGAGACGCGGAGAAAAACGGACGCGTAACTTTTTACGCGTCGCCGGAGGAGTCCAACCTGCACGTGGTTCCGCAGACCGGACAGGTGCGGCTGGTCGGGTCCCTGCTGGGGCTCAGCCAGGTGACTCTGCGCCTGTACGTGAAGGACAGAGGCGACGTGGCGCTGATAGGAGAGCCCGTGTTCCTGCGCGTCAACGTCCGGAGGTCCAGCAGGGTGCGGCGGGTGTCCCGAGCTCTGCCCGAGGATCTAAGCTACTTGGTGACCGTTCCAGACCACATCAGAGTCGGGGATCTGGTGTTCACGGTGCCGGACCAGAGGTTTGAGCAGAGGTGGTTCGAGGTGATGTCTGAAGCAGACTCACCTGTGCAGATCGAAAGGGACTCTGGGCGTTTGTACCTGGCGCGCAGTCTGAGGGAACCCGCGGAGGTGGTGGTGAAGATCCAGAACGTCCGAGGTGAGTCAGAGTCTTTTCCCTCGATCCGCGCGTAAAAACGCTTGAGTGTTGGCACGGCGCTGGTGTTTGGGTGAGTCTGCTCCACTTTCATCCAACTGATGACTGTGAGCACGTTAGGTTTTCTTGTTTTTTGCATATTTTAGTGATAATAATTTTTTTTTGTATTATTTTATTTCAAAATTTCCCACTAAAGAATAGCTTCTCTGCTCAAACAAAACCGAGTTTCACGTCATGTCACTGTGCGCAGCAGCTGATCAGAGTCTGTGGATCTTGTTTAGACTTGATCACAAACCAAGAGCTGATTTGAAGATCTCAGTTAGGCGCGCGTGCAGCATCACCCCCGCTGCTTTGCCTCAACCTTCAGTAACGACTTGTTTCCTCAGAGACTGAGTGCAGCTCATTCATCCAGACTCTGTGCTGGCTTCTCTCCAGCTCCGTTGAAATCGACCTCAACCGTCAACGGCTACTTTCCCCTCTTTCATTCATTCCTCACAACTCTCTGCTGAACGCTGCCAAGTGTGTGTGTGCGTGCGTGTGAGTGTGTGTGCGCGTTCTCCAGAAAGACAGAGTCAGATGGAAGGTGCTGCAGGTTGTGAAAGGACAAACTGTGTTTTTGTGTTGTAATGAGGGAGGAAACACACTCCAATTCACACACATTTCACTTTTACAGGTGACACACACACACGTCTGATAGTTCTATCTGGAGCTTTTTGACAGTTTCTGATAACGAGATGTGTTTTGATGTGAATATTAGACTTCTGAAAGTCAAAGTCTGCAACACGTTTCTCATCTGTGGTCTGTTTAATGTTCATAAAGGAATTATTGATTTCAGATAAACTGCTTTCATGTCTTAAGCATTATTATTTTTTAAAACTTCTGTTGTTCCAGATCAATTTTCTAATTATCGTTACGCTGGTGAGTTGTTGATGTGAATGCTGTGCTCTAAAAATGTATTTAAAGTTTGGATTTGCACATGTCACTCCAATTATTTGGTTGAAAACCACCTGGATCAATCTATAGTACCTTGATCTTTGCTGCTTTGGTGGTTTTTGTTTGTCGTTCTTATTATTGTATGAACAAAGATTTAGTCATGTTACCTATAACTGTTTAACAGTTTGGTTCTGTGCATTAAGATAAGATAAGATTCCTTTTTATTAATCCCACAGAGGGGAAATTCACATTGCAGCACAGAGGACAGAGCAAAATTAACAATTGCAAATTGTTTGCAGTGTTCTCACTTTGAGCCTTAATGGCAAGATCATGAATTAACTAAGAGGTGGAAAAAACTAAACCAATAAAACATGAAATAGATATCTCTTAAATTGTGCCATTATTAGTACAACTTTATTTTCTTCTTTCGGCTGCTCTTTTCTTCTGGGGTCACCACAGCAAACGAACTCACATGAAGAATTGTTGATTGTTTTTGCACCGGATGCCCTTCCTGATGCAAACACAGACGACCGAGCTACCACAGCCCTCTGTGTGGAGCAGAGAGCTGCCATTTAGGGCACTCTGGGGAGCAGGTTAGGGTTCAGAACCTTGCTCAAGGGCCCAGAGTGGGGCAAATGAGGGTGGAGTGGCACCTTTCCAGTCCCCATTTTGATGTTGTCGGTACTGGGAGTAGAACCAGCAACCTTCTGATTGCAGGCCCACCTTCTCTAACCACTGTGTCACCACTCCCCTGCCACTATTAGTATAACTAATCAACAACAATTAAACTTTTGATGCTTTCACGTTTATTATTTTACACAAAGTTAAAGACACAACAAAATAAACTAATGTATTCCATGTGATAATGTTCAAAATAGTTTCAATGAAAAGATGAAGTTTTGGAGGTGGTTGAGAGAAAACGCAAAAATTCATAAACCAGCATGTGCAGATGCAGCAGCTTGGTGGCCTCAATACATTTTGAATAAAACCTGTTGCTTCCATTTATTTATTACTTTTATTTAAGAAAAAAAAAAACCTTTAAAACCCCTCTAAGTTTGATATAAACTTACTGCTGCCATATCGTTCAAATGACAAAATTCTGTTTAAAGTTCAATTTAACTTTCCCCTTCCTCTCACAGATGATTAAAAAAATCCAATTTGTCTGTCAGTCACAATCATCAGCTCACTCCAGACCGGCTCAACTACCGCCAGACTGTTACTGAAATGTGCTTAAAACAAATCAAAGAACTATTTGAGAGCAGCATTAATCAGGGCTGCTGGCCAACGTGCTGTCAGTTTAAAATGTGCTGAAGACCTGCAGCTCTGATCTGTTTGACAGGATGAAATGTCATCCAGATGCTGTGACCTCCCCCCACCTCAAAGGTAAATGTTTAAGCGAGAGCCTAAAGTCCTCACATCTGGACGTCAATGCTGGCAGCTTGTTTTGGCAAAATATGGCCAATCAGTCAATCCAAACTGCATCCCGGCTGTTTATTTGTGAAAATTAGTTGTGTTTGCTCACCTGGAGCCGTCCCAGGTCCGAACGCAGGGGCTGTAACAGATCCAGAGCCGTGGACAGGAAGCGTTGTTTGCGTTGAAGTCGGCTGCAGAGCTCAGGTTAGCTCTGGTTTGTGGCCACAGAGGAAGTGCATGTGATTTGGTCGACACGGAGCTGAATGCGCTGTAAACTGGTCGAATGATTGGGACGGCCTGCTTTATGTCGGCTGGTTTTGATCTGTGGGAACCAGGTCTGAGCAGCAGCCATCATCTGGAGGAAGCAGAAAATCGACCTCTCACTGGTCAGCTGACTCAGCAGATGCTCTTTGGGTGGTTTCAACCAGCAGCAGTCAATCATCCGTCATCAGCAAATAAAGTACAATTATTGTCAACTCCATAAAAATGAAGAAACAACATCAACAAAAAACTAAAATTGACTGTACAGTATTTCCTCGTTTAATGAGGGGGTTCAGTTTCGAATCCGCCCGCGGTAAGTGAAATTCCGCAAAGTAGTGATGTTATTTATATATACACATATTAAGGCTTTAGAAACCCTTCTCACACGCTTGCAATGTTTTAAATTCAAGTCATCTTTATTTATAGAGCACAGTTAAAAGAGATAAACTGCTAAACTACATCATTTTAACAACATAAATACAGTATTGTATATGTAGCTACTAAATTTTACTTAACATGCTCTGCAGAACAGCAGCGGTTCGGTTCGTTACCGGACCGACTCTGTTCCATTTCTGCAGATGTACCCTGTAGCAACAAAGCCCACAATCATCACTCTAAGCTCTTAAACCTACCAATTTTAACATGCTTATATGTAGCTAATATGTTTTACTTACATGTGTGTCCCTGCTTGGAGATCCTTGTTGTTGGTCAGTTGAAAAGATGAAAACATCCTGTTCAGTTTTAGATGGGCCAACGGACAACTGGCCACGCATGTCCACTGATGGCTTGTTGTTGGTCGGTTGAAAGAAATGAAAAAACGTCTCGTTGAGCTTCAGATGGACCACCAGATCATCAGCCATGCACAGTGACTCAGAGCTCCACATGGGTGGTCTACCAGCTCTTGAGATTCACAGTCTGGAAGTCCTGGTTCTGCTCTGGGGGCAGTGATCAAATCAAAACTTCGCCTCTGGTTTTATCATCAGAAGGAAGCAGGGATTCTGGGCAGGGCCCTGTTGCCTTCTGGGAAATGTGGCAGTTATGAGCGGGAATACAGGCTTGTTGAGAGAAAACTACAAAACGGCAGTGCCTGTCCAAAGTATTTTATTCTTCATTAACTTTTTACTGTACAGTAGAGTATCTAGTACTGTCCCAATCATGTGAATAATATTAAAGTTGACAATCATGTGTCCTGTACAAACCACAATAGAGCGAGTCCACAGAAGTCGAACTGCGAAGTAGAGTGACAACTGTGAATATTAAAGTCGCAAGTTTGATGTGAGATCATTTCATATGGAATTTATTTTCATCATATTAAAATATAAATTTTGCATTTTTCTAGCCATCCTCTTGCCCTTGTGACAAAATGACGAGACTGAGGCCTTATGGGTCATTTTGACCCAAAGGGAGCAGGAGGGTGACAGCATCAAGGTGGATCCAGCAGATTTTGTCTCATGCTCTCATTGTACAGAAGTTAAATGCTGTCAGAGTGAATGATGCAGATGTTTTAGTTTCCCTTCAAAACAAGCTTTCTTACACCAAAACAGCTAAAGAGTCTGAATGCTGTGCACTTGAACTCCTATTGATTATTTTAAAATGTGCTTTTTTTGAATGTACGTTTCGTTACTGACCCCATTCAGAGCCGTGCATTGATTAGTTTTCACGCAGATACTCCTTTGTGCCCTTTTCAAACTGGGAGTGTGTCAACCTAGACCTGCTCCAGTTAATACACAATGTTAGGTAGATAATAGTCTCTGGATAAGTGTATTATACAACCCTGATTCAAAAAGACCAATCCAAATATTTAATGTCAAACTTCACACAGTCTTGTTTAGTGAAAGCAGGCGATCAGCCTTTCAGGCCCAAAGCTGAGCTTCAAACTATCAAAACTCAAAAAAGCAAATAGAAACATTTGTTAATGCAAAAAACAAAACCATGGAACTTACGATACGTCGTGCTTTTTTCCTAGTTCAATTTAACTCTAAAAATGCAACACTAAACAAAATAAACAGTAATACACTAAAAACTTTGCTTTTATTTGTTCATTCCGCACTGATGTATGAGACATGGGTGCAAGCAGCCATGGCTGACTGAAATATGCATTCTGTCTTGTTAATGTACTTTCTGCTGAACTTTCTTGTTGGAGAAAGATGGAACATTGTGGTTTTTAGTGTCTTTCACATGAACAATCATGCATCTTTGTCAGGCGAAACAAACGATCCCATCATGTTAAGTCAGCCTCAAAAAATGTGCATGTTTGAGTTAAACTTTCATGAAGAGCCACTCAATAATTTTCCAGGTTATAAACTGAGCAGAACGTGTGTCAGATCCAATTAGCAGCAACAGTGTGAACATTTTATTTCTGTTCTGCAACCACGCGGTGTTTCTGCTACCTTTGAAGATACACTAAATATTTTAGTTTTATAGACATTGTCAAAACAGACTATAGTTGGTTGAATTTCACATTTGTTAAGATGCTATTTGTGCCAGATGAATTTCTTCAGCCATTTATGACATTCACAAAACCTTGATTTAAAATTTGTTGCATTTCTAAATATTGCTTTGTGATACACAAGGCAATACAACACATGAATGTAGCGTTTGTCATAAATGCAAGAGCTGCATATTTCAACAATTACTTCCACCTATTTATGAAGTATTTTATATTTAAGATGACTTACTTTTATTGAACAACTGCATCCGTTGAGCTAATTAGATGCCTTATAAATTGTTTCTTTATGTCAAGTCGTTCAGAATACCTCTTTCTTCCAGTTAGCTAACTGTTAACAATGGTATGCCACAAGTTTCAGTCTTAGGTCCCACCCACATCACAATCTACATACAGTACATAATGTAGGTCAGATTATCCCTGATGTATCCTTACATTTCTATGCTGACGACAAAGTGGTTTCCTGTCGAGCTAAAACAGTTGCTACGGTTTTCCAGCTTTTGCAATCAGCTTTTGACATCATCCAATCAGATTTGTTCCATCTCCAACGTGTACTAAACAACAAAAAATCGAAGGGATGAAGTTTTAAAACAGGAAGTCGGTCCCAGCAGTTCTTCCCTC
>JARVLU010001073.1:7191773-7202546 GCA_031762415.1 Simpsonichthys santanae | reverse complement strand
TGTCCATTGGTTCATGAGATATTTACTTCTTTAATAATTATATAAAAAGCTAGAAACTAAATAATTTATATTGTCTTTGTTAGTGGCATGTCACTGTGAGCTGCTGAATTACTGCTAACTTAGGTCCACATGTTAAATTTTTAAAATTTTGATATTTTCTATATAGTATGTGTGTGATTTGCTTCGACTCCAGCCACTGGACCAACGGTTACTCCCTCACTCTCCATTTCCAACGGATTAAGCTGCTCGTGTGAAATGCAGTGCTGTGGAACAAAAACGTATCGTCCCCGTCAGTGTGGGCAGAAGGCGCCGCATCATTTCATGTGCAAATGAAGCTCTCTAATTACAGAGCTTTCAATTAGACCCTGTGCCAAAAAAAAAAAAAAAAAAAAAAAATCAGTTTTTTTTTTTTTTTCGACAGGAAAGTGCTGAAAACAGAACAACTGAGGTGGACATGTTAGTCTGCATCTGCTGCACTCGTGCATTTGTTTACGTCGTTGCATTTTTCAGCGTGCGCATGCATTTCTTGCACGCAAGCTCTCGCGCTGTTGTGAATCCCCTAATAATTGCTGCCAATCAAACCCTTCAGGCACACAAACAAACACCGAGCTTCTGCTTCGTCTCCGGCTCTGAGGACCCACAACACCCAAAGACACCCAAACGCACCCACAGATGAGGCCGAGCAGTGAGACCTCAGTTGTCAGTGAAACAAAAGCTGCAACAGTCTGAGTGGTAGGTTGCCTGTCGAAGCTGCTGAATGGACTCATTGTTACCTCTCTTTGCCCTGGCTGTCGACTTAATTGGCCCCTGTAGAGACAAGGTCGGGAGCTCCTTTTGCAGACGAGGGCCCGGGAGAACCTACACGTTTTAAAGAGCAAAGCAAGCGTTGGGGGGTGGCGGGGGTGGGGGTGGGGGTGTATGTTTACAGCACACACAGGATGGGTTTATATCAAAAAGGTGCAATTTTAGAGGCACACATACTGTCACAGCCGGTATTTTGTTGTTTTTATTGTGACATGGCTGGAATGTTTTGGATAAAAATGTCAAAAAAGCTAAGTCTATGTTTGTGTTTAGGAAAATGATTGAGTGAACTTTTGAAAAAATACATATATAAATAGTGAAAACTACAAGTACTATATACAGTACTAATGAATTATTATGATTTATAAAGTTGGTTCTTGGATGATTATTGTTTAAATCAGTTGTTTGAACAGATTCTGTTCAAAGAAGGGGGCAGATATAAGATTTTTTTTTCTTCTCCTGCTTCCTTTCATTTTAATTTTTTTTTTTTTATTAATACGGTTTTGTAAATATTTTGTGTTTTAAATTTGAAATGAACCAATAAATAAATAAATAAAAACATGGCAAATTAGAACGCATTGTCAAATGCTAATAGACACAGAGCTTATATGAGCATAAAAACGTTATTGTTAGAGCCAAAGCTTATATGTTTGTTTGTTTGTTTTTTCCAGTACTGAGTGATATTTTAAGTATTTTATTAATAAATGTGTTTACTGAAGAGGGAAAGTTTTATAACTTGGTATTATCTGGCTCCAAAATTGTAACATATATGAAGTGGCACATAAAAAATATATATAAATATATAAATTATTTTAACGAAAAAAGCATAAATTAAACATGTCAGAGTTCACCAGTCATATGAAACATGTTTGTAACACGCAGCTGAAAGCACCTGGGAACAGAGACAACGAGGGGTCACAGATGATTCTTCCTTGATGTGTAGGAGGTGCCGGGTCCAAATCCCAAACAAGCCCCAAATTGTTGCAACCTGGTGCAGCATCTGGAACAAACAGGGAGACAGAGTGAGAAAGAAACTAACAAAAAGAACTCAAGACCAGAAACAATTACACTTCATTTCTTCTATTTACTTTTCATTTTATATGCTTTTATATGATTGTTACCTCATCTGTGCTCTTTGTTTAAAACTGTATAAATAAAAGTTGAATGAATCCAAGTGAACTCATATCTACTCAGGTAGTCCCAGCAGAAGCAGGAAGAGGTCTTAAAGTAGACAACAGAACAATTTGTCTTCCTGAAAGACAAATAGATTAGACAGACCCTGAGTGATGGGGTTGCACAGGATGCAAAAATATTGCGTTTATAACGATGATGATGATGAAAACAACAAACCAAAAAAACGCTGCTCTGTTTGTATTCCATCACCGAGATGAAATTAATCATCCTCGTTAGTCATTTTTAATCTAATAATTTAATAACCAGATGAGTCTCGTAAATCCAACCAGATGCCTGGTTTAGTAATCTGGCAGAGGGATCCTGTGAGGATTTCAGGAGCTGTCCAAAAGACTAGATCCAGTGACATTTGGCAGAGTTTTGGGAGCTGATGGCATCAGCGCAGCAGATGGACCTGGGCATTAGTCCACTGTCGCTGAGTGTAACAGGCTGCTGGTGTTAAACCGGCCGTTCGCTCAGTCGAGCAGATAAAGGACAAGAAACGTGCTGTCTGTGTTTGTGTGAACAGGATTATACGAACAGGATTACTGTGGGTTCAACTGTTGTTAAAGTGAACAAGAGCTGTGAGCTCATAAATGGAAGCCACAGTGCGTATTTTAAAAACAAATATACAGATTTGTTGAAAAGGTTTTATTATCACCCGCCTCCGAAAGGCGAAGGTGGACAATAATGTTTTTGTCTGTATCTCACGAGTCTCTCAACATGTTTTGTTGGAACTTGCAGAAAGAGGTCAATGGATACACGTCAGCAACTTTTAGATTCAAAGAAGTCAAAATAAATGTGTTTTATTCATTTATTAAAAAAAAAAGAAGTTTGGATTGGTTTTAATTCCTGCTCAAATCTTTTCTATTTTTTTATTTTGGTTTCTGTGAGCTCAGGCTGGCTCGTGTGTTTAAATTCAGCGCACGTCTCCTGTTGTCAGCTCCTCTCGTTGGCCTTCTGTGCCCTCTCTTTGCCTCAATCATTGTTTCCTCCCAACAGTCCCGTCCTTTAACCCGGCCTGCCAATCACTTCTGATGGCGAGGACTCTGAGGTGGGAAACGATCGGGGCGGCAAAAGGGGAGGTGCTCCGGGGTCACATGGGTAACGACTCACAGCAGAGAGAATGTGTTCTGATGGAAATGGGTTTGCACTGACAGAACAGAGGACACAAGCCCTGTCTGTCATGCCCTCAGCTCACTCCTTTTACCATGAATACACATTTTAACACATTAACTCACAATGCAGTTATTTAATGTTCAACATTTTAAAACTCATAAATACCTCATGTCACTCACTGTGTGAATGTTTATGAAGCAGTCACTCTATCGTGATCCTTTTTTCTTCTGTGTGTTTTTCGGCAACTTTCTCGCTTCACAATTTTTGTGCTATTTCAACAAATCATAAATCAAAACGTTCAGTTCGTTCAGAAATAAGATGCTATGACTTTTGGTGTAGCTGCAGCTTTTTGAAATATTTAGCATTTTCTGTCATTGTTTTCTCTTTAGGACATGAAAAGAGCTCATTTTACATCCTTTAAATCTTCAGATCTTTACAACCATTTACTGCTCCTTTCACATTTTGTTCTGCTTCAGCGTCTTTCAGCTTCCTTCTGTAAATTTAAACTGTTTTGCTAATTTCATCTGTTTTTTCAGTTGTTTTGAGTTCTTTTCCAGATTATTTTTGCCAAACACATTGTGTGCTTCTTTTAACTTCTTTCTGATAATTTCAGCTTGTTATGCTTCTTTCACCTTATTTCTGCACGTTTCAGCTTTTTCTAGTATTTCAGCACAATTTAACTGCTTTATGCTTATTTTAGTTTTTCCAGCTAATTCACATTTTTTTGCACTCATATAAACTTTTTCAGTCCAATTCAGCAGAAATGTGCTCTTGCCGCTTCCTACTTGTAATTTTAGCTCATTTCTGGATTTTAGCTACTTTTCAGCTTTTTTTTAAATAATTTCAGCTTTTTTCAGATAATTTGTACTTTTTTAGCTCATTTTTGCTTCTTTCGGTATACTGTAATTGGGCAAATGTGTGTTCTTCCTTCCTCTTTCTTCTGCTAATCAAAGCTTGTTTTTCCTTTTCATCTACCTCTTAGCATGTTTCAGCTAATTGCAGCTGTTTTCAGGTAAATTAGTTATTCATTCCTGCCACGTTCAGCCTAATTAACTTCTTTCTGCTAATTTCATCTTGTCATGATCCTTTCCGAGCTCGTTTCAGCAGCTTTTTCTGTTATTTCAGCTGTTAATCTTGTGGGGTTTTATTTTTTTATTTTTTGCTAATTTTAGTATTTTCAGCTAATTCCACTTTTTTAAACTAATTTCAGCTCTTTCCACTTCTTTCTCATAGGTTAAGTTTATTTATTTTTTTTTCTGCCTTTTTGGCTACTTTCTAGATTTTTATTTATTTATTTATTTATTTATTTATTTATTTATTTATTTGCTTGTTTTAGCTTTTGTAAGCTGATATTCTAATTTTGTGCTCATTTCTGATTATTCAAACCTTATTTAACAAATATTTGTTATTTCTGCTTTCTTCTGCTGATTTAGGCTTGTTCTTCCATTTCACCTACATTTCAGCATGTTTTTAGCTAATTTCAGCTTTTTGTCAATCGGGTCTTCTGCAATAAGCAATCACACAGCATTTTCACTGGAAATGCAATTTCTCTAGTTATTTTACTCATTGATAAATATATAAATAGCTTTTGGTTCAAACCAAACAAAAATAACCAAATATATGTGTATGTGTGAGAAATGTTTACAGTTATTTTCTACACAATGAAAATATTGCTTTTACAAGTAAAGTGACTTAGGACAATGATTTAAAAAAAAAACATTCTTTATCTTTTTATTTATTTATTGCAATTAAAGCCACGTTGAAATGTTCAGTATTTTCCTCTGGAGTTTATTATTTCTTATCAATAAGGAAAAATGCTTCAGATTGTTAAAGATAATATATTTTTCTAACTTTTTTTTAGGTTTCATAGTAATTTTAGACAAGTGTTAGTTTATACTGAGTGAACCCTTTTAAATACTTGTGCAATTACATCAGCATTGTTTTAAGATGCATTTTATTGTTTTGCCCCGCTGATTAAACGCAAAACAGTGAATTGGACTTCAGCTGACCTTTGACCTATAGAAGAGCTTTATCCACGTCCTACTGAATGACTGACAGCTGTCAATGTGGCAGATCACATTTCCTCCATTTCATCCTTTAGCTTTCTGTTGCTTAAGCATGTATCCAGCTGCTAAGTTACAAAATGAACATTTTAATTGTGTTTTCTTGTTTGATTTAAGTAAGAGTTACTTATGAACACAGATGGGTTTAAGTAATACTCCAGACTTTAAAGTATTTGTGAATGTGTCCTGGAGCACTTGAGTTTCTAATCATACAAATACAATGGATTTAGTTTAAAGGGTAAAGAGAATTACACAGGGAATTGTTGCCTCCAACACCATTTTGTTCATATTGAAGAGCCGGAATGTCATTTGGTACATGTTACTAGGAATATCCCAGTCTTAAATAATAATTTTGAATGTTTTAACCTGTATTTACTTGTTTGATCAAAAATAATAATTTGTTTCTCAGACGGTTGCTTTCAAGCCCACTGTCATCACTTTTAAAGCCTTTGAGCAGTGAACCAACATTTTTATTCTTTTTAACCACATTGATGGAGAGTTAACCTAGATCTTCTTCAGACTGTCTGATTTTTTCATTTTTTTTTTTAATCCGGCACTTTATAATTTACATAAAAGCATGTTTAAAGCTTTTGTGCCAGCCTCGTCCTCCTTCTCTCTGATTTAACAAAGCACTGCATTTATGTTCAGATATTAATTGCGTTTCCTTGACAACCCTGTGTTCAGACGTGTTTCACTTTATTCTGATCCCGCTTTGGGTGATAATACACACACACACACACACACACACACACTTCTGTAGCAGTTTAATTAAATCCATTAAAAGCCTTGTAGGCGCAGAGTGGCTAGGATCAATCCTCACCTGAATGGCTGCTGACTAATTGTTCCGTTAACGGGGGGTTAACGGACAGATCAAAGGCTCCAGCAGTGTAATTAGCAAAGGGGAGAAGGAAAATGGAACAGCAAATTAATGAGAAACAAAGGATGCTGGGAGTTTTCTCATTGAAATGTTAAATTAAAAGACAGGCACGTCAGGGAGAGTTCTTTAGCTCACTGTAAACCAATCTTGGTTTATTTATTTATGTATTAATTGTAAATATAACTCTTCATTAAGTCAGGGCCTCTGGACGGTTTATTTTCATTGAAACGTTTCATCTTTCATCCAAAGGACTTCATCAGTCTGAGAAGCCACAACAAACTCTGTCTTATATAAACAACAGCACATTCACGTTTGTTGCAGCTCCTCGGACTGAAGAAGTCCTTTGCATGAAAGATGAAATGTTTCAACATAAAGAAGCCATCCAGATGACCTGACTTAACTTTGTTGGATTCATTTCCCAGCATACCGTATTTGTTCACTCCAAAAGGTAAAAATGTTAACCGTTGTTCTTTCTCTACAATCCAACACAGAGTTTTTCATTTTTCTAGTGAATGTCATACGAAAAAAGGCGATGGGGAAAAGGAAAGCCAGAGCTGAGAACAAATAATGAATACGAAGACGAGCAAGATAAAGAGACATGAAAAAGTTGTTGATAAAATGTTATATTAGGCAGATGTTTTTGTCTGAACTTTATCCAGAATGGAAAAACACTTTCTGGATCACGTAGTCTTGATCTGGGTCCAATAAGTGACTGATAATGACTCTGTCTGCTGATAATGAGCTCGTTTGTTTCAACGTGAACAGGCTCAAGTGAAATCACTGTATCTAATAAAATAAAAAGCATCTAATTAGGGGTGCACCGATAAATCGGCCCCGATTTCCATAATTTTGGGAAATCGGAAATCGGCCAATGCTTGCATGAGAAACCGATTTTACAGATTTTTTTAGTTTTAACAACAATTGTCTAAACTTCATTTATATTTCAGAGCACTACCTTGTGACCATTTAAAACAAGTTTGTATTGTTTCTAGAATATTGTTCAAAGGTCTGTTTTTCAACAAAATAAGATTGAAATTTAAAGGTGCATTGTGACCTTACAACATCTAATAGTGTTGCTTATGAAACAAAATCGGTATCGGCCAAAATCGGAATCGGCATGTCAGACTTTGTAGAAATCGGTGATCGGTGATGGGCCAAAAAACTGCAATTGGTGCACCCCTACATCTCATGTAGAGTTCTGTGCAACACGCCCTGCTGACTGCAAGTTATTACTTAAGATCATGTCTTTATTTAACAGCTAGTTTTGGTGCCAGAGGCCTACAAATCTTGAATGTAATAACATTAAATGATCATGGATCAGTTCTCCCTTTGTTCAAAGCACATTAGTCATTTTAATACATTTATTTTAAATACCAGATCCTTTTAAGGGGCGGGTCCACATTAAATACAATCAGCACAACTAAATATGGATGGTTAGATAACACAAAAAGACAAACGCTATGTGGAGGACCACCATAGCAGTTGATTTGTACAAAAGTCTGATTGTTTTGAAGATTGTTTGACTGAAAGCTGTGCTTTCAAAGTGATCACTTAAAGATGGAGTAAGAAGTTCAGTTCTCCAGGAGAGCCTCGGAGTAGAGCCACTGCTCCTCCACATCCAGAGGAACCAGACGAGATGGTTCAGAAGGATTCCACCTGGGTGCATCCCAGAGGTTTTATGGGCATGTCCAGCTGGGAGGAGGCCCGTGCAAAGACAGCTCATGCTGAAGAGACTATATGCCTTGAAGTCCTCCCAGAAGATCTGGAAGAGGTGGCTGTGGAAAGATGTCTGGGCCTCCCTGTGCCCTTGCTAGCTGCAGAACAAGCAGGAGTGGATGGATGGATGGATGGATGGATGGATGGATGGATGGATGGATGGATGGATGGATCCCTCATCGTTACATTGCTTTTCTTTTAAAAACAAAATGTTCATAGGGGACTTGACTTGTGACTTCTCTCTTAAAACAGTTTTTACAGCCCTTACACTGTTCCATCCAGCCGCTGACCTTCCATTTACAAATATTCGAAGAGGTCGGTCAGACCAAATTGATGCTACTGGGAACATGTGACCATGAAATGACCCTTTACTTCAGGGAAAACTGAAAAGATCTTTTTTTTTTTTTTTAAAAGCCTTAAACTGTAAGATGATGAGTTGAAATGAAACGGAATGAAACGTTTCAGCATCGTGGAGGAATGAAGGCGGATCCATCGAAAGGAAGTAACACAGAGTTCAAAACTATAATGAAGCAGAACAAAGAAAAGAAACACAGCAGCGTCTGTCCCTGTGGGTGTGTGTGCACGTGTGTGTGTGTGTGCACGTGTGTGTGTGTTATATACATCACAGCCTGCAGGGTTGCAGCAACTTTTAGCCCCGATGTCCATCCGGCCTCGATTACAGCAGAGCCCGGCAGGCTTGCATCACACATGCACACACACGTGCACGCACAGGATCAGACTAGGCCGCGTGTGTGTGTTTTTGTGTGTGTAACGCCTTCGTCTTCTCTTCTTTCTGATCATTAAATGTTTTCCAAAATTTACCGTTTCACCTGACCTCCTCCTCCCTTCATCCGTCTCCTCCTCCTCGTTTCTCTATTTTCTCCACCTCCTTTTTAATCTTTCATCTTGTTTCTTTTTCCACTTGCATCTTTTCCATCCTTTTCCTTATACGTTCACTCTCATTCTGTAATCTCCCTTCATCATCACACACATAGTCACTGTTTCTTTTCTCCCACTCTACTTTCCTTTTTGTCCTCTTAACTTTTTACATTTGTATTATTCTTTTCATTTTATTTGTCATTTAATCAACACATTTCTTTATTTTGCTTTGTTTCCTCATCATATGAGCTCATCTTAAGATCCTCCTAACATCAGCTGATGTGCTCCGCTCTTTTTTCATCTTTTTGTTGTTGCACTCATCTAATTTATTTAACCTTTTTTTAACCTTTATCATCCCAGTTTTATACCTTCTTTATGTTCTTCATTAGCAGTAATGTTAATTTTTACTTCAATGTTTTTTTTCTTCTTTCTGTGGCGGCATGTGAACGAAGTTTCCGGTCCCTGATCAGAATGCTGAGTTCTGTGGAGGCCCGTTCTTTACAGATCGACCGTGTTCTGTGGGATTTCAGTGTTTGCAGAAGAGTGCCGGGGACCTTGAGACTTCATTACGGACAAGAGCAACATCTCTCTCTGAGCTGAGCTCCATTAGACAATCCTCAGTGTGTCATCTGAGTCCTTCTGTCTCTTCCTCTGCGCTCCGTTTGTCACATCGCAGCATTATCTTTATCACTTCCACTGATCTCTCTACTTCTTTCTCTCTGCATTAGTTCTCCTCCCTGCCTCTTCATTTTGTCTGTTCAGTCATTGAACACAACACGTTTCACCCTCTTCTCTTTAAAGTTTAAGTGTTTAATTTACCAGAACTGGCCGCTGTCCCTCTACTAGTGATGTCACTGGTTTTATTTTAAGTGCAGTATATACAGTAATATAAGTGGGTAACAAAAAACATGGCTTGCTGCTACAAAAGTAGTGCCAACAGTTTACTCATGGTGTTTATTTTTTGTTCCCAGTTAAAACCGTTTGTTTTCCGTTAGCTGAATTTCCACTCCAGCAGCTCCTCTCCATCATTCTAACACAACGCTGTCAGCTTCCTGTCCTCCTTGTCCTCGCTGCTACCTTCGTTGTTGTTTGAAATGCAACAGCAGCTGCAGGTTGCACAGTGCCGTCAAAGTTTGTGTTCGGCAAACAATGAAGAAAGAGAAGATTTTACAAAGAGTTGCACCTCAGAGGAGACCTGCAGTATATTCTAATTAATATATATTTTATATCCTAAAGGGGTAATTAGGTTTCCAGCTGGTGGTAGGACAGAACATAAAAACACGTTCTGAACAAATTCAAAGGTTTTGTGACTGTGAGGTCAAATGTAACAAGGTTATCCTGAAAAATATCAAGTGCTGTATTGAAAGAACTCCTTTAGACCTCCAAAGATGTTGAATGCAATTCTGAAATGTGAGTATACGCAGCGTAAACACAAGAAATCTGCTAAAAACACATGGAAGCTGCAGTCACATGATGGAGCTATGTTAGGCTGGCTGTAATCTGTGCAGATAAAAACTAAAATGTCTGTTTAATTTACCACCTGGTCAATTTTCTGTGGTTTTGGCTCTTTCTGTAGAGAAACACACGTGGTAGTGAATTTTCTTATGTGTTGACTATAAATTAAATAAATACTGTGCAAACTTTATTTCTTACTTGTTTTTTGTCCAGTCTTCTTTGTGATGAGTAGCTTTAACTTTTACATGTTGGCTGATACCAGATGGAATTAAAAAAAAATTAAAAATGGTGGACCAGCAGGGTGTACATGCACCCTGATGGAATGGTTGGTGATGAACTTGTTTTTTTTGGTTTGCTTGTTTGCATTTTTTTTTTTTTTTTTTTTGTGTGTGTGTGTGTTTGCATGTGTTTTTTGCATGCGTTTGCATTTTTTCGTGTGTTTGCTTGTTTTTTGTGTTTGCGTGTTTTTGAGTTTGCATGTTTTTTGTGTTTGCGTGTTTTTTGTGTTTGCATGTTTTTTTTTTTTTTTGTTTTTGTTTTTTGTGTGTGTTTGCGTGTTTTTGAGTTTGCATCATACACGTGTTTGCTGCACGTTTCACCGTTTGCTGCAAGTTTGCACCCGTCGGCCACCGTAAATTGGAGGTTCATAATATTCTTTTTTTTTTTTTTTTTTTTTTTTTTAGGAAGCAGCAG
>JARVLU010001073.1:7125002-7140645 GCA_031762415.1 Simpsonichthys santanae | reverse complement strand
CTTCCTGTTACAAATAAAGTCCAATTGTTTCTGTATTTAACCTTTTTTTATTTTATCATGTCCTGGATGACTGAGAATCTTCACCAGCATGCTCTTTGGTAGTTTACAGTTTTCTATACACTGAACGTGGCCACACCATCGCAGTTGTCCTCCCATCAGTAGGGCCTCCATTCCATGAGTATTTCAGTGATGAACAACATCGTCTTTTGTGACACGATCCTGCCATTTGATGCACAAGATGGAACGTAGGCATTTTATGTGAAACGCGTCTAGGCTCGTAATGTCACCTTTATACAGGCACCAGGTTTCAGAGGTGTATAAAGGATCATCAGTAGGTAAACTGCAAGCTTCATCTGCAGTGTGATGTTGTGATGTTTCCACACGCTGATTTAAGTTGCCAAAGGTGGCAGCAGCTCCCGCTATGCACGCAGGGATTTTGGACGCAAGACGATTGTCTGATTTTTTTTCTAACAGAACAGTGAGACAAACCAAAGAACACAGAGCCATCATGCAAACGTTGCACTCCTCTTTAACCCTGTCGATGTTTTAGATCTCAACAATCATAGAAAGTGCTCTTATCCAGCTCTGCCTCTGTTACCTAAATACCTCAATTTATGGACCAGTAAGGACAATTAAAAAAAAAAAAATCCTTACACATGTACACAAGCATTCAGCATTCAAAACTTTCACATTTGCACACAGACACAGCAAAGTGGCTGTTTCCATGGTAACAATTGTTTGGGGATAAAGTGTGGTTGCATTAACGAGGCCAGTATACCCGGTGACTGACATGCACACACAATGCATAAATAAAAAATAAAAAAAAAGACATGAATAAACTGACATAATAACTAGAGTTTTTACACAAACTGTCCATCTGCTCATCAGTGTCCCCAAAGTGGTTTTCTCATTTCAATCCTGGTTTCCTGTCTATGTCAGGATCAATTTGGATTAAATGGGTAATAAATAAAAACATTAGCGTTTTTTTTTTTTGTTTTTTTTTTTGTTTGTTTGTTTGTTTTTCAGAAATGGACAAGGATGTGACCTCTTAATATCAAAAGGTCTTTAGGAATCACCTTTGCTTTTTGAAATGGTACTTTAATCTGAGAAAGAATTTTTTTTTTAATTGTTCATCTACTTCAAGAAATAGGAACAACTTAAGATTTTGTGACCAGTTATTGGAAGCCACATGCCTAAAGATCTTGTTAAAATATTTGTTGTTGTTTGTCATGTGTCGACCCGTCACAGGTTCATCCTTTAAGCCCAAGAGTATTTTTTATGTCTTAATGATTCATAGTAAGTCAGAGTTAGGTAGTTAAAAAAAAAAAAAACTAAAATGTCTAGTTCTCCACTGAAAACAATAAATGAAAAAGCAGAAAATGTTCAAATAAATTTTGGACTTTCAGAAATTCTGGAGAACAACTGTTTTACAAAAATGTGCAAAAGCTCAACTCTTTGGAGATTTTAGGGAAAATGATTGATGGATCAAGACTTTTGCACAGTGCATTGAAGTGCGCAGTTTTCATAGAAACCAAAAACTGTTTTGAATCAAAACAATTTTTTTTCTCCTGCTGCTTTTCCATGAAGTTTTTCATGTTTCAGATGAAACATTACATCACGATTAATATAACGCGAATGCATAAAAATGTAAGAGAAATCAAAGTTTTTAACTGTTTTTATTAAATTATCACTTTGATCTGAAGACCTCATTTGTGTTGAATCCTTTTGAAATACAAACCTTGATGTGTTTCCATAAATATATTACAATACTGATCCAGCTGTCCCTGTCCTCTGTTGTTGGGAACTGAAGCCAGCAGGAAGTGTTTTATGGAAGCGGCCATGTTGTATTTTTGGAACCAGCATCTGTGCGTAACACAAGCTGAACCTAAAGCATATGGCTCTCCTCTTCAGCCCTCATTGCCACTTAAAATATAAATATTATTTTATTCAGTTTCTGCTTTAACACACTTTTCTGAGCCAGTTCTTTGTTTCAACAGACAGTACTTTGATGTGCAGAAGTTTTATCACCCAGCATGCACTGCTCCATTGTGTACATGCATCCATGAACAGACATAAATATGGTCATTTGCACATAAATGATACATTAGTGCTCTCAAATACACACGTGCACACACACACACACACGCTCGTGCAGCAGATGGCCTTTGGCTTGCTCCACTGTTCTGCTTTGTCACTTCAAAGCTTTGTGCAGTATTTTCATGTAGATGTGACCCTCGCAGCATCCGTGTCGACGTGCACGTTGCAACCAAAGCGGCTTGTTTGTTTGCTCGTTTGTTTGCGCTGCTTCTCTGTTGTGTTAATGCAGAAGCGATTGTTAGTGCAGAAGAATGAAACTTGTTTCAGACTGGAACTGGAGCTTGAGCTGGCAGCTCGTTCTGATGTTGACCTACAGAGCAGAAAACGGCACAACGCTGCTTTCATGTGCGGCGAGAGAAAATGTTTCTAAGCTCAACATGTCAGCTGTCTTTAATACTCGCCGACATGATTCTTGTTGTGGATGTTGAGGCACAGAAAACACTTGTCTGTTAAACTTAGCCTCTGTTGCTCTCTTTTTTGAATTGCATGATGACGGCGGGAGCTACTGTAGCTTTTGGGTGTTTTTCTTTTAATCGCTCTTTGTGCTGGGGAATATTTGTAATTTTGTTCTTTTCCAGAGGTGTTTGAATGTGATGAAAATAGCAATGTCCCCTGGCAGAAAAAAAAAAACTATCATTTACAGTATGTCTGTGAGCATTTTAGTGTTTTTGGAAAAAAAAAAAAAAAAAACTTTTCATGCAAATTCATACAAATACAAAGAGACCTCATATTTGTGTAGTTTTTGCTCCAATAAAACGTCTTCAGAGGAAAACTTCCTTTAACAATTAAATCCCTGTTCCTTATTAAAGGAATGCATATTGCCCGTTGCTTTTAACGCCATAAATTTATTCTAATGTGATCTTGTGTTTAGAAATGACAGTTATTGCTTGTAAATCCTTGAAAATGGCATTTTGCTCAATCTTGTGCAATATTTCCTGATGCATATATTGAATAATCCCGGTAGAAAAATCAAAAAAGTTAAGTCGGGTCCTCTGGACGGATTGTAGTTGAAACATTTTGTATTTTATCCAAAAGACTTTGTCAGTCTGACAAAGTCTTTTGGATAAAATACAAAACGTTCCAAGAAGAAGAATCCGTAGAACCTGACTTAACTTTTTTAGACTTGTGCAATACTGTATTGTGATATCTTGCATGTTTTGTTAGTGCTTAGAGTACGTACTACCACAGCTATTTGTAACTTTATTTCCATGACATTTACACTGTATTAATTTTTTTTAGGCTAATGTCAATAAATTGTTGTGCCAGAGTTTCAATATACAGGAACATACACAAGGAATCACACAAGATCTACAAAATAAATAAATAAAGAATATAAAAAAATAACAGAGGTATAAAAATATGGTAAATGGTAAATGGAGCTTACTTATATAGCGCTTTCCAACCCCCTATGAGGGGCCCCAAAGCGCTTCGCAGTACCAGCCATCCACCCATTCATACACACATTCATACACCGGTAGCGGTGGCTGCCATGCAAGACGCCAGCCAGTCCTACTGAGAGCAACTCGGGGTTAAGTGTCTTGCCCAGGCACACAGCGAGGTATGTGGTGACCGGGGATCGAACCCTGGACCTTCCGGTCCTGAGCCGGCTACCCTGCCTCTACATGTACCATCTCGGCCCCATATACCCTGTGATAGACTTGCGACCCGTCCAGGGTGTACCCCACCCCTCACACAGTGATTGCTGGACATGGGCACCGGCGACCCCCGTGACCCAAAATGGAAGAAGCGGGTAAAAGATAATGGATTGATGGCATAAAAATACCAACAATTAATCAATCAACCAATTTAAAATACCATCAGTCAACCAATCAATCAATCAAAAATAACATCAATCAAAAATACCATCAATCAATTAAAAATACAGTCAATCACTCAATCAATCAGTCAATTAATCCATTCCATCCATCCATCCATCCATCCATCTATCCATCCATTAATCCATCCCATCCCATCTATCCATCCACCCAAACACACACGCACACACACACACACACACACACACACACACCCTGGTACATCGTTCACCTACAACTTTACAGTGTTCTAAATAACTGCAAGAAAAACGCGACTTCGATGATGCAAACCTCAAGTTCTGTAAACTTGTTTCTAACAACTCTGTACATCTTAGCTGACAGACACTGTGTCAATACTTCTGTACACAGGCATCATTAAGCTGCGGCGGAGTCCTCCTCCGAGGCTCAGGGGTCCACAGTACGTCCTCAACATCACAGCCACGGATGACAATGCATCTGGTGGACCATATCCACTCAGCAGCTCTGCGCAGGTCATTGTTGGGATCAATGACATCAACAACAACAAGCCGGTGTTCGAGGAGGTGACAGCATTCATCTCGCTTTATTCTGAGTTGAAAGAAAATGATGTATTTAGTGCACATTCATCTTTTTTGCTTGTGGTATTTGTGCCCTCAGTGTCACAACTACAATGCAGCAGTTCTGGAGAACCAGCCACCAGGGACGTTTGTGCTGAGCGTCCAGGCCTACGATGCAGACATGGGCGTTAATGGAGAGGTCAAATACGGTATCATGCACAGGGATGGTGTGTCGTCTGGCTTTGAAATAAATCCTGACACCGGTGAGCTCTACAGAAATGTTTAACCTCAGAACCTTTTGTGTCAAAATCCACCCAAAATCCAAAACAAGACTGAAATGAATGTACATTCATTGTTTTTGCATGATGGGGCACAGCCAGAGATAAGAAGAAACCCATTGTTTAACTGGTTGCAATGGGATTTTTGTATTTTATCAGGTGTGATCACAACAACGGGGAGCTTTGACCGGGAACGCCAGAGGGAGTTCACCCTTTCTGTGACGGCCACAGATCAGGCCGAAGAGCCGCTGATCGGAATCTGTCAGATCACAGTGCTGATCTCAGACGAGAACGACAACGACCCCAAGTTTGAAAACAGCCGCTATCAGTGTAAGAACCACTGCCATATTTCCATCCGTTTTCTTTATCCGCTTATTCTTTTCCTGAGGAAGAGGATGGTGTCCATCTCCAAGAGTCATCTGCTCAAGAGGCAGTGTAGTGTGATAATCAGCTGAACTTCGTTTGTTGGAATCCAAGAACATGCGCTCCCACACAAACCTTCTTGTACATGTTTCAGGATAAAGTGGAAGGAGTTAGGAGTACAAGGTGAACAACAGACTGCAGGTTTGCCGTCACTGTCGTCCACTAATCTGCATCGTTGTAATTCTGGAACGCTTTTGAGGCTGATGAAATATTCGCAGCCAGCCCCCACGGGTCGCTGTTTGTTTACGATGTGTGCAAATGTGTGTTTTGATAAGCGTCTTGTCAGAAGTTCTGCACGTCTGATTACAGTAACGCGCAGAGCGTCTCATTAACTATTTAAGAAGTAGATCTGGATGTTTCTGGGACGTGCATTCATTTTCAGCTGGTTGGTGTGCGTCTGTGTCGTTTGCAGGGGTTCTCCTGTAGAAGATGCTTCTTATTGAGCCGATTTGTTGATATTCCTGTGAGCTCTCTTTACTTACAGCACTGTGCAAATGTTTTAGACTTTTGGAAAGGGATGATAAGCAGCTTCTGAGTGTTTTTTCTTTACCGTCCCTGTAACAGTCGCCATTTCCGCCTCCTGCAGCGCGGTCTTTGCTATGAAGTTAACTCTGTCCTCTGGCAACAGAAACTACTTTCAGATGTCTATGAACATGAAAGCAATTTGAATTCAGTGTAGACTAACGCTTTAGGAAAATATTGGCATTTTTCTGTAAACACTTGCAATAAAAAGATGGAGAAGTTCAATTTCTAATTGAAGATTTTAATGATTTTTTTTTTTTACTTTTATTTTAACAGAGAAGAAATCCATTTAGATTATTATTATTATTATTTTCACAAGGATGTCCTGGGCAATGTGCAAGGTGCAAACAAGCCATTACAAATAAGGATGCACAATATTGGATTTTTGGCCGGTATCCGATATGTCGATATGTTAAAACTTATTTGTCCGATAACCGATATGATGGCAATATTTTATATACTTTACTTTGTCAGAACATAACCCTCTTATTTAGGCTTATTTGCTACAAAAATTCTGCAAAAGCTGTAAGAGCTGGTGACATATACTCAGTAACAGCCATATGCATAGCACTTTAGCTTGTATTAAATGAAAAGTGTTGAATGTTATTTATTAGCATTAGTCACCTGCGATGCTGTCTCACTTGTGGAGGCTTGTTCCAGGTTCCTAGCTGCAGTGTGGGATCCTCTGCACTCCTGTGCATGAAGGACAGACTTTTTAAATTCAAAGGTTTTGTCTATCAATTTTGCCGTAAACATGCTAACAGGGCTAACACTTGACGTCCAAATGTCTGTGGTGAAACTCGCCCAAATGCTATCGGCTATTAGCTTCTCAATGTGATGTCGGAAATGACGGCTTGTAACTCGGGTAAGGCTACATCCAAAAAATATCTGACTGGGGACGACGTAGCGAGGCTCAGCGTCGTCCAGAAATCTTCAGAATCCGACGTCCTTAACGAAAAAAACTTCTACACTGTTAACATTTTGACTTTTTCGCTCCGTAGTGAGATCAGGTAGGCACGCGTGATGTCATCATGTTGTGCTGCTGCTGCAGGCATCCTTGTCACGCTGCCAAACAAAAACAGCACTTCTATATCAGTGGGTTATTTTGATGAAATGTCCAATATTTAACTTAAACGCCAATATCGGCCGATACCAATACCATGCCGATAATATTGTGCATCTCATTACAAATGCTTCATGCAATACTTTGTAAATGCAACAGACTTAACAACTAAAAGCAAGATATCAGACAACGTATCGGTAATGCAAATGTTTTTCGATGATAATATTATTTCTAAAGGCTTTTAAAAAGGGCCTAAAATTTGAATGAGCAGATGAGTCAAGTTTAGATCAATTTTATTTGTGTTTTAGTAATCCAACTACCGGTAAATATTAGGAAGAAAATATTTAAAACTGTCTTAATTTAAACCCTTTTATGCCATTTTTGCTGTCTGTTTTGTTTCAATTCATTGTGTTTTCAGAGTTATACATCTATTATTCGTGCACACATAGCTCTGCCTTTTTTAGTCCCAAGAAGCAGAAAAGTAGGTGCCTCATATTATCAATGTAAACACCGCCTGTCTTTAAATTTGAATTAATTTAACACAGCTACATATAGATGTTTACAATTAAGATCACATTTATTTTAATTTGTGAGTGGTAAACTAGATCATCCTGATCCAACTGTAACAGTAAAACTCAGTTTGACACTCCAGGTTGTTTTTCTCTGTGAATCGTATTAGACTCAGCAAGATCTGATGTTCATTTGAAATTTACCCACTGAGATCCACAAACAACATTCTTATTGACATAATGCCTGAAATGCAGTATTACAGAGAGGAATGCAGCAGCCGACCTCCTTTACCCTCCTTGTTTTTGTTGTTTGATCAGCGCTGACACGCATCACAGTCAGCAGGATTGGAGGTTATATTCATAAATTTAAAAATGCGCGTGTTGACTTTGCAGAGTGAGACCCAGAAATGACAAAATGAGGTGACAGACTGCTGACGCATCAAAACGCCGTGTTCCCATTATTATAATATCTGCTTACAATCCCATAAGTGTTCAGTCAAGTTTATTAAAATTCTGATTTCCTGGTCTGGAGCAGGCTGGAGCTGATGCATCATGGGTAACATAACTACTGTACTTGTTTCTTAGTTTAAATCTTCTGCTTTTCTAAGACTTCCTGAGAGAGGACACGCCAGTCGGGACTAGTTTCCTGCGGGCAGCAGCACACGATGACGACCAGGGGAGCAACGCGGCTATTACCTACTCACTGTCCAATCAGAAGCCAGCTTACCTGCACATCAACCCCAGCACCGGCTGGATTTATGTCAACCACCCCATCTCGCAGGTCAGAAACACACCTGCCTACCCAGCATTTAGGAATCACATGGTGCTGAGGTGGTGCTAAAGTTCAGCTCAATAGATTCAGGTTTATAACCAGAGTTCTACAAGCCAGAGAGTTAAATTATACCACGCCACTTTATTTATGAAGCACTTAAAAAACAGCATTAAAGCCAACCAACGTGTTGTACAGCAAAAATAAAGAAGCAAAGGACACAGGATAAAACACAGATCCAAATATGTAAATGATTAACGTTATAGAATACAGACAAGTTCAAATCAGCTCACACGGTGTTGAATGCCAGGGAATAAAAGTGAGTTTTTAAACGAAACTTAAAAACAATGAGAGAGGGAGCCTGCCTGACATGAAGGGGTGACTCGTTCCACAGTTTTGGACCCGCGACTGAGAAAGCCCCGTCACCTCTGAGCTTAAAACTATGGGGAGCATCTGGTCTCCTGACCTCAGAGCACAGTGGAACATATGGCTGCAGCAGATCAGCAAGATAGGAGGGGGCAGAACTTTACAGAAGTATTTTGTAGGGGCCGAGATGTTGTAGAGGCATGGCAGCTGACTCGGGACCCGAAGGTCCTGGGTTCAGTTCTCGGTCGTTGCACATCTCGTGGTGTCTCTGAGCAGGACACCCAATCCCGAATTGCCCCCTCAGGCACTTGCCCACAGTTTGGCTTAAACTCAAACTTTTGTCGTCACTTTACAAAGATTTTTCTCGCTTTCTACTTTGTGAAACATTAGAACATTTTACTACTAAAACCACCTTTTTTAACTTTACATCTTATTTCAACAGTATTTGGTGCTTTTCGGATCGAAGCAGTCTCTCCACAGTTACCTAAAGTTTTCCTGCCTTCATTTAAGTTGAGCTGATTTCTTTTCTGTACAGACGTCCAGGATCAACCAGCAAATCGTAGCATCAGATGGAGGAAACCGCAGCAGCTCGGTGGAGCTGACTGTAATCATCACCAACGTCCACAACCAGCCGCCCCAGTGGGAGCAGCCGGAGTACTGGGTCACTGTGCCTGAAAACACCATCCGAGATGCCAAGATAGTGGTGAGTCGGAGCTCATGACGCTCAAATCTAATGATTTAAAACTACATATACGTATGTGTATGTATGTATATGGTCCAAAGTTTCACATGCTCCAACCTTCTCAGGATGTTTTCCAAAAGTTTAACAATCTGACGTTGAGTCTTGAAGTTAATTTAAGGATACAACACGCATTTTCACGATCCCGAAAGTCATATCTGTGTTTAGTTTTTCTGTATTTGTTTTGGTGTTACTTGTGTTTTATTGTGTCATGTCTTCCTGTGTCAGCCTGTTCAGTATTTTTCCTCAGTCTGCCATCTTCACCTGTTCCCAGTCCTAATTACCCAGGTGTTCATCATGTTGTCTCGTTAGTGTCCCCTTAAATGTCTTGACATGTTTGTTCCTCGTCTGGATTGTGTTTCCCGAGCCTTCATGTTCAGCTTCTTCTGTGTCTTCCTAATTTTTTCAAAGTTTTGCTGCTATGACAGCGTTTTGTGAAATAGATAAGTTTCTTTGTTTTAAACTCGAGTTCCTCCATGTCTGTCTGTGCCCTGGGTTCAACTTTTCACTAACCATGGTATTGAATCTGACGCTTAATGAAACTTGAAGCATAGGAAGTTAAAAAAAAAAAAAAAAATAATAAATGAAAAAGGACAGCAGAGCAGGAATTTTAATTTCAATATACTACAATGTGATTTTGGCCTGAGTGTTGTGCAAGCTGAATAAATCTTTACCCTGATAAACTTCATTTGGTTTTCTCAGAACAGCTAACATCATAAACACATTTGTTGTGTTTTCCAGATTTTTACAAGTACTGTACATAAAAATCAAGATTTAATTAAAAATTTGAACTGTTTGGAAATGGCTTGAGTGACAGGGTGTCGATACATTACTCTAGTTTACTAATTATTTTAAAATATTGTCTGCTATTGGTCAAACATGAATTTTATTAAAAACCTTTTGCAATTCTTTTTCAAAAACATTGTCTCTGAATAGGAGAGAAGCATATAAATGTAAAGAGCTGACACCAGCTGAAACTAGGCCGAACAGGAATACAGCATGATGACATAATGAATATTCTAATTCATGCGTGGCATTGTCTATTGACATTTAGCGTCTTTCCCCGAGGCTCTCCATGGCTGCTCTCCATTAAAAGTTGTTAGCACTAGTGTACCTCACTCAATTTAAACTGCATTATATATTAAAAAAAAGAAACTAAAATCAGATGGCTCTTTAACAATAGGGACAAGGCTCAGATTAATTAAATGCATTCATGGAATGCAACAAAACTCAAAAGCTAAGCAATTATTAAAAATTACCTTTAAAAAAAATGCACATCAGAAACTGGTTGTTTTCATTTTGTTTGTGGTTGCTGTGACTTCTTTAAAAGTTTGCCTTTTAAAAGGTCTGAACAGGAACTGGAGCTTCTGCTGATCAGTTTTCGAAGCGCTCACGTTTGGCGGCAGACGTTTTAAACGAGGGACTATTTAAACCCGGTTGTTCTCCTGCAGCCGTCGAAAAGCTCTCTTTCATTTTACATCCTTCTTGAGGCCTTTGCACGGCACCCCGAGGAAGTTGGAAACATTCTTTCTTCCTTTTCATCCGGCTCTCCTCCTTTTTCCGCTCATCCATCCCTCCCTCGTTCTCCGGCTCTGTCAGCACGTTTAGCCGAGCCCTTCCAAACATTTTCTTTTTTTTTTTTTTTGCTGAGTAAACAACAAATCTGCCCTGAGTCTATCTCACCTGACTCACTTCAACCAACACACACAGATTGCTTATAGACCTCCAGGTTTTTTTTTTTTACCTCCCTCTTTTGATCCCTCCATCCTAATTTGCTCTCTTTCCTAAGCTGCCGGTTTAGAAGGTGGAGTTTTCACCCTCCAGCTGCTCGATTTCATGGCAGTTAGTCACTTTTCAAACAGTTGCTGGGCGTGTGTGAATGTGTGATTGCGTGCGCGCTTCGGTGTTTCGTTGTGCTTCTTTTAGAGCTGGTACTTTTTTTTTTTCTTTTTTTTTTTCCAAGCCTGAAAAACGCTGGTGATGGTTGGAGGTTTTTCCACCCACAGCTCCATCTGTCACAGATGATTGAGGAGAAGGAGAAAATTACACCTGCTGTCGGAGCATCACAATGGACTCTCATCACCTCCGAGAAACAGACATTTAATTACTGTGTTTAACCTGACAGAGACCGTGTGATGGAGGGAGGAGGGACAGAGGGATGGTGGGAGGAGGGGGAGTCAAATATAGGAGAACACCTTTAGAAGACGTACCAACACATTGTGGATTTATTGGCAACAAGAAAATGCAGATTATGAATATTTAAGTCAGACAATAAGTCTGAGTGTACCTCCTTTTCTTTAAGTGCAAGAATTAAAGAGAAAGTTCTCCACAAAGTATATAAAAAAAGTTTTAGATTAAAAAAAAATCTTGTTTGTCTTAGCATCAAAATATAGCAAGAACGCTAAACTAAAACAACAATCTGAGACTTACTGGTACAGATGGTGTGAGGTTAGAGAATATTATTATAATCAGCTGTATGCAGAGATTTAAAAGTTACCATTGACCATTATAAAGATAGTAATAGAGCATTTTGACCTCACGCTTGGATCTTTTTTAATTTTTACATTCTCAAATGAAAACCAGAATCTGAAACGAAAACAAACTTATTTCAAATTCTTATCATGTTGTGATCTAGTAAATATTAGTCCCGAGAAAAATGGAGAATAAAACAGATGTGGATATAAAACAAAAACAAAGCAGAAACTTGAATATTAGTTGTCAAGTCAATTTTATTTTTAAAAACAGCAGCTGTTACCAAACTTTTATATTAATGCAATGATGTCTTGTGCCAGTATTTAACAACTTTATTTAAAAAAATACATTGTTAATCAACTTTATTTGTGATTTTAGGTCAGAACTTTATATGGAGGAACCGTGAACATGAATTAGTTTAGTTTCAATATATGTGCACTTCACTTTGAGGTAGTTCCTGAAAGAGTCATTTTCATAACACTAACATGAATAATATATTATTTCATTATTTATATAAATGAGCGAAGAAATATGCAAGAAAATTGAAGTTTTTTTTTTTTCTGCTGGAAATCATAATGGCTTGTGGAGCATCATCAACTCCTATTATAAAAGGACATTGACAGTGAACTGCTGTGGAGCCCATCAGTTGACTGGATGAGGAAGCAAAGACGGACTCATATTAAATGTTCTGGTCCATAAAATGAGTGTTCTGAACCTGCAGCACATCTCTGTGACAATAAGGTGGTGACTGAAGTGATGAGGAAATGTCTCTCATCCTCTGACTCAACGTTAGCACCAGTCGAAGACAAAAAGACAGAAATCCAGGTTTTTAACATTAGATTCAAAAGTTTGCTTTGTTTTTATATAAAGTTCTAATCTTAATATCAATTAAAACTGACAAACGTAACTGTAAAAAAAAATCAGTTAGTAATAATTAAATCTGGAGATGAGGATAAAAGCATGCAACGCTTGAGTAAATGTATTAAACTTAATTACCTTTTATCACTTGTTAGATTCTTTTAAATTAAGATTGCAGTGTGTTTGATACATTAAGTCACCATTAACTTTAGTTAAATAATATGTATAATTAGAGTTGACAATCTATACTAATCACTCAGAGGTCTGAGATGTGTCCTCCTCCTCCTCCTCTTTCCTCCTTCATCTCCTCTGCTGTGTTAATTGCACTGAGGAGGAACTGTTGTTTTAAATTTAGCAGCTTTAACAAGGTCTGTAATCACATTGTTAACGAGCTAGAGCGAGAATGATGCTGCATAGGTGGAAGGTGGTGCGTGTTAAATCTCCATACCAATGAGATGGAGTCTTCTCTCACGCAACTTATAATAATTTCCACATCCGTTGACTTCCTCCTGCTTTCTTCCCCGTCCTGTTTATGCTTTATGTTACAGATAGTTTTTAAGCATAAACAAACCTTAAAACATTAAGGCATTTTGATGCATGTTTGCTTTGGATCAGATCTAAAAATTGTAAACGTGACGACATGAGTTAAAATGTGGTAAACTTCAGTGTATAAAAACGTAAAAATATGTGTCAGGACCTGGTGTGAGTTGGACCCAAAGTGCAAACACGTTCAGGAACTCGAAGGATAATATGAGAATTATAATGTTTTTAATCATTAAAAGGATGGTATGGCAGCAACACACACATATCAACACAGAGGAAGAACATGACTCCATACAGGACAAGCCACCAACAGGTGAACAACGAGGAATGCAGAATATATAGAGACGCTAACAAGGAAATGATTACAAACACCTGGGGGAGGACAATGAGGGACATGGGTAGCAGGAGCTGGTAACACGAGGGAAACACACTGACTGGACTGGACACGGCACAAGAAAAACATATAACACACAGATCCTCTCAATCAAGTGCCTTAAAATAATGTCACAAATAATAAAATAAAAAACACTCAAAGCTAACTTGTGACAGAATGATTAGTGTGTGGAATGGAAAATGTGCTTTTATTTGCTTTAGATCCAAAGAACTGGTTAAACTGGCCCAGGATATTTAAAGGGGTGGGAGCAGCCAATTATAGTGAGTTTTAGGTACAAATAAATAAATGTAACTGGTGTGATTAACACAAATCAAACATTTAAGCATAGACTAAAGCGATGTTTTCATCTGGTTTCACATAGATGTTGGTTCTCTCTTTGCAGTGACGCATGTCAACGGACGGAAAATAGCAGGCATCAAGTGAGCAGGCAGATCTTGAAGCTGATGTGTTGAAAGTGGTGAAAATGAGCAAGCTTGTGGATTTGAAAGACTTTGACAGGGGAGAAATTGTGATGTCCTGACAACTGCGTCAGAGCACCTTGGAAATAGCAGGTCTATTTGAGGCAACCGGTAATCCGGCGACAGGGTCATGGGCACCAGCGTGATGTATGGTGCTGTAACCGAAAACCGTTTGTCTCCGTGCATCGAACAAACGGCTTACTGAGACACAACAAAGGCGCATCAGTCCTGTCTTTATGGTTCGTCAAAGAAATCTACAAATTACTACTAACCGCTTCCAAGTAAACTTAAATATATGTCAACACGCTGGTGTTGGATGCACATTTAAAGATAATTAAAGCAATTAGGTTTACATCTGAGGTAGAAGTACAGTCAAGATCTCATGTAGTACATCTAAGTTCAGTTCATCAAAAAAAAAATAATCTTTCCTTTGACCTCAATTAGCCCACCTGGGTGTTAATTTATAGCATTCGAAGCTGAAAAGATGAATTGTGTTCCAGCTGTTGCCTCGGTCCCAGCACCAGCCACACCAGCTGTGAGTGATCTCTTGCCATTTTTCCACAGGCGTTAATCTGTGTGGGAGAAAATGGCAGACACTGAGCAGTTTAGCTTCAGCGCACTGCAGTGTTGTCTAATGAGATGATTTCTCATTAGCTCTGATTCCATGAGCACCGCTGTCGTCTCACATTTAGATGTCGAGGAGTTTTAAACAAGTGTAAATGGCTGAAGGATCATGTGCTGAAAAACAAAACTAGATAAGTGTTTTCTGAAATGAAACGATCAAGTAACGATTTAGAAAATATATTCTTAATCACGTTTTGCTTTTTGTTTTTCAAACTATTTATAATCAATAGTCCTTGTGTTCGTCTTTTTACGCCTTCCCAATAAACTAAACGGTTGGCAAACATGTGGGAGTCACTGTTGTTGCTGGGAGAGAGAGAGAGGGCTAAGAGGGTTTTGGTGTTTGAGGTGGCTGACAGCGTTTTTTTCTTGGGAGGAACTTGTTAACTCAGGGAATGACGGCCATTACTCAGAGTTATTCAGAGGTCGGGTTTTTCTCTTGCAGTTGAGGGATGCTGTGTCTCCCAGAGTTAATTATTTATATTAACTTGGACTAACCATGTCCTGCACACGGAGCACGTGTGCAGCCATTTTCAGGATAATCAAAGGTAAAATTTATATATTAATTCAACCTTTATCCCATTGAGCCTCGGACTCATTTACATTAGAGACCTGATTTTAACAAGGAGTGAGGACAACAAAGACAACAGTAGACAGTCATAAAGGAAGCAAACAGAAGAACAAGTGAAAGAAAGTGGTATTTTTTATTGTGTGATGGGAGGCTCCTTTATCATCTGCCTGAGAGTAGTTGATGGAAGAGTCTTTGTGCTGGGTGGGTGTGGTCCTTAATGATGCTGCGTGCTTTACGCAGACATCGGCTGGTAGATGGCCTGGATGGTGTGGAGACTGCTGCCAGTGACTGAGACAAGCTTTTCTTCTACAACTGTTCATGCATGAGATCCAAATCTAATAATTTTGAAATATTTTCCAAGGACAAAAGGTTTATTTTATTATTATTATTGTTGGTTTTTAGTGGTTTCCTTCAACAACCAGTTCGTATACAGGTAGTCCCCGAGTTGCGGCGCCCCCGGCATACGGCATTTCGGACTTACGGCGCCGCCCCCAGTGACATCATCACACCTCAAGTTGACTTTTTTATGCAGCATTTTGTTTTTTGTTTTTTTTTGTTTATTTTATTTTTTTTTTTTTTTTTTTTTTTTAGAGTATTTTGTTAGCTAACT
>JARVLU010001073.1:7024613-7034710 GCA_031762415.1 Simpsonichthys santanae | reverse complement strand
CCATGAACTGACACATTTTAATATTGCAGCAAGAATTTATTGTTCAAGTTCAGAAGAAGTTGGTTTTCAAAGTTTTTGAGTCCAGTCTGGGTCAGGAGAGAGAATCTGTCCTGCTGTACTGAACAGTCTTTCAATAGTATTTCAACAAAGCCATGGGTGGTGCGTATCTTCTGGCTGACTCTCCACAGTGGAATCCATTTTGGGTGTGTTAGTGGTGCTGTGGGTGCGCCCAGCTCAATGACGTATATACTAGAATATTGTCCCAGCTCTTCTTGAAGATGGGTCTAACGTTACCTGCACACTTTTCAGTGAGTCAATGGAACAACTCTCACCACTGGTTACTTTCAAACTAACGAACAAATCAAAAAACCTCAACGTGAATGTAACTTGTAACACATTATAGAAATGTAGTGAAGTACAAAGTACAGATATTTAATGTAAAATGTAGGTAAGTAAAAGTCAAAAGTACCCACATTTAACTCTACTTAAGTACAGACACATAAAAATGTATTTAGTACAGTACTTGCACTTTGTTACAACATCCCACCACTACCGGTACATTTAACCATTATGCCTCTGAAATGAGCTCCCAGCAATTTTCTAAATTAACCAAACTTTAGATGTTATAGAATATTTCTGAGCCTTTTGGGATTAAAAACAAGTACCTTAAAGTGTTTTTCAAAACTTTTATGTCAGGACTAAAAGCCACAAAGTACATTAGGAAAGGTATAAACCTGATTCACAGACAATCAGGCGTAGACTTGATTTAAAGGTTTGGTTAGCAGGTAAATGAGAGAACAGTCAGTATCACAGAAAGTCGAAACATTGTCTGCCCGTTCTGCAGCTGTGAGCCGTCTCTTCCTTACTAAATTACGTCATTTGCTTAAATAGTCCCACAGATTGAGAGGAAAAAAAAAACAGAGGGTGATAAACATATCTGCCAACCTACATAGATTGTCCTGGAACGACCATTACTTGCCATAATGCTCAGTTTCACAATGACACAGAGTCAAATAAGGAATTACAGGACAATAATATTGTACAACATAAACAATGCAATGTACCAGGAAGCAGATCAATAAATATTGCCATCATAGTAACATGCAGTAAAAGAAAGTAACACTGATTGAATTTGTTAACAATGATTTCTTTACAGATTCAGGAACTGTCAGAAAACATGTTCATGCTCTGCCATGTCAGACATTCAACGAGCCTCTTCCAATGTTTCAAATAAACGTTCCAATAAATCACACACAGTGGACATTTTGGAGAATTTACCTCCATATAGAGATTAGAAATACACATTTAAATGAAGTAACTTGATCAGAACCAGGTAAGACTTAACGTTCTAATTGTGGATTTTACGTCCAGCTCATTGCAAGTCTCAAAGAAATGTCCTTCAAAGAAATGAAAGCACGACACCGCGTGTTAAAGGCAGAGACGTAAAATGAACGTCACGCTTCCGAACATAAACATTTGCCTCAATGTGTTCATTCGGTTGCATCTTTATGTAATAAGTGTAATGTTTACTCTCTGAGTTGCACAACTCTGTTCCCTGAGAGCAGATAGAGGGGTCAGCAACCTTTGAGTTGTTCTGGCTGATGACTCATGAAGAGTGCCAAGAAAAAGTTGGCCAATTTGTACTCAACCTAAGGTAATACTGGTTTCTTAAGGGTTTAAAATATGCCAGCTTTTTCCATAATAACAATCAAATTGTTCACAAACATTTCTTAATGTCTTTCTCCAAATTCCAAAAGCTGCCCACGTCGCAGTTTTCTAAGAGTCTACCACCAATTCACATCTGTTAAACAACTAGAGAAATTGTATTTCCTGCAAAAATGCAGTGTGAATATTGCTGAAGAACAGCTGAAATTAGCTTAAAACATACTGAAGTGTAGATGAAATGGAAGAACAAACCTAAGCTAATATATAGAAGAAAGCAGAATGAACACTATTTGCTGATTTAGGTTTAAATAAGCAGAAATGAGCACAAAAATAAGTTAACAAAAAAAAAAAAGAAACTAAAAATTAGCAGATAATAGGTGAAATATAGCTGAAAAGGCAGAAAGCTTAAACTAGAAGGAAGTGGAAATTGAAACGAGCTCTGAAAATATGAAATTAGCTGAAAAGCTAAAATTAGCATAAAAAGCTAGTAGCTTTAATAGCAGAAAGGGCTGAAACTAGCAGAAAAAGAGCTGAAAAGAACAAGCTGAAATGATCAGAAATAAGTTAACTGGGCTGAAAGTAGCAGAAATTCATATGAAAAACTAGATTTATTTCAGAAACCTGTATACTTTTGGGGATTAAGGAGAGACCAGACAGCACATCCACCAGAGTGTTGGAGCCATTTAGCTGATTAGGACTGATGCTCTGTTCTTATTTGGACCTGTAATATCTAACACACACTTTGCCTGATGGCAGTATCTCCTCCAGCAGCCGACTGTTGTCCTGGAGACGAGCAGTTAGTCAAGGTTCAACGATGGGTTTATGTGTCAATCAGGAGGCAAGCATGTGGAGAGGAATGTGAGCTGTATCACACTGACCTCTTCACAACCAGCAGCATCACTTACGATCGGACAAAACTCCAAAGTCCAAGAAACAAGTTAATAATAAGAAAAACAAGCATATTTTTTTCAATTCTTTAACAAAGCTGCAATTATATGAATTCAGTTATGGACAAACATTGAAAATTATATGCTCATAGTTCTGTAAAACCCTGAAAATATTGCTTTTTTAATCTCAGTTTTTCTCCTTTTTTTGTTTTTAACATGGGGAATATGAGAAAAAAAAAAAAACACATTTCTGATAAACAAAATCTTCACCAAAGTACAACTCTTGGAAGTGGGTGTGTGGAGTCTGATCTAAAAATCATTAATTATCAACATGTTGGGTTTGAATTTACAGTGAATGATCATAAGACAACCCAACACTGACTCACCGGTGAACTCAATGATTAAACAGTGGAAGGAATCGGAGAAAATAAAACATTTTTTACAAGATTTTTCGACCATTATTCAGCCATTAGTGAGGCTATACGTCAATAACCAATCCTGGTCTGATTTGCAGGTTGATGAATTTCTGAACAAAAGGTCAAAAGGTCACAAGCTTTAATAATCAGATTTTTTTCTTCCACCTGACTGACTAACCTCGCTGCTATCTCAAAAACAGTTCAGTTCAAAACAACTGAAACGAGACAGATGCCATCTTGTCTGAAAGCTTCATTTTATGCCCTGTGTGTGCTTTATTTAAATAAAACTGTGTATTTAAATGTCCATGTTGGGTATTGGTAGAGAAAAAGTTATTCTAAAGTCAAGACATTTCTAGTCTCAGCAGCTGAAGTCAATTTTGTGTTCACGTTGAATTTAGAAACAAAGTCAGCTGCAGCAGCCAAGTGTTTGGAGTGTTCGATAGCAGGAAGACTTTGGGTGGAGTGTCACTTGAAGTCACGATAAGCTGCAACATGCAGGGCCACAAACACAAGCACGACCACACACCCAGACAAAACATGCAGGGAGGGGTCTGATAGTCAAACTGATCAAAACGCTGATCACGCAGAGGAAAAAAAAAATCCTTCTTAGAACTAGTGCTGACAAAAAAGAAAGGGGTAAAATCATGTCATAAACCCTGGAAAGTCTGGAGCGAAAACAAAAACTGACATCCTCCTCTCCAGTTGCATCAGCTGAGCAGAGGAGTGGGAAGTGTTAAAGGAAGCCAGCTGCCCATTGGCTCTTCAGACTGTCAGTCATCTGTCTCTGTCCTGTGAGCTGCTTTTCTGCAGCATTGTGAGGTAATAATAGCCGCAAGGTTATAAAACACCCTGTTTCTACTATTCATCAAAAACAAAACAAATAAAAAAAAACTTCAGAGAGAGTGCACAAAGAAACTGGCTCACAGCAAGGCAGCATGCGAGACAGTAAATAGTTTAACTCATTTGAAAATTCACACAAAGTCAAAGTTTCTTTGTCATTCGCACCACGTGGTACCTGTGGTGGAACAAACATGTGCACACAGAGTCCCATTAAGTATAAGTTGTAAAGAGAAACAGTAGATACTTTAACAAATATACTTTATTAATCCCAGAGAGAAATTCAGTGTTGTCATAGATCATTGTGGTTTCATTCAAGAGTTGTTATAGATGCTGATAGCTGTGGGCAGGAAGGATCTCCTGCAGTGAGTCCAAAGAACCTGACCACAGATACAGCTTGTTGTCAGATCCGGCGGGCCTCTCAGTCCTCCTGGACAGCAGGACTGCCCAAATTCCAGGCAGAATTCCTCCCCAAGCACTGTCGCTACTCCCATCAGTCTGTTAAGCTCCTTGTTACGACAGGCAGACAGCTGAAGGCGTCGGGGGGAGGATCCCGGTCCTTCTGTTGTCACGAGCAGTCTCTCACCAGCTCCAGGATCTCGACACCAGGTTGACAGGGATTCGTCCATGGCGCCTCCTTTTCAAATCATTTGGGATTTACGGCTGCAGTTGAGGTCTTTGAGCTTTTGAGATGCTAATCAGCTGCTCTTGGTTGTTCAAAAAATACCCCTGTTGTCATGGTTACGCATCATAACATTTACCCAAAAGTAAAAAAAATAAAAAAAATTGGTAAAAATCCTTCCAGCTGCACAGCATCTGATACCAGAGTAAATAATCATTCGAAAAAAGAGGAATTAATTTTTCAAAAGCAACTCAGAAGGAAACATAGCTGCTCCAACTTGCAGCCACACCGGCGGCACAGTTCTAGAACACAGCAGCATGAAATAGATCAGCAGCATAAGATCAGCAGCATAAGATCAGCAGCATGGATAATCAGCAGCACATAAGTCTAAAGTCACATAAAATATGTTCAATGGTTAGCAGCAGTATTATGTTTCATTTAATTTAGTTTGTTATACAATTACTTTCACAAGTAGACATGTAAAACCTCACTATCCTTTAAGCACTTTGCTGCAAAAAGTCTGAAAACAAAAATGTAAAATAGAACATTAAAAATAAAAGAAAATATTGGCTGTCAGTTTGCTGGTTCTTGAAATGCTGAGGTTGCAGGTTTGAGTCCAGGTTGTATCAGGAAGGGCATCCAGTGTAAAACAATCAAATCTTTCACGAGGTCGCTCGCTGTGGCAACCCCTGAAGACGGGAGCAGCCAATAAGAACTTAAAAAAATAAAAGCAAATCATTGATGGTAGAGTTGAAACAACATATCGCATTACTCAAGATTTTATTCATTTACAGATCATTTATTTATTATGTAACACTCAACAGAATGTTTTTCCACTACAGTCATAGTTTTTAAATTAAAACACCAATCCTGAAAAACAAGATAGGATAAGCTAGAATTTATTGATCCCGCAGGAAATCGATGAGTTTGCCATGTTTTTCTGCAGAATTCATTAATAAACGTGTTTGGGTTAAGCATTTGAGATTTTGTCTGATGTCGACAGCGTCTCTAAAAAACAAACCAAAAAGTAACATTTGTGCACTGATTAGGGCATTTTTAAGAGTAACACACAATTAATAAGATCCTTATTCCCCCCCATGCCATGTTTGGATCTAAACACAGTTTGTTTTAGTTGATTTTAAAACAAGAAACTTTACTGTAACAATGTAACTGGGAACTTTCTGGGTCTACAACTAAACGTAAGGGACTCCTTGCAGCTACACTGATTCATAAATTAAGAGTCACTTTTCCATCTGGCTGTTGATGAAAATCGCTTTAAACTATAAATTTTAGTTTCCTCACTACGCTTCAGTTAGACTTCATCCCACTCAGTGATGATGACTTCCTCTTCATGCTTTAAAAAACCTGTTTGACATTACAGTACATCCTCTGCAACACAATACAAACACGATCATAAAGAAATATTTGCATAGGAATTACAGCTGTTAGAGCAAAACAAAACAAAAAATAAAATTACAAAAGCACTTATTTTGACTTCCATTCTCTAAAGAACTCCATTTCCCTTCATGGACGATCTGAAGTGCAGGTCTGCAGGCCGTTAGGAGCTGCAGATGTCTTCCAATAAGACTTAAAAGCACACAACTGAACAAAATGGCAACTGCCATCAAAACAAGATCTGTTTTTATGCACATTTGCATAGCTTTGCATGGACAAGCATCACCTCAGAGTCTGGGAAAATGACTCTGTAAGAAGTGAAAGCTGAAACAGGATACAGGAAGTCGGCTGAACCGTCTAAAATAAAAACATAGTTGCACCAGTACTCGAAGCATTTCACTTTGAAGACCAGATGAGCACGTTCTGAGACAGCCATGACAGTACAAAGGTCACCACATAGGTCAAGTCTTATGAATATCTGAAGAACAATCATTAGTCTGATGAGAACAAACGTCTTGTGCTCGACTTGCACTCATCCATGTGCACTTCAGTTAACGCACAATTAAAAAGACAAAGTAAATGGAAGGCAGTGCGGCTGCTGAATAAAAGTTGTTAATACAAGATAGTTACAGGTGGCACCATTATTATATACTAAAATACTGTCTGGCAGAACTCCATGTCTGTACTAGCACTGAACCCAGTGAACTTCCTGTGTTGATGTTGTGCCAGAAATAAAATACCTCGGGGGGCTTATTAAAAAAAAAAAAAAAAAAAAAGAGCAGTTGGAAAAACATGTCTAAAAATGGCACATCTCTATAAATTTTAATAAAAATAAATCATCCAAGATCAGAATAACTGAATCAACATATAAAACTGTTCTTACAAAAACATTCATATTTAGAGCTGCTATGGATAAGTATTTACTGTATTTCCACTGACACTGAACACATTCAGCAGAAAATTGTTCAGTATATTTTTTTAACACATACCAGCTGATGTTGTAAAAATGACACAGATTCAGTACATAATGTACCTGCAGCAGTTTATTTTCGACAAATAATAGCGTGTTGAATGGCTTTGACAAAAGCTCCCAGATGTTGGCAGCTCGTGTGAAAAACGTGACCCGCTTATTTGAGCTGCAGGCTAAAAGTAGTACTATACGCGGAATATTTTAACAGTGCATGTCAGCAAAAAAAATAAATAAATAAAAGAATTGTGGTCAATGTTTTGTCATACATGGACGTTTTAAAACTAAACACTTATTTAGGAAATCCTAAGAATCAAACAGTGACTTTTCATCTCCAACTTGAATGCACAAGTGGCTACGGCCAAATAATATACTGTATATTCTACGCCATGTCTCCCATTCCTCTGTAAACAAATATAAGGTCATTCAAGCATTTTAGTAACATCATATTCACAGTGTAAAATATACAAACTTAAAATGGAACTGTGTTTCATAAAAAGCTGCCTCCAGTGCTAAATGTGCAGTTTGTGGTCCAGGTCTGGGATCAGGTAAATGCCTCAGTGAACCGTCACTTGACAAAAATAACCCGAAACTTGCAGCAATCTGCAGATGAACCCTCAGCTGACACAGACTGTGTGTTTGTGTCTCAGAGGGTGCGGCTGCATGCGATTCTTCTAGTGGCACAATGCTGATGTAGAAGGCTAAAAAAAAATGTTTTTATGAAATGAGTGTTTTTGTGAGCCGAGGCAGACACATGACCTCAGCATGACCCGCTGTATTCTTTCCTGCCGTGTTCGACAGACTGTGCACAATCATGTGAATATGCTGTAAAAATGGTAAAAACAAAGCTGACCATATTTATGCAACTCACAAGCTTTGACCATGTCAGATCCTCAATAAAAAAAAAACCCACAAATGAACCACAAATATGGAGCTACAGTCATGGTTCACTTATGTTTCTTAAGTGTGAAATTAGACAACAGTAAAATATAGTTTCAAAATGTCTCAACTCTAAAGATTAAACGACATTCTCAGTCAAGTAAAACAACTATCTCCTCTGGTACCCCACAAAAACACCCAAATTTTGTTTTGCCTCACTGCTGGCGATGATATAATATGAAAAAAAAAATGTGCGATTAATGTTTAATTATCTTCTTAGAGAGCCATTAAAAATCAAGCAGACATTATTTTGTTCCAAAAAAAAAAAAAAAAAAAAAAAAAAAACTGAAAATAAACAGGTCAATATGAGGAAAGTTATGAAAGTAGGTAAAGTACAAAAAAGGCCAAGTAAACAAATAATCCAGTAAACTAAATATAAATAGATTCCATAACTATTCACATTTGAATTTATGTTTTGTCTTTACAGCAGTCAGATTTCTGCTGGTATATTTATAAATTCCTTAAATTATGTTAAAGTGATCGTATTTAGAAGCTAAAACTAAATCATTTGCAGCAAAAACAATTGCGCTTTATAAATTTACTATTGTGTTTGGATTTGAACAAGACTGTATGCATAGTTAATTCATGTTCACACATGAAGATAGAAAAAAAATAAACTTCTTCAAAAACAGCTTATTTGCTTTAAAGTTTAGCAGATTAAATAGCAAAAATGAAGACTTTTATTCTCTAATCTGTACAATCAACTCAACTCTGGCTGAGTCAGTTTCTATTTTTTTGGCTTCACAAAGTTTTAAACACTGATGTGTTTCTGCAGCTTTGTCTAATAACGTTTGTACAAAATATAAAACCTTATTCAGTTCACAGACAAAAATAACAATCAGAATTGTTAACATGGCTTCTAACCAGATAACAGAATTTAGTTATTTCTTATCGTGTTTTCTTGGTACTGTAAAATGAGTGTTACATAATTATTTCATTAATCTATAACTAATCAACACAAAACTGACCTTAAAAACCCCCAAAATCTTCCAAGACTTGCCACTTGGGATGCACAATACTGGATTTTTGGCCGATATGCTAATACGTTAAAACTTATTTGGCCGATAACCGATAACAAACAGATATTTTTTTCTCTAGACCTACTTAAGAGACTACATAGCTTTCTCTGCTGTGGAATTAAAATACTACATTATTCTGCATGGTCTTTGTCAACTTGGCCTGCAACCAATTGCAAATGCAAAAAGGGGGCTGAAAATGATGTAACACTACCGGTATATAAATACAGTATATATTATATAAATAAAAACAGCGCCTTTTATATCGGTGAGTTATTTTGATGGAATGGCCGATATTTAACTTTATTGCTAATATCATCCAATATGGATACTATGCCGATAATATCGTGCATCCCTAAACGCCAAATCTATCCAGTAAAATATCAACTGTGTTATTTCAACTTTATTTATGCATCAAACAGAGTCATATCCATTGCTTTAAATCACTGCTGGTAGCTTTTTCCAACATATTCAATTCTGTTGCTGATGAAATCCTGTCAGCTGGTCAGTAAATAGACTGTTGGCAGAGCACCATAAAGTACCATGGTAATTAACTGCGTTACTATGGCGATCTAACCCAGACTGCTGAGCAAACATAAAAGTGGGCTGAAGAACTCACTGACATGACTTTCTGATACAAGTTAGGGTTCACAGCTTATCAGCCCAAAAGTTTGAAAACATCATCATGCCTGAAAGATGGAGTGGACCCCAAAGGTTACTGACAAAATAAAGGTTCGATTACTTGATCAGTTTGTCTTCAAATGCAACGACCCAGAACAAAACCCACGAGCAAACTCCTGAAAAGCTGCAAAAAGCCTCTGGAAAGGGCTGTTCGATCTCAGGTGCTTTGTCTGGTTTCAAGTTCTGCAAAACTTTGATTAAAAAGTTGTAAAAGTTAAAGAATAAATAAACCAGACGGTGACGTCCGCTTCAGTGTGTGCCTTTTGTGCAAAAACAGTGTTCGCCCTCTTTAGGTCTTCCTCGCAGCTATAACCTCCCTGACCGAGGTGGGGACCAAACTTCTTCCTGAGAGTCAGAATCTTCCAGCCCAAAACTATCCTTCCCACGTGAATCGGCTCCGTTGATGTCGCCCAAAGGTATGTAGGAATAATCCTGACGCTGAGAGAAGCGGGATGCTCCTGAGCTGCGACACGCCTGAACGACGTGAACGAGCAGGCTAAAAACCAGAAGCGCAGCCAGGACTACAGCAATGATCAGCCACGATCGCCTGAGGACAAGAAGAGTTTAAATCAGTTTTACAACACGGCACCTTGGCAAGTGAAACTAATAAAGATAATGCTGGATTTTTTTTTTTTTTTTTTTTTAAATAAAGGAACTGTACTTAAACATTTT
>JARVLU010001073.1:7012933-7023968 GCA_031762415.1 Simpsonichthys santanae | reverse complement strand
TAAGCTACGAGCTAAGCTAACAGGCCAACCTCGGGGAGAAAAAAGCTCAAAAATTCATGTCTAAAACCAGTGCCTTTGAGTAAAAAGCTGTTTTTCTCTTCAAAAAGAAGCTGAGAACTTGTTTACTGATTTTTTTTTAAATTAAAAGCTTTGTGTGAAAAACGCTATGCTAAAGAGCTCAAACCACACTGAGCGTGCATCATTTTGAGAACTGAATAAAGGAAAGAGACACAGCCCCTGTCATGTCAAGGGGCCTCCCTCCCATTTTTCTTAAAGAGACACACTGCTTGCTCCCTCACTATCCATCCTTCTGTTCAAACAATCTTATACTGCCATCCGGTGGTCAAAAAAGGTACTTCACTCAAAACTAATCAACATTTCTTCTTAAATTTGACAATAATGACTAATTATTGTAAAAATTCAAACAATATTATTGTTTATCTCAATAATTCCCGAGACGATTAATCGCCCAGCAAAAGTTGTTATCGTGACAGGCTTGATTGTGGGTAAAAGCAAGCCAAGGTTAGGACCATGCAGGCAGAAGTGGATGATGAAATAATGTGCACAGCAGTTTTGCAATCTATGCACATAAAAGAGGCTATAGTTTTCAGACAGCTCGCTGGTAGCAAACACTCAGAATCCAGTGAGACTGTAACAAAAAATGTGCACATTTTCTTTTGAAAGTTTGAGTTGCCACTTAAGTCTCCAGCAGTCGCAGCTCAGTGAGATACAGTTTTGTTTTTTTTCTTTCGGCTGCTCCCTTCTTCAGGGGTCGCCACAGCGCACTAAGTTGCACGAAAACTTGATTATTTTTACACCGAATATCCTTCCTGACGCAACCACAGACTACCGAGCACCCGGGGGAGCAGATGGTGGGAGTTAAGGGCCTTGCTCAAGGGCCCAGATTGGAGCAAATGAGGGTGGGGACAGGTGTGGGTGCTTTGCCTATCCCACTCAGACTTAAGGTCCTGATTTTGTTGTAACAAACAACTGTCTGATTCAGGGGTGGTTCTCGGAGGGTCTTTCCTTCATGTTTTAGAATGAGGGAGTAGGGAAACGAAGTAAAACATGCAGGGTAGTGGCCCTCGAGAACCAGGATTAGACAACCCTGGTCAAATTGCTTCATCATGAATGAGTTTGTGCTGAAAGCTGAAAATAATGGGTAACTGTTGTAGACACACTGAGACAAGAAAGCCCAGCACGATGGCTTATGTAAATATTAAATGTTAAGTAAAAATCCCAGGACATTGAGACAGTTCTGAGCAGCAGATTAAAGATGAGTGGAAACTTTTTTTTTTTTTACACAGTTCCATGTTTATCAAGAACAGCCATCACACAGGGAGGCCTGTCTTTACTGGAGCTAAGAAAAAAAGGCAGCTTGACTTGGCATCGAACACATACCTTAAAATTCAAAACTCAACATGGATATACTTTTTATTTATTTTCACACTGACATAATGTGCCCTAAACTTGAACTTTTAGGTCCCACTAAAATAAAGTATTTGTTTAAATGGATAAAGTTCAAACAGTTTGACTAACACATCTAGCTGGCAGATTACTTTTTAGACTTTATAACCTTCACAAATACTTTCATGTGAGGCAAATGTAACCAATATGTACAAGATAAACTAAATTATTTTTTCTGTTTTGCTGTTTCTTTTCCTCTTTTTTTTTAAAGGACAGTTTTTTGTTTTGTTTCTACACATACATCTAGAAAGGACAACAGGGGTGAAAGGTCAGAGGAGGAAATGAGACATTTGATCACTTACTCAGTCAAATAAGGTGTCTCCCTGTTAGCCTCTTCCTCTCGTCTCCAGGATGTAAATATTTGTGTGGCCAGACAGTGTCCAGCTGTGGAGAAAGGAGGAACAGGAGAGTAAATAATTACCTCCAAAATAATTTTATCCACCTTTACCTTTAGTTAATCTGTTTTTTACATATTCCTATTGTAAATCCATTAAAACTGTTTTGTTTTGTACAGGAGCAAACTATCAGCCTTTTTCATTATTTATCTTTTTTGGCAAAATAAATAAATAAATAAAATTAAAAAAATTGAAAGATTAAAAGAAATGCTTGAGAAAATCTAAATGCAAAGCAATAAACCAAAAAAACAAACAAAAAAACATCTACTGCTTAAAGTATCCAGCGAGACTTATCAAACAGGTTTTTGTAATCCGTCATAATTCCTGTTGAAGCTCATTGTTTGCGTTTCATCAAAAAATTACTTTTAAAAGTACACCCAGTTACATGTTTTAGCAGCTACTATTTACAGTGCACTCCTGTATAACCAGCCACTATCAAGTAAAATAAATTTAAACATACTTTTAAAAAAAATCAACGTTTTATATTTGTTTGAAAGAACTAACCTTATTTTTAATTAATTATCAGTTGCACTGATCTGTTTGTTTTATGTTTACATGTATCCAAGTTGGTATGAATTATAGATTTTAAGCATTTGTATTTAATCTCAAGTGTGCATTTGTATTCTTTTCAGGCTTTGTCCTGGTTTATGTCCATTATTCTAAAAGGTCTTTATTCCCTTGGTAAAAGCCATTCAGTGATATAAAGCAATGCTGCTGACCTACAAAAAGACTAAACAAAACATGACTCAGGGAAATTTCACTTTCTCTAAGTGAGTCTGCCATGACTATCCAAATTCTGCTTGTAAAACATAAAAAGTCAAATAAACGACAGACAGACACTATGAATGTAATAACTATGGATTAGGAGCAGCTTTGAGTCAGCATTTGATTTTAATCTAGCTTCTATAATTCATATTATGCATGGTTTTTCTCTAGTTCTGCCTGTTAAATCAGAGATTAACAAAGATAATTGTCTTTACATCTGATTTAGGCAAATAGTCATTTAAAATCCTCATCAGGGCACATATAAAAAACACTAAAAAAAATCGAGATGTACACATTTAGAGTTAAATAATTAAATCCAGCTTTGCCGTTTGGCGACCAAAACGAGAACAAATGAGAAAAATAAATAACATTTATTAATTTCTATCAACCAACTACTCTGTGTCTGAGAATGTCAAAGTTGAAAAACACGATTTTACCTTTATGCAAGGTGTAATTGGTCTCTCCTCCCAAAGTGGTGTTACAGCTTCCTGTCTGCGGGTCACACGGGCACGAGTCGTTACATTGGCACTCCTGAGCGCAGGACAGACCGAACAAACCCAGAGGACACACTGATAAAAAGAAACGAGAGAAACAAATTCTAGTAACAAAATATTTTGCTTATTTTATCATGAATGAGGACACGTATATGGAAACAACAGAGAAATAAAAGCTAAATGTTTAAATATGAAAGCTGAACGTAGGATTTTGAAGATATTTCCAACAATAAGGGTGCTTGCTTCTTAACTTTAAGATTTTATTTCAACTTCCAGCATATTATTTTAATATACAGAACATTCACTTGCTGCCCTGTACATCCAACATAAATCAGCAGTTTACACTTCATCTGTCAGTAGTGGTTATTTTATGGTTGTCAAGACAACCAGGGTTATAAAATGAACACTATAAAACAGCAGCAGGTAAGAGGAGAGAGGAGAATGAATGTTAATCACTATAAAACATGTTTGTTGGAAAAAAACTGCGTGTTCGAAGCCTTTTTTTTAAAAAACAGCCGGACGTTTGTCTTCTGCTGTCAGGATAAACATTTGGTGTGAAGTGAGAGGCCCAACAGTCGCAGTGTAACACAGCTGTACCTTGTTTGCACGTTTCACCATGGAAACCAGGAGGGCAGGTGCAACGCCCATGGACAGGGTCACAGGAACCGCCGTTAGCGCAGGAGCATGTTTGGTTGCAGCCGTCGCCATAGTAACCAGGGAGGCACTCTGTGAGGGAGAAACAAAGCATAATGAATAAAAACATTTAATTTTTGTGATTGAGTTGCATGAAAAAAAATGAACAAAACCACAGGCTATGCTAACTAAACAGCACCTGAATTTCACCCTCTTGAAATACTGGACAACTTTTTTGTCAAAATATAAAATAAATAAATAAAATCTAAGAGAAATATATCAATAATTCATTGTAGATTTGCCTAAATTTTTTTAAATTAATAGACTGGAGGTCAGGGGGTGCCCACACTTTTTCAGTGTGCGAGCTACTTTTAAAATGACCAAGTTAAGGCCCCGTTTACACGAGAACAACCTCTGGAAACGTTGGTGTTTTATCAGTGGGTAATGAACAAAAACGAGCAGGTTTACTAGAAAACGCTGTAGTTTCCATGTCAGTCGGGTTGCCAGATAAATTATGAACTACTGTATAGTACTGTGGCTTTAAAATGACAGTATTTTGACCCAAACTGTCATATGTGCTGAGTAAGCATGTTATAAGATGAGGCGAGTTGTGTTTGTTGATATGTGCACAGAAAAGGAGGGGGTAAGTAAAACATTACAAATTTATCTGGCAACCCTGGCAGGGCTCAGCTGCATTCATTGCACAAGCAACGTCTGTATGACAGTTACGTCCAAACTGAGGAATACACTAACGTCTCTTTGTAACTTGATTTTATTAGTTTTGCTCCTTCATGCTGAAAAAGGGTGAGCAGCACAAAAACACTCTGCTCTGTCATTTATTATAAATGTTGTTGGTGCAGAAATCTTTGGACTACAGCCGCATGCAGTGCACGTGTGCGACTTCACTAGCGGTGCATTTTTTACACCACCGTGGGGGGTTCCCCCTGGAAATCTCCACTCTGAGACCTGGATTCAGAAACCATCAGTTTCAGAGAGAACGAGGGCTGTTGTCTGGAAATGAATGGCCCAACGTTTCACGTCATGTTAACGGGGCCTCCGACTGGCTGCCCTGTCTGTCAGTCAAGTACAAATTTCATAGAGAGGATGGATGATAAACTGACGTCTATTGTTTTAATGCCCGTAAAATATTTGCAATCGACTGGTAATCACGATCGATGTACTGGGCACCGTTGCTGTACATAAAATCGTCATTGCACCAACTTTTATTTGCCTTTTTCTAACAATTTTTGAAGAGACTCTTCAAGCATGCAACTACAGGTTTTGAAAAAAATAAATAAAAAAGCAAGTGAGTGCTTCTCAAGACCGATTAGAGACGAGGAAAAAAATTAGACATTTTGTGTTTAGGCTTCAGTTGCTTAGAAAACAAAAGAAAATAATGATTTTTCTTACAATGTCATTTAAAACCATTGTTTTTAAGGGGTAATTTTACCAGTCACTAAACATTTAATTAACTCCACTAAATATTTGTTCAAAAAAAGAAACTTTACTCTTTCATCTGTAAAACTTTCTGTATAGAAGTTGACAAAAATATTTACTGTACTGGAAATTATTGATCTTTAGACTTAATATGGTCGGTAATTACCTGTTATGAACGGAGCCTCAGCCTCAAGTGTAAGTCACGATTTAGTGAGAATTAATGAGATTCTTCACATGAATTATTAAAAAACAGACATGCTTGTATGCATGTAGGCGTGTGTCTACTGTACAGTACAGTTTATGTAACAATATGATGCTTGTTCTTTACCTTGACTGCAGTTCTTCCCTCTCCATCCAGCATCACAGATACATCCATCTGAAACACACAAAGGTCAAATGAAACAAGTAAAACACGCAATGATGAACTGAACAGGACGATGTGAGAAAGAACCAGGTCTGCATACAAAAAAGACTATGAAGGTTGCATCATTAACGCTTTCTCTTTAAGCAACTTTAGACGTGAAACCATATAATTCAAATGCAAACCAAGCAAGGTGACAGTTGCAGAGATTTTCAAAGGTTTTCAGTTGTGAATTTTCAGAGCGACTTTATTAGCTGCGTTTCCTGAGAGACAGTGAGGTGTCATTTTCATAATACAGTATACTGAATACAGTATAAAGTTGATTTTGCCGACCTTCGTTTCATGAGTCCAAGATTTACATTCTTTATTTTACTGTTGGGAGTTTTAGGTGTTATAGAGAAGAAATATAAATCAGTCAGTGCTTTGGTTCTCCTTAAACTGCAATGTTGTGAACTTCACCTCCACACCTACCCTCAGAGCAGACGCCATGAGATCCGCAGGCGGGGGGTTGACAGAAAAGAGAGTCACAGGCGACCCCCTGCCAGCCCTTATGACAGCGACACTTTCCGTTCACACATTCGCCGTGCCCGCTGCAGTTCGATGGCTGGCATCGTGGCTTATGAACACAGAGAACAGTAGAGACTTCTCGGCTACAGCGCCACCTGCTGTCCGATTTGCTGGGAGGGGGAAATAAAGAGTGAAAGGTTACAATTTAAAAAAAAAACACTGACCATTTATAAAAACAGAAACAAAATACACCAGAATGTCGTGATACAGAACAACACAATGTGTCACGTTAGGGGTTTAGTTGCTCACCAGTGATCAGATGGGTAGCTGGCCAATGCGCCATTAACCACGAATGTGGAAGACCCACCTCCATCCAAATTTATGGCATTTTTCAATTTGTTATTTTTCAGAAACTCTGCCAACTCCCAAAGATTCATACTGTAGAGGCAGAAAAAGAAAACGTGACAGCAGTTTAGAAAGGAGTTACGGGAGAGCAGAGCACCCACCAAACACCGCTGTGATCACAGAAAAGTTACAACAGTTTTATGGTTGTTAAAGCTGCTAATGTTGTCACTATAGGGCGGCACGGTGGCTCAGCTGGTGTAACTGTTGCCTCTCAGAGAGGTCACAGGATCTGATATAGTGCTCGCTACGATGACACGCTAGCTAAAAAGCTACGAGTATGGAGGTAGTGCTCTGACGCCCTCATGCTGAGCTGTATCACAAAAAAAAAAAAAAAAAACACGCTTGAAAACTGACGGTACAAACAGAGCTACACAGAAGAAATGAGCGCTCTGCCAACTAGGGGGAACACTGCAGTCACAGTCGTTGCCTCTGTTTAATTGTGAATTAAGATGAAAACTTGGGGAGCCCTTGGTAAAGATGGTTCACTAGTTTTAAATCCCTCCTGCTTCTTCAAAACAAGTGTAAATAGTTCACTATCTACTGCAGCTAAGACACTGACTACTCATAAGTAGTAAATAACTTAAAATAACTATCCATTAAAGTAATCAGCAACAGCTGTGTGAGAATCAAAACAAGGTTACTCCAGCAGCTGTCAATACCTGGCAACTTAAAGGTCCAAGTTATTTGCTTCTACGAGACAGAAGGTCGGTCACACTCTTTAGTTCGACCTGACTTCTGCATGTTTTATTGACCAGCTGATGTACCGATATTGACAGAAGATATGCAGAAAGCAGCTGATACGCTCAGTCATGTCATAGTGTGGGGCTATTCATAGTCGGATCATTAACAACGACACATTCATCTCTCGAGTCGCTGCAGGACATTATTCAAGACTAAAAGGAAAGTCAGATCAATACAATTGATTGGTGGAATTATCTTAAGTGGACTGAGACGACAAGCCTTTCGATATTAGTTCATGCAGTGAAACTGGTCTTTCAGGGGTTAAAATTAGCCTAACCTGCATCTGTTTACCACATTCAGTGTCATTCAGGTCCAACAGCTTAAATAAAAATGTCATGTTTAGCATCTACTGAACATTTTATTTTCCCTGCAGTGAATAAAAAGGGTTTGTGGAAATAGTTCCCACAGTTTTATTTAATGACTAGTTTTTTTAATTGTCTTTAGACAAAAGTCCAAACAAGATTAAAAACAAAAGCAACTGGACTTCTGTTCTGTAGCCAAAGACGTTTCTCTTCTCATCCGAGGAGCTTTCTCAGTTCAAAGAAACAAGGAGTGTGGGATTTAGACAAAGATAACTTTTACCTTGTCACAACAGAATTTCTAAAAGCAAACACCCACATTAAACAGAACTGCGTGTTAAGATAAATACGCCTGACTTTCTGTTATACCAAGTATTCTATTGTGTAATTTTTATTTGACTGCAAAAGCAGTCTTTTTCAGTCTGTTCTGTGTTTCAGCAGTGAAGTGACTGTGTAGCGTCCTGAAAAGTAAGTAAGGCTGGAATCAGATGCTTAGTTAGTAAAAGAACAAAGTAGTTTTTTTTTTCAGAAGCTGACATAAAAAACAACAGGTGTTTATTCAATTTATTAAGTTATACTGACAAATACCATTTATTGAAAAATTAAAGCCATTTAGAAAACTATGGTTAAAAAATATCAACATCTTTACACGTTTATGTAACACGACATGTCAAAACTGCATGTAGCTTGTTGTGTTTGTCCGGCTTTGGGTTGTTATCTTATCACACTGAGTATCTGCTGCTGCTGCTCTCCCTACAGTTAAGCTTGCTTTCTCACTGTGCAATAAATAAATTAAAAAAAAAAAAAAAAAACCTCTGGGATCAACTTAATATTTCTTACTAATCACGTTTAGAAAACAGAAATCAGTCTTGAGCACGTTTGTTTTCTTACCCTCTTCTTCCTGTTTGTCCATCAATTTGGAACAAGATCAGATTTCCATTGGCGTCGTGTCCCACTGCGGTTCTGGCTGACACCACATTTGCAAAATACTCCAACGATCCTGTAAAATATCGATAAAATGACCAGTTTTAGGGAGTATTATTGGACAAACGCCCCAACAAACAAGACTACAAGTAGTGGTATCTCACTGAGCTGCTTGGTTACTGGTTATGGGTAACTAAACTGCAAAAAAAATAAAAGTGAATTTTCCATTGCAACCTCATTAAACAGTTTGTGGCCAAACAACGAGCAAACCATGCAGCTGTTTTAATGGTAGCTTTTTGAAAACCATGACAATGTATTTTGGGGTGCACAGCTTGCAAAACTGGATTCTTGGCCAGCCAGCCTTGCACATTATTGTGTCCACCTCTGCTCACATCATACCCGTCTCTGCTCATTTTGTACCCAGCTTGGCAGCTGCCCGCATGTTTTTAATTTGATCTACTGGAGTACACTTTTCAAATGAGCACAGGCAGACTCACTTCCTGTTTTCAAAATCTTCTCTGAAGGCACTTTTTTTTTCCTCTTTGGCTTTTAACTCAGCTTGAAATGTTTGTTTTACTGTTTTTAAGTCATTTGTTTTTACTGTTTGCTGTCTTATCATTTGGCAGTTCATTAATTTTATAGTATCTGTTGGTTTTATGGTTTTTACACTTGTATGTGTTGGTGTGCAGCACTTTGGTCATTGGTGTTGTTTTTAAAGTGCTTTATAAATAAAGTTAATTGTATTGTATTGTAAGTGAAGTAGTTAGGAGGCAGTATGTCACAGTTTCTAGAAAGAGCAGCTCTAATCAAAAGATATTGTTGTTACTCACTAAAACCTGCTGAATCAGATTTAAGATTGGTCTTTGCCACTTACCAACAAGTAGAGGCTTAACAAAGAGAATGTTTATATCTGTAAAAATAAATATACTGTACATAGAAGTGCTTTGTCAAAATGAAAGACTTACTAAAATGACAAAAAATAATTCTCTTGCTCGCTGATGCACATTGTATTTATGTATGAGTCTCATTTTATGTAACAAGCAGAGATAAATCTATGTGGAGAAAAAAATGATCTTCACCTGTTTTATTGTGCATGTTTGTGGTTGTGCCTTTAAGGGCCAATGCTGTTCAGAAATGGATGTGAGCTGTGGGAGGGCCACACACTATCTCTTGACACTGTTAATCAAACACAACAGTGTTGTGTTTTGGTGGAGCGGTGTGTTTACTTCAGGTCACAACGAGTTTCTGTTATACCAGCACTGAAGGGCACCAGGCAAGATACTCAACTGTTTATTTACTTTTTATGAGCTGATTCAAAAGTTGTCACCCAGCTGAGCTGAGATCAGGGTCACAGATTCTGAGCAGACTGGAAAATATTCCAAAAGGAACAGACTTACTTAACTTGCTAAAATGTCTGTTGAATCTTGTAGTTATTGACAGAACAAAATCTTTCAGATAGGTCTGAAAGAAAACTGGTTTCAGTTTTGCTTCCTTATAATAACTGTGTGCAGCAGGCCTGTCACGATAAATTTTGCTGGGTGATTAATTGTCTCAGAAATTATTGCGATAAATGATAATATTGTTTAAACTTCAATAATAATTAGTAATTATTATCAAATTTAAGAAATGTTGGTTAATTTTTTTGAGTGTAGTATCTTTTTGCAACCACTGGATGGCAGTATAAGACAGTTTAAACCGAAGGATGGATAGTGAGGGAGTGAGCAGTGTGTCTCTAAGAAAAATGGGAGGGAGTCCCCTTGACATGAAATGAGCCGTCTCTGTTTCTGTTTTTCGGTTCTCAAAATGGCAGACGCTCGGTGTGGTTTGAGCTCTTTAGCATAGCATTTTTCATACAAAGCTTTTATTTAAAAAAAAAAATCAGTAAACAAGTTATCAGCTTCTTTTTGCAGAGAAAAACAACTTTTTACACTTAGGCACAGGTTTCAACCGTGAATTTTGGAGCTTCGACAAGACGGGTCCCCCCCCACCACCCCACCCCGAGGTTGACCTGTTAGCTTAGCTTGTAGCTTAGCTTCTCAGCTTAGCTGCTTTTAATGATTTTGGACGGTTAAAACAGATTTTAAAGAGAAAAAGAGGGGCCAATGAAGAGCACCGAAGTTGAGCTTTTTGTCATCCAGTGTCTTCAGTAGAAAAGAAAGAGACACGAGGAAACGACAAAGCCGATAAATGAAAATGAGGTCGATAATTTTCATTTATCATGTGATTACCGGTAATGGATTTATTGTTTATCGTGACAGGCCGTGTGCAGGACGAATTTGTACCTGTCTCCTGGCTCTTGTTGCACTCTGCTTCCAGACTGAAGTTTATGTATATCTCACCATCCCTCAGCAACCATATGACACCACTGACCAACTGGACAAATGGGTTGGACTGGTCTAAAACGTCTTCCTGTGACAGATACCTGGAAGGACAAAAGAGAAAAAACATCTATTTTTAGAATCCAGACGTAGCTTTCATTGTGAATTTCATCTCAATAAAGAAATGACTTCAGCAACTCCATCACTGGATCTATATTCATTCATTCAACCTTTATTTAAACAGATAAGTCACATTGAGCCTCGAAGACTCATTTACAAGTGAGATCTG
>JARVLU010001073.1:6975924-6990320 GCA_031762415.1 Simpsonichthys santanae | reverse complement strand
TTGTCGTAGCTCCAAAATTGAGCCCGCTATTAACGTTTGAAAATCGCGCATCCATCCTCAGACAATGGATGCGCGTGAGGATCTGAATTTGACACTCTGTTTCCATTTACAATACAAACTTTCGTCTTTTGTCCCGTATGTTTCGGCACATTTACTGAGCTGCTACTCGTAGGCCTGACCAAGTTTTTCACTTTGAATGTTTAGTTTGCCCTCTCTTCTTTACTTTTGCAGTGAAAGAGACCAGAAGATCTAGGTTTGTGAACTGTATCAACACGCTATTGTTCTTTTGCGTCAGAGTATATTCAAACGGTATCGTCAGGTCACACAAACACTTTTATCGACCACACTGTTGGCATTCATTCAACCAGAAATAATGGTTTACTTATATCTGAAGCATAAATCCATACCACCTTTAAAGTGGACTTTTTTATGACCCTGGGATCATTCTGGTGTACTTTGTTGTGGAATGTTTGAGTGTTTGCCAGCTGACTTTTCCAGCGTTTGCAGAAATCATAAAATAAATCCTGTCTTTATAGCTGTAGAGAGGGGCTCCTTCAGGCAACAGCAGGAGAGCAAAGAAAGGAAAAGAACAGGTCTTTCTGCCATTTAATAATTTTCATGTTCGCTATATTTATTATCTGTGACGTTTTTATGTCTGTATTCTGTTTTTTTACTTAATTTTATATGTTGCCTATGTGTTGCCTGTAGTTTTTGTTTGTGCAGCGCTTTGGTTGGCCTTGTCGCTCTAAGTGCTCTATAAATAAAACTGTATGGTATGTTTGTCTTTTTGATACAATGACCTTTCACATTTTAAATGGATGTTTTTCCCTCACAAATAAAGAAAAGTACTATTATTTTTATTATAATAATTAAAATAAGACAAATCGATAAAACTTATAACTGATATAAACAGCAGCAGACCTTTTAACTTAGATTTTCTAAAACTTTAAAATGAAAACTGAACATTGATGTTTCTTTTCTTTAGTGATTTTATTTTAGTTTTTTTATGGTGTTGATAGGCCTGTCGCGATAAACAATAAAACAAATAGCTGCATGATAAATTTTCATTTGTCGTATCTTCATGTCTTTCTCTTTCTACTGAAGACACTGGATGACAAAAAGCTCTTCACTGACCCCTCCCTTTCTCTTTTCTCTTTTTTCCTTCAAAATCAGTTTTAACCATCCAAAATCAAATGTTTGGATCTTTAAAAGCAGCTAAGCTGAGAAGCTAAGCTATGAGCTAAGCTAACAGGCCAACCTTTTTTTTTGGTGGGGGGGTGGGGGGCTGTCTTGTCAAAATTCATGGTTGAAACCTGTACCTTTGTCTAAAAAGTTGTTTTTCTCTGCAAAAATAAGCTGAGAACTTGTTTACTGTTTTTTTTTTTTTTTTTTTTAAAGATTTGTGTGAAAATTTCTATGCTAAAGAGCTCAAACCACACCGAGCATTTGCCATTTTGAGAAGTGTAAAATAGGAACGAGATACAGCCCATGTCACGTCAAGCGGCCTCCCTACCATTAGAGCGACGCTGCTCGCTCCCTCACTATCCATCCTTCGGTTCAAACAGTATTATACTGCCATCCAGTGGTAAAAACAAGTTCTACATTCAAAACAAATTCACCAACATTTCCTCTTAAATTTCACAATGACTAATTACATATTGTCAAATTTCAAACAACATTATCATTTATTGCAATAATTTATGAGACAATTAATCGCCCAGCAAAATTTGTTATCGTGACAGGCCTAGGTGTTGTCACGTGTTGCTGCCTTTTTAGAAGAGCAGCTTTAAATTCACCTTCTGTCGGCTTTTTTTTTTTTTTTTGATTAGTTTACAAGCTAAAACTTTAATCTATTAAAGATGGGTTTAACTCTGTTCACTATTTACACTGCATTCACACAACACCAGCTCTGTTAACTCTGAGTTTGCTTTGTCACAGTCAGTATTGTGAAGGAAAACGTATTTACTCATTATTATACCAGTGTTTCTTTTTGTCTTGGGTGAAAGTGATAAGAGATGTGATCACTGCAGTATTGTGATTACATGTCTACACATGATTTATGTTGGTCTTAAACAGTTGGTGGAAAGGACTTTGTTTGTTTGGGTCAACCTTTCTTTGCAGAAGTATATGATCATTTTATATGACTTTAAATCCTTGCAGGCAGAATGTGCTGGCATCATGCTAACTGGAGTCCAGTTATGTAACAATATAATTTAATTTGATTATTTTGTATCTTCCTTACGAGCATGGAGTGTGTCACATTTTGTGCTCTTAAGAAATCCGTGTTTATTTTATTCACCTGAATGTTTATCACCCCCAGCGGGGATGCTGTTCTCATCTCCAATTTTTGGCAACTCAATAATAATCACCCACCGCAATAGAAGGCGGGCAATCATATAATTGCATGTACCTTGTGTGCGTGTGTTTGTTTGTCTGTTAGTAAAATATTCCTTGAACTGCTCAACAGATTTTAATGAAACTCAAAGTTCTCACTGGATGGACATCCACAACTGATTAATCGTTGCTCGTCTTGATCACATACTCTGAGCGTATCGTGTACTTTGTTTCAAACTTGGGCGTTCAAGGCAGCGAGCAATATGCATTCAATCAAAGAATGCTACTTTCCTTTCACCCCACTGAGGAGCAAAAAGGGGGAATGGGAAATACTCTCTGTCCGTGAATGTTGTGAGATTCATGAATGAATAAAAATGATAACAGATGAAAAATCAAAGAACCCATCTTGGATTTTTGCATCTGTTATAAAGTATATTGTGGTGGCAGAAGATTAATCTATTTAATCTATGGTGACCAAGGCCACCAATGGCCACCCACTGGCTTCGCCTTTGGACCTGGTGGAGGATAAAGTTGCTCCCTCCACTTGCTAGGATCTGTCACTCTGCACCGACTGGACAAGAAACAAAAATCCCTCTGTTCTTCTCCTCAGTGTCTCCTACCCACTTTGTTTTGCACCAGAAACATTGAGTTTACTTGCATTTCCTGATCGATTTCAGTCCAGAAGTCACATCACAAAAACTATAGACATTCACTATTTAAATCCTTTAGCGATGGGGACATCAGCGTTTATTCATGCTTTTTGAATGAATATTTATGTATATTAATGTTAATTTGTTGCTGACAATTCATTTTCTTTGCATTCATTGTCAGTTTGTTGCTCATAAAATCTACAACAGTGACCCAAAGTTGTAATCTAACTTAACTGATGTTTTTATTTCACTTTGGGTTTTCTCTTCAGGCATGGCAGCTGAGATTCAGCCATCTGATCGGCTATGGGGCCAAGTACTACTCATATCTCATGTCTCGGGCCGTAGCCTACATGGTGTGGAAACAGTGCTTCCTTCAAAATCCTTTAAACAGGTGAGATGAAACGATAACATTTAATACCAACCATTACCGGTGATATGAAGAGCCTCAAAATAAAATGCAAATACTGCTTGGGTGATTTTTAGGAATGGATTTTTCACTGTTGGAAGTCAGTTTGTTTTTGTAAATTTATTTTTGTTAATTTTAATTGAAACTACTGGTCATTGTTTGTATTGTTATTTTTTAAATTAGAATTTACCATTTCAATCCCAAATTAAAGAATAGAGCTAGAATGAACAAGAAATAGTATATAATATTCCCTCGGTAGTTCTTGATACCACTTTGGCGGACTCACTCTTTCGTGGGTTTTCAACATAAGATTGTACAAGACACAGGATTGGCTGATTGATGGAAGGCGACCAACCAGAGCCTTGTGCTGAGTGGCGGACTGGCCTTCGGGAGCATTTCCCGGTGGCCTAGCCCACTCAGTGATCATTGAGGGGCCCCCTCCTTTCTCTTTCTTAGGCTGTCACAGCAGAGCAGAGACACACAACAGGTGGGCACACAACTTGTTGTGTGTCTCTGCTCTGCTGTGACAGACAGCCTCAGAAAGAGAAAGGAGGGAGCATGGGGGTGCGGTCTGTCCTTCACCATCGCTACGGCTCAGGAAGCTTCAGCGCCGCGGATACCAGAGTGTGCGACATGGATTGTTTACTTAAAATAATCAAGCGTGACCCGAACCAAGCCTTTAGTCCCCCTCGGCGATCACTGAGCGGGCCAGGCCACCGGGAAATGTTTTGATGCTCCCGATGATCAGTCCGCCCCCCCGGCACTGATTGGCTCAGTAACTAGCATCAGTCTGCTCTTTCACTCTGCTCTTTTAGAGCATTTAGAGAGTTTAACATTGTTAAAAACATTGCAAGAGTGTGGGAATGGTTTATAAAGCCTTAAAATATATATAAATACTAAAATATAACGTCCCTACTTTGCAGATTTTTACCTCTAGTGGGGGTGTCTGGAACGTAAACCCCACGGTAAGTGAGGGACTACTGTACAGCCCTTTTTTAAATACACTGAAGGAAAAGAAGAAGAAGGCAGGTTGTGGTAGTGCTAATATGCTTATTAACTGTTTCACAGCAGAGTAGCTGACTACTACCATGTGACAGTGTCACATAGTAGTAGTCAAGGTGTTAATTGTGTTCATCAGAGAGACCGCCTGGGAGAAGACACTGTCTGTATCGTGGCTGGTTTTTGCAGAGTGCACTCTGTGATTATAAATTATACTATGAATAATTATACTATGAATGAAGTGGCCAGATACAAGTGCTTTTTGTTTTCTTCAGAGCGTCACTTCTGGATATTTTTCATCTACTTTAGATGTTTTTCTAAACGTTTTTTTGTCCTACCCGTGTTCAGTTTACTCTACACGCCATGGAAAGAGGGGGCTATTAAATTAATAGCTTTTTGAGTATCACTTTATTGAGGCAAAACTACTATTTTATGTATCTCTGGTTTGTGTTTGGCACTTTCAAAGATTGACCTTAAGAAATTGGAACAAATTATGCGTTTTTGCCACTAACTGCAGGAAAGTGCCTGAAGTGCCAAGAGAGACAATTCCATATTAGATGTTTGCTAAATTGTCAGTTATGTGTGGACAAAACACTGGTTTACCCACTTTGTTTCTATTTTTATGCTTGAATGATTCATAGGTCGGTGTTTTAAGAGGCTTAAGAGCAAAAGGTTGGACTAAAATTGAGTGAGGAAAAATCGGCCACAATTTTTTAATATCTGAAAGATTTTCAGAAGAAAATCTGATGCCACTGAAGCATAATGCTCCATTTTGGACTGTTTTACCATGTTAGCCTCATAAATATCATTTTTAAAAACAATTTAAAAATAAAACATTTTTGTCATTGACACATTTCTTTTATCACCACTAAAACTTAGTGAATTAAATAAACTGCTAGTCAATGAAGGATGTTTTAAAGTTAAGTTTTACACAATTAACCACTTCATTAAAATCAAAATTGTGATTTACATTTATTTTTTTGATGAATAAAAGATTAAAAAGATGGCCTTTTCAGAAGCATTGAGGTAATAGTTTAACCATATATGCAGAAAACACCCAGAAGCGATCTGAAAAGTCTAATATTAGGAGAGAGTGTGCATGCATTGTTCTCATTGTCTTTTGTTTTTAATTTTGCCTTAATGTGCTCCCTCCTTCAGGCACGATCATTTAACCACAACGTTGCAGCTGCTGCCATGCCGGCCTTCCTTCAGACCGTAAGTTATTTTCCATCCAGTGTCACGTTATCTTAATAAACAAAAAAATATAGCATGTTATATTTCACTGATGTTTTCAGAAATAATGTATCTGTAAGTCAAATGTCTTAAAATCACAAAAAACTTTAATTTAGGCTTTCATATAAAAGCTTTTCATCAATAATAGCAAAGTTTTGGCTTTTAAAACGTTAACTTATTCACATCGAGTACTCCTTTTGTTTTTATGGTATGTAGCACAAATACAAAACTTTCTTGGATAAGATGGTTTCATTGTTGTTTTTTTTGTTTTTTTTCCCACTTTTAGACAATTTGTGTAACATTTTATATCAGGTGCTCTTGATCATAATTCTTGGGGGTTTCATGTCAAGTATTTTACAATTCAACAACAATCACTTTCAGTTTAATTACAGTCACATATTTTTAGATTTACTACTTTAGAGATGTAAAAGGTTTCTGAGTCTAATTTTGCTGAATTTCATCAGAAGCAGAATTGCTTGCTTGCAGTTAAACAGTGTCAGCATTCTGCTCCAAGGAGAAATCATTTGAGATTAGAGCATGGATGTTCACGTCTTCATTTACCCAAGAAATAACTCATCCATCTGTCACGTAGAACAAATAAAGTTTGATTCAAGGGTATTTTGATGTGAAACATCTGTTTAATGTATATCTTCCTAAAAATATAAAAATTCACATCAAATAACAGCAAATACAGTAATCCCTCGCTACTTTGTAGTTCGTTTTTCTCGGACTTGCTCTATCGCTGTTTTCAAAGTGAAATTAGACATGACACACAATTAGCTGATTGATAGATAAGCTGCACTATCGGCATGTAATTTTTATTTAAAGTAAATTATTTTAAATTATTTAGCAACTGCTGCACCTCTGCGCAGCCCACACCGCAGGATAAGCTTCCTCTTGCAGCTGATCAGCTGATCTCCGTGCAGAGCGAAGAAGTGGGCGTGGCCGACAGCGCTTGCAGGTGGCAAAGAGCAGCCGAGAAAGAGATCATGAGAATCATGACATTCTGTGCTATTTTAGAGCGTTTGGAGTTTAGAAACATTGTTTAGAATATTGCAAGAGTGTGGGAAGGGTTTAAAACGCCTTAATATATACATATATGTACAGTATATGTATATATATAAATACTAAAATGAATTACTACTTACTACTTGAACTACTATTCCTACTTCGTGTTTTTTCACTTCAGGGTACAGATCCCTGACAATAAATGAGGGACTACTGTACCGATGAGTTACTCATTGCGTGCCACAACAGCATAAACTGGGCCACCATTTTTTATTAGTTTGGTCACTTATGGCTTCCCTTTTTATGTGCAGATACAAATGTTCTAGAATTGCGCCGCTCACAGATGCTCCATGTTGGAGTAGCTCTCTTACGTTCGTTCTGAGATACTGTTTTTGAAAACTTCAATTCCTATTTTTTCTGGATGGAAATCACTTTTTTATTTATTTATTTTTTTATTTTTTTGATGATTATTTCCTCTGGTATTGGATGCTGTGCAGCTGGAAGAATTTTTACTGAAACCTTTTTTTACTTTTGGACATTTGTTATGATGCGTAACCATAACAACAAGGTGGTTTTTTTTTATAACTGGGAGCAGCTGAGTAACACCTCAAAAGCTCAGATACCTCAGCTACAGCCCCAAGTAACAAATGAGTTGAAAAGGAGGCACCATTGATGCATTCTCATCTATCTGGCCGCGAAGTTCAAGTACCTGACTGCCAAAATCCTGGAGCTGGTGGGAAACGCAGCTCATGACAGCGGTAAGATTAAGTACGTCCCCCAGCACCTGCAGCTGGCTGTCCATGGTGACGAGGAGCTCTGCAGGCTGCTGGAAGGAGTGGCCATCACTCGATGAGGAGTTCTGCCCGGCATTCAGGCAGTCCTTCAGGCACAGGCCCAAGAGACCCGCCAGGTCCAAGTGCACAGATGGGCATCTGCAACCAGTTTCTTCAGATCTGCTTAAGACAGACCGCTACATGAGATCCTTCCTACAGCCATCAGTATCTGTAACAACTCTTTAATGAATCCAGCATGATGAGTTACAACAGCATTTAATTTCCCTTTTGGGATTAATAAAGTACTTTTGAATTGAATTGAATTTGAAATAAACTTGTTGGTACCCTTAGACAATAATTAAATAAAAATCAACGAACTAGGACTGGCGTGACCGAAGCTCTAGTTTCGTTTCATCAGTCCTAAAAACGCCTCGACCTGGAGGCTTGTCAACACGCATACTGTCAAAATCCAGTTGACTTTTTTTAATAACGGAGCCTTTTTCCTGTTTTCTATCAGATGTAATTTGACTTTGTAAATGTGGACTTATTAGCAACTGTGAACACCAGAAACCTGAAACAAAAGATTGTTCTTTAATCTTAAATAGGTTTATTTAAACAGAACGGACAGTATAGGTTTCTGCACAAATACAGAGGTTGGTTTCTGCTGCTAGATGAACACATTTTTAAAAAAAAATCACGATGGTACACTGACCTGCTGTAACTGCAACAGAGACCTAAAAGGCACAATATAGCTCTCCTGCAGTCAGCAATAAAAGACTCTCCCCCATAAATATAGTATTAAAATGATTTTCATGCTGCAGTGGACCTTTTACATTGCAGCTAAAAGAGGCATTTGTGCATGCGTGATGTTTGTCCACATGGGAAAACAGGCACAGGTTCTGATCAGAATGCTGAAAATTTAATTCAGATAAATCGTAGGCTTGGATGAATGACAAAGCGGTCCCAATGAAGCTTGAAGGACATGAGTCATACCAGCCTCTGTGCCTTTTTCATCTGAACACTAAAGGCTTATTTACACCTGCCTGAATGGGAAAACCATTACAGTGACAGATACATATCAAAGCTTAGAGGAAAAATTAGCTGTATGAAGTTCTCCATGATGATTTTCATTATTTATTGCCTGTCATCTCACCAACTGTCCCAATTGTACAAAATAAAACACCAGCATCTGCTGTAGGGAGGATTATTTGGCAACAAGTGTTCACTTTCCCTGTTCATTGTAGGTGGAATTTTTATCTTTGTGCCCAAATGGAAATGCCTCCAGACATCCAGTTTTGAAAAACACATTTGCAGCCTCTGATTTACCAGCATTTTTTTTTTCCCACTGAGATATGTGAATGGAGAAACAGCCATCTAATCAGAGAGCTTTGCAGGAGGCATAAAGACGGCCAGCATTATGTTGCTTTTCGGCTTCCTCACCGTAAAACGACTAAATGAAATGAAAACAGAGAGTGGGTTGGACGGATGCAGCAAGTCGTCACAGTCGTCTACAGTTCAGTCATGGTTTATTTTAATATAATGCTTGAATAATGGTTAAAAACAATGTTTTATACACTGAACAAAAATATAAATGCAGCACTTGCTTTTGCTCCCATTTTTCATGAGCTGAACTCAAAAGATCTAAAACTTGTTCTATGTACACAACGAGCGTTTTTCTTTCCAGTGTTGTTCACAAATGTGTGTCATTCTGTGATAGTGAGCATTTCTCCTCTGCCAAGATAATCTATCCATCTCACAGGTGATGATGATTAGACAGCATGATTAGTGCACAGGTGAACCTTAGGATGACCACAATAAAAGACCACTCTAAAATGTGCAGTTTACATTTATTGTATTGGAGGGGGAGGGGGTTCCAGGATCAGGAAACATGTCAGTATCTGGTGTGACCACCATTTGAAAAACCTAAATGAGATGCACTCCACCCATCTTTCGGGCGACTGTACCTACATGTTCTCTCTGTACCTCGGTGCAATGACAATAAAGTTTATTCTGATTCTGGTATTACAAAGTACAGGTAATGCATATTTTCTGATTGTCTCTTCTCATCCATAATTTTTTTTTATCCATGGACCAATCTCACATTTATTTAATCTAATACATGTACCTTCATTTGAGGGCTTGCTGGGACAGAGTACCAATAAGAATACTAATAAAAGCCATTACACTTACAATTATTTAAAAAATGTGTTGTTTAAAAGTTTACTTTTTGTAACCGCAGTCAGGACAACAGTAGTTGTTTTTTTTAAGCGCTCATTCCCAGGAGCCTCCTCTGCTGTTTCTGTTACTAATGGCAAACTCTGTAATCAACTTTGTGTTGGTATTTATAAGTTTTATCAGAGTCGGAGAGATGTATGTGTCATTCGCATCTCACGTGGTGGAACGAGATTATGTACGCAGGGTCCCAGTTACATCCCACAATAAAATGTAAAAGAAAAACAGCAATAAGATCTAAGATATGCTCTAAGAAAAACATCAACTAAATAATACATTAAGTATAAAAACATTATGTCGAACAGCAGCACGAACATGAGTCAGTGTGAGCAGATGAGTGCGCATGAACACAGCAACATGAAACAGATCAGCATCAACATGATGTAATATTTCACTGTGATTATTCTGGTTAAATATTCATGAGTCTAACAGCCTCAGGGTAGAAGCTGTTCCTCATTCTAGTGGTTCTACACTTAACGCTCCTTAACCTCCTTCCTGAGGGGAGCAGGGTAAAAAGTGTGTGTGCTGGGTGAGTGTGGTCCTTCATGATGCAGGTGGCTCTCTTCCTGCATCTGGAGGTGTAAATGTCTGTGATGGTGGGGAGACTGACTCCAACAAAATCCAAAACTAAAATCAAAACTCCAGTTGAAAGTGCTTTGTTTCATCCCTTGTCTGAGTGTAATTTGCAGTTTGTCTAACTTTTGTCTCCATCATTCACTTTAAAAGTCCTCCACAAACATTTTTCTTCTTCCTGTGGTATTTATTAACGGACAGCAATTTTTACAAGTACCCGCACAATGTATCATTCTGATACTTGATTTTTTTTATTGTTGCATTGCAACCTTTGCTCAATTAGTATTTGTGTTTCTCCTTAAATTTGGTAGATTTCCCTTCTTTTTTGTCTTAGTTTTAAAGTTCACCATAAAGAAACACATAGTGACATTTAATATATAACAGGTGTGCGACGCCTTAAACCTGCCCCCCCTTTAGCTCATAAAAGACAGGGACCACTCAGGGAGTTTGGTGTACAACAAAGGCAAAGAATACTTGTGTAAAAAATATATAATTTCATGTGTTTGTAGATCATTTTTAATGTTTTTCTGCATTATTATTGTAGAGTTTTGAGTTTAGACTAAGGACGTAATAGATCTAATAGATTGAATCTTCTGAGTCTTCTTTAAAAATAAATAAATGAAACGGTCCAGAAAGAAATCCACTCAGTCTCTCGATGCAAACTAAACCAAGCTCTCCGTCTGTTTTGTTGTCTGCTGCAGGTGGTTATAGAAGATTATCTACAGAGAGTCAGGAAAGCTGATTTTGATGTTTTCCATAAGAGCCTGCAGAACAGAAACCCACTGCTCCCCCTTCGCCTGTACCTCCGGTCCTGGAAGAAGACTTACTGAATTCAGTGATCGTCCTCCTCACTTCATTAGTCTAATCGCAACCTCCATGAGGCGAAAAACCCAAAGGTCAAAGACGTATTGATTACACTGGTGAAGGTTCTCAGTCATCCAGGACATGGTAAATTCAAAAAAGTTCAAGACAAAAACAACTGGACTTTATTTGTAACAGAAGATGTTTTGCTATTTGATTCAGGCCACAGAGTCAGGTCTATAAAGACTTTCAGACTCATTTAAATATCATTATCATCTTTTAAGTTCAACTCAGTGAAAACCACAAACCTTTGTTTTCTGAAAATTTCACACCTGATTTGGTGTTTGAATTGTGTTTGCGTCAATAAATAGTGCTTGAGATCTGTGTTAGAATTTGTATCAGAAGATGTTCATGTGTAAAGAAGTAAAACTGTGCACAAGTTTAAGAACATTAAGTCAGCTCCTCTGGACGGTTTCTTCTTGTTGAAATATAAAATGTATAAAACTTAAACCAATATTTATAAGAATGAGTTTGTTGTGGCTCCTCGGACTGAAGAAGTGATTTGGATATAAGATGAAACGTTTCAACAAGAAACTGTCCAGAGGACCTGACTTGACTTTTTTAAGATTTTTCTACCTGGATTATAGAGCATGAATCAGGATGTGCAAAAGTTGTTTTGTGACCATAAAAGGTACCATTTTTTAATTTGGAACTTGTCTTTTTTGTAATAATTTGCAACTTTATTGTTGACAGTGAGGTTAAACTTAATTTACAAATTAAAAAAATTATAGTGATATGGGAAAAAAAAAGGTTAAATAATTGAAGCGTGAGGCCCTCACTCTTCAATTCTGCACATGGACAATGATGTCAGTCACTTCAGGTTGATACTAAAAGTCTCCAAAGCACAAAAAAAAGGAACTTTTTTTATTTATTTAAATTTTTTTTGACAAAGCTCCTCTCCATTGGGCTTTTCATTGTGTTCAGCCATTCACAGTTTGTTTTTTTTTGTTTTTTACTTGAGATTTAGCTGATAGTCTTTTTCCTCTGTTTTGCAAGTTAAAATACATGACCTTAATGAAAAACAATTTATGAATACATAATAGTTTTTTTTTTTTCAATATGGGTAAAATTTACATCAGAGTTGAGTGAAAACCCAGTTTTTCAAAAACTGTTGTAATGATCTTTATTTAACACAAATCTACAAGTTGCCCCTTTTATATTTATTTCCATGACAATGCCATCGTTGAACACGTTTTTTTTTCTAACTGTTTCGTATCTCATTTAGGGGGCGTAACGATACACCAACCATTGAAAATTTTTGGGTATTCTTAAAGTGGTTTTGTAAAACTTTGTCTTCAGGTTTTTAGTGAATGACGAATCTGCACAAAAACACCACAACAGTCATATTGGTCACACCGTCTGTGGACAACACAGTCACTTATTCACTGTTTGTCTCAACAAAGACACAGAAAGCTAACGGAGCTCTGGATGAATAATAAAACTGGTTTGTCTGGGGCTGCTTGGATTATATTTGTGACATGCAGCAGCTAATCAGTATCTCAAAACTTGACAGGATATCATTACCTGTTCTGTTTGCAGGTGAACATGCAGCCACGCCACACTGGGCTGTCAGCTTAGTGTCTGCTGATGTGTCTGTAACAGTTAAAAAAACAGTCAGGCTTATATTATTATTAATATTTTTACATGGTTCAGAGCCTTTTGAGTTATTTAAGCTTAATTACCAAATTCTGTGTCACTGTCTCAATGACGGTGTTTTGAATTAGGTCATTTTAATGCAGCATAACGCTGCTCAGGCTGTCATCAATGTGAGTGACACACTGGTGACCACAGTGGATCCAGAAACAATCAGAACAAACAACCAAATATAAACTCACCCAATGCCCTTTAATTCACTTTGATGAATGAAATCCAGTTAAAATGAACGTTTCTATCGAGAAGGATTCTCATAAACAGTTAAGCTGAAAAACACTCAAAACATAAAAACTTGGAAGCTTTTCCCAAGGTTTGATGTTATTTTTTTAATCAGCAAACTTCTTTAATTTTTTTAATTTTGTTTACCCTGAGACATCATCCACTGAGCTGCGTGTCTGCGATCATGTAAGATCAGTCGGAGGTCCAACAGCTTGGCTCTGGATAAATTATGTTCAAACTACAAAACACGTGAAGATTAAGAGCAGAGACCTTTGAAGTTGGTCCTAGAGACATTTATACTTGCAAGGTCAGATTTTTAAGAGATGCATAAATATGCACATACTGTACAACATACATAGATGTATATGCATGAAAACCAGTCAGAAAAAAGCCTCGAGCCATGTTATCTGCTTGCTTTTATATCTGTCTTAGCGATATCATGCCTTATGTATCAATAAGATTAAATACCTTCACCTTATTTTGAAAACACATTAAAGCTTTTACTTTTTAGACTGATCACTCTGAAGCACATCCTCACAGCTGCTTTCCCTCAACACGAACGCAAAAGTTAACTTGGACCAAAACTATGTTTTGTTTACAATACAGTGTATACTTTATATGTCTTAAGAGATAAACCCAAATAGATAAATATGTTTAATAGTTTAACAAAATATAATAAAAAGAGGCATAAACTGTGCGTTTCCAGCTGAACGTTGCCATTTTTTCTGTGTTTACTTGGTAAGTGGGAAATAATGCAGCTCTGGTGTATCGATTTGCTCCGATCCCCACACAGAGTGAAGTATTATGGGGAATTAGATTCCATTCAGTCCTGTGTGGAGGTCAAATGTGGACTAACAGAAAACTTGCAGGTAGCAAGCTGAAATAATTTTGATTAAAGTTCACCAATATAGATCTTTACTTTGCATTTTGACTTGGCAGGTGCCTGTTTAGGCCTTAATGAAGCTTCATGGCCTTTGCCTTAAGCTGTCAGTGTCGGCACAGAGATCTGTAATTACCGGCTGCGACCCGGGGAGCCGCACGGTTTATTTTGTACATCAGCCCATGAACTATCTTCATACTGCACGGAGCAGTGAAGCCATTAATTAAGCTCTATCTGCCTCGTCCTGAGCAATTAAAGTCAGCGAAGGAGACATTTATTCACCTTCACTTGAACAAAGTCGCTGAATGTTGCAGCAAAGTTATGAAGAATTTTGGCATTGGGAGCATAAGACAACAAGTAAACAAACAAAAGAAACAAAATCAACTGGTTTCAAAGTTAAGTTTTAACATATGGGAATCCTAAAAGTAGTTCAGATAAGCTAAAAGTTTTCACAAGACTCCTTAAATGTGTCCTTTTTTGTAGATGATACCACATTTATTTTGTTTGGGTAAAGATATAGAACAGATGTTGGAGTTGATAAAGACAGAATTTGACAAAATACAAACTTGGTTTAA
>JARVLU010001073.1:6920124-6945883 GCA_031762415.1 Simpsonichthys santanae | reverse complement strand
TCCATCCATCCATCCATCCATCCATCCATCCATCCATCCATCCATCCATCCATCCATCCATCTTTACCCGCTTCTTCCTTTTCCAGTCATGGGGGTCATTGGTACCCAAATCCAGCAGTCACTGTGCGAGAGGTGGGGGCACCCTCCAGGTCTCCAGTCCATCACAGGGACACAGAGAGACCAAAACTACATTCACACTCTCACTCTCACCTGGGGACAATGACCTAACATGCATTTTTTTGGTCTGTGGGAGGAAACTGGAGCACCTGGAGAAAACCCACACACACAAAGAGAAAATGCAAACTTCTCCTAGAAAGGCCCCCAGCCAGGATTTGATCCAGCAACCTTCCTGCTGAGACGCAGCAGCTCTGCCAACTGTGCCATCCTGACAAATACTGATGATAGCTAACTGCAAAAAAAAAAGAAAAAAAAAGTGTGATGGTGTTGAAATCCTGTACCAGAGTTTCTCAATGAACAAAACCTGCTGAAGGATGGACGAGCAGGAAGTCAACAACCCACAAACAATGAGGACGGAAGAGTTACGCAATCCTTATCAACCGTTCTGGATGACTAAGAAAATCTTTATTTACAGAGACACAGTGTAGGTCCAGCATCACTTAGCAGTTGAAACACACACCTACACACAAACTGTACACACACCAGTTATTCTCTTTTATATTCTAAACGGTCTCCCATAAATATTTTCACATTTACAAACACCAGTTCCACTCGAGCTTCCAGCTATGAAGTAAAAACACAAAATAGTTTTGTTTTGAACAAAAATCAATATCTTCTTTCCTCTTTTTTTAGATAAAATAACAGAAATATGATTTCTACTCCTTCAGTTTACCCAGAACATGCTCCCCTTCAGTGATCCTAAATACTGTACCTAACACTTGTAATTAATTAACTGCTCTGAACAAAAGTTAGATATTAGTAAAATGTTTATTTCAGGAAACAAGTTCACTGCAAATTTAATGAGATTTTTTTTTTACTTTGACACAAGCAATAACTCAAACTCCTTTATTGTTTCAGCTTAAATTAAAAAGTTTACATTGACATGAATCACTTGTACCACATCAGTCTAAAGTTACATTCAAGTGATGGGCTGTGGTTACGCTGACTGAGAAATGAATTTAAAGAGTTCAAGAAACGTTGTTGGATTATTAAAGGTAGAAAGAAACAAAATGTGAGGTTTGATCTTCTGTTGCAAATATTTTATTCATTTTTTTTCCACCATATCTTGGTTGTTTGCAAATGTGTGTTCAAAATTTTGAACAAACTAGAGGAGAAAAGACAGACAGGCTCAAAAACACATTTCGGCACAAGAACATCTGAAAAGTGTAGTCTTGTTTCTTCCTGTGTGCAAGATTTTCTGTCAAAATCGCTTTCCCCACAGCTGACAGTCATCCAATCATCCACCCTTCCACACCTACACCTGATCCTGATGACTACTCTGCTGAGCACTTATGGACTTGGCAGCCATTCGTCCGACGCTGGAACATTATGATACCTTTGTCCTGCTCCTCCGTGTCTCTTGAGTCCTCCTTGTTCCTTGTGACCACGCCTGTAACCATCGTGTTCCTGCAAAAGCCAAACTTCAGCCTGGACAAAACACTGAGCACCGACAACCTGCCACTCTCTCCAACATTACTCCCCTTTCTGGATCATTTCATCTCACCTTGGAATCCACAGATCTGGTTTCTCCCCACTCTCCAATGCTACAGACAACCAAAAAGTCGGATTAAAAAACAACAAACTACAACCATCAAGTTATGTGAGATTTGCCCATATTCACCTTCTTCCCTTTTTTCCCCTTACAGCAAGATTTTTTCCTGCACATTGCAAATAAACTCACTCAGCTTTATTCTTATGAGTCTGTATCTTCATCACTCTGCTAACTTTGGGTCTTAAAATAAAGCATCATAGCATTGTATTAGACCTGTTGCAATAAACAATAAATCAATCACATGATAAATTAAAATTATCAGCCTCATTTTCATTTGTCGGCTTTATCGTTTCTTTGTCTCTCTCTTTCTACTGAAGACACTGGATGATAAAAGTCTCAACTCAGGTGCTCTTCACTGACCCTCCCTTTCTCCAGCGGCTTCAGATGTTATCAGTCCATTAAATGGACGTTATTAGTTGTTATCATCCCCATATGTAGCGGTGAGACTGTCCCTCCTGTACCTCCTAACAGGTGTAAAGGTACTTATTATCGTTGTTTTCGCTGATAACAGGCAGCGTGTGACGTGTGCAAACCAGGAAGTGTCTTTTTTTTTTCTGGCTTACGTAACCCGTTTCCTAAACGTAACCTTACACCTGACTCAGAAGCCCAAACCTAAACTTAACCCCCTTACCGTTGTGCCTAAACCTAACCAAGACCCAAAACCTAACACAAGACTCTTTACTCTAAACGTAACCATGCAAAGCTATTATGAGCACTAAGCTAACAACGTAACTTTCAACGTACTAAGAGGTAGAGGAGTGGCATTTTGACCGCTACTTATGGGGCTGATAATAACTAATAACGACCATTTAATGGCTGATAACGTTCAAAGCGGGTGCTTTCTCTTTAAAATCAATTTTAACCGTCCAAAATTAGGATTTTGGAACGTTAAAAGCAGCTACGCTGAGAAGCTAAGCTACAAGCTAAGCTAACAGGCCGACCTCGGGGAAAAAAAATCTTCAGTCTTGTTGAAGCTCCAAAATTCATGTTTGAAACTCGTGCTTTTGTCTAGAAAGTTGTTTTATCTGCAAAAAGAAGCTGAGAACTTGTTTACTGATTGTTTTATTAAAAGCTTTGTGTGAAAAATGCTATGCTAAAGAGCTCAAACCACACCGAGTGTCAACCATTTTGAGAACCGAAAAGAGACAGCCCATGTCATGTCAAGGGGCTTCTCTCCCATTTTTCTTAAAGAGACACACTGCTCACTCCCTCACTATCCATCCTTCGGTTCAGTCTTATACTGCCATCCGGTGGTTGAAAAAAGGTACTGCTGTACATGCAAAACAAATTAACCAAGATTTCTCCTTAAATTTGACAATAATTACTAATTATTGTCAAATTTCAAACAATAGTATCGTTTATCATAATAATTTCTAAGACAATTAATCGCTCAGCAAAATTTGTTATTGTGACAGGCCTACCCATCATTTCCTCCCCTGAAAGTAAAGCTTTGAATATTCACAGTTGTTTTGTTTTCTTTCACTAAACGGAGTGGTGTGAGCAAAGGAGCAATAAGAATATGGTTCAAACACAAAATATCAAGATTGTTTTCAATTATTTATGCAAACTGAGACACAGAAGAAGCAATATTAAAGCTTGAACACCCATTTCCAGAAACTCACTTGTGATATTTTGCTCCTTCTTTAACATTGAAAGAAATTTTTGAAGAAGGCTAACTCAGTAAGAATATATACATTTACCATCATTGTGTCATTATTGCTGGTTGTTTTGCATCCTTGTTCCAACGCTAGCATTTTGTGTATCATAGCGTTCCTAGTCTGCCAGCGGCCAATGGAGTAAAATGCTGAAAGCCTGTAAGGTTTTGAAGTCAGCAAAGCATGTCCTCTCTGTATATATGGTCCGGCACAAATGGATTTCCCTGCAAAAGTCGATAAACCAAAGTTTTCCTTGAACTTTTCTGCACGCCCTGAGAGAGAGAGAGAAAGAGCAAAAGAAGACCGTCTGTATAGTCTCAGATGGAATTAATCCAAGAAATTGTTTCTGTTCCGTGATCAACACCAAGCAGGGGATTTATTGTTGCAATAAAAAGGGAAGAGGAAAGCAACTTTAATCAATAGACAAAAACTGATTTATTTTTATTTATTTTTATCCCTATACATTTTTTTGTGCAAATTCCTCATCAAAGACAACGGATGTCTGAAAATCCTTTCTTTCAGTTGTTTCATTTAATTTAAAATAACATTCTGGCAAGAAAATGCAATCTAATGAAAGCAAAATTCAATTTCTAAAGATAATTCTGTGTCTTGTTTATTGTTTCAAGTAGCTTCTCCGTTCTTATACTACTGTACAGTATATACTTAGTACACTGTATACTGTATTTGTGCATCTAACCTAAATCCTTCTGCAGCAACTTTCAGCCTACAGCGTCTTAGGTGACAGGAAAATGATTCATCTGAAAAATTAGTCAATAAGCATTTGATGCTAATAATGACCACACATCACTAACAACACTGCTTATGCTGAAGTGAAGATTTGTGCTTCATATGCCACAAACATTCAAAATAATGCTCTTAATTTTAGTCCATGAACATCTTGTATGCATTCAGTTCATAACTGTTTCAGTCCGGACCTTGACAGGTGAATTAAAAAAGCATAAGTTAAATCTAAATCCTCCTGAAGGCTCGTTCAAAATATTTGCTTTTGTTTTCAAACTGGTTTTTGCAAGGCTTTTATTTTGATGGTGAAACTTTACATGAACAGCTTCTTTTGTGCTCAGAAGCAGCAAAGTCCTGTTGGCAGAGTTTGTTACAGATGTTTAATGTGCATGAGGTCGTGTCACACCACGCTGTCAATGTAAAGAGTGACTTGGTATCAAACTGCCTTATCCACACTTCAGACTAAAAAGGAAATAAAATTATTATGGGTTGAAACTATTTGTAAGTTAATTTCATTTAAATGGCATTTGGAGGTATAATTGTAGGCTTGGTGGAACTTTATGAAGCTTCCCTCCACCTCAGCAGGCCATAAACAGTGGCTGTGATATCTCAATCCCTTTTCACTCCTGCTGTGTGATAAAATACTAAAGCTATAGATTTTCTGTGAAGGTCTGTAAAGGTGAGAAGGACAGTTAGTTTATTTAACCCACTCCTATAAGCACATTAATTCTTGTAGCTTCCAGCAAACAACAAACTGATCATTTCCCCTGAATAGTCAGTTTATGAAATCCCATCACTTTTCCTGCAGATGTGGTTTTTCATCTGACTGCCTCAGTTTTAATTCAGTATATTTTTGTTTTCTTCTGTCAGATGAGACTTGTAGAAATGCAAACTCAACAGCACAGTTCATCTCAGTAACTGGGTCCAATCGCTTTCGTAAGTTCTCATTTTTGTCACAATAAATAGGCCTCGCATCACCCACATGCAAAACTGGCTTCTTGCTCCAATACAAATAATTTTATAGCAACATAAAAAAAAGATAAACACACTGCACTGTCTCTTTCGTATGTAATGTAGCCAATTTTAGATTTGACACAATTCTTGAAAGCTACAGGATACAAAACAAAGCACTTTACCCTGCATGCAGATATGTTTGGCCTGAAACCACAAAGTTCAAGACTAAAGTGTGAACCCTCACCAACTCTGAGCTAATATTAGAGAAATACGAAGAGTTCAGACACTTCGAGGAACACGGAAGTCTTTTTTTAGTCAAGACAGAACAGCCCAGCTCGACGCTCCTGTCAGCTTGACGGTCAGCCCAAACGCCATCTGGGTTAGAATGAAAATGCACCAAAAGATGCATCACCAGCTGGAAGCTGCTTAATGGGTTTTTCCAAAAACAATTGACCAACACTAAAGTGACTAAACATGTCATTGTATTTGTATTATTTATGTAACTATATATATATACAGTATGGATATATGATTTTTTTGGGGGTTTACTGTATGCAGGCTTTGATGTATGCACAACAGGCAATAAGCAATTTCTTTGCAGGTTTAAATGGTTCTTCCAGATGCAAACTATTTTATGAATAGTTGCACCACAGAGTGTTTATATTCTTCACAGTATCAAGAAAATTACACTGCAACGATGCTGTAATAGTAAATCAGCCATCCACAAATATAATCACATAATTTCTCCTTCTCTGTATGAATTTTTTTGTGTTTTTATCTAAAATCATAGTGGTCTATCTTTTCAATCATCAATAAGAATTCCATTTATAAACGTCTTTAACTCACATTAAAATATGAACATTTGATTAGAAGAATAGAAAAAAATGTTATAACAGAAAAATACACAGCTCTGCTTCCCCTTTTCAATATAGATTGTTTTATAAAATAATCCAAAGGAAACTAGTTTTAGTTTTATATAATGTTTGTGGAGGAATTTTTTTTAGGCATCTGTTCAGTCTTTCCTTCTCTTCGTCGTTTCCTTTTAGTAGGTTTTGTTATTGCATGTTTGTGTGATTTGACTCATTTGAAGAACAGATGTTGGCAGAGTCAAATATAAATCCTTAGTGAGACATAAAAATATTGATTTGGTGGGGGCATACTGGCCTGTTCACTTAACTTTACATAAAAACACAAAATCTGCAACAAGCATTTACATAATTGTTAAATCTCAAGAAAAAAAAATCAACGACTGATGGGGGTTAGAATTTTAAGTCTCTGAAATGGAAGTTAGGCTAAAATTACATGTTAACCACATGTAGGACATACTACAGGCAACTTGGCGTGTTACTGACATCCTGCAGTCTGTAATTTCTAAATTACAAGTTTAACTTGTTGCATGCTGCAGCTTTAAATGTCGTCCTGCTTGCTCGTTTGGCTGCAGAAGAGACGAGTTCATGGGAAAAGATGGGAGTACCGGTATCTTCGTTTCTGTTAACTTTTTGTTGAGGTCAAAGTTGGGCGCTCAAAGAACGCCAAGATCAAGACCGATCCATTTCAAACGAGACATGACGCCTGAGCTTGTAGATGGGGGATCTGTGTTCCTCTGTCATCACAGGACTTCAAACAACTGCGCAGAGGCAGAGCAGAAGATCAACAGCAGAGGACAGGAAGCCATGGGGGGAAATTATACAGTGCAGAGATGGAGATCATCTCTGTGGTGTGTGGGGGGAGGATGGCGAGGCAGCTTTTGAGGCAAGGGCACCCAATCTGCAGCGGGCACGCCACTTCTGAACGTGGGATTAATTTACTGTGATCATGATGTGCTCGATTGTCTCCAGGGAGAGAGAAGAGCTAAAACCCTCACTGTCCCTCCCACGCTACTCCCTCTTTAGACCCCCTCACCACCCAGTGTGCTCCCAGATACACCCTTAACTCCCCACAGCCCTGCTGGGTCAACCTCTGGAGTTCTGATGAGGCTCTCCTGAGGGCTGATGCTGTGGATTTCAGGCGACAGATGGGAGAGTTTGCAGGCAGCTGAGCTTCACTGCCCGCTGGCTCAGCCGGCCTCTCTGAGTCACGTTTGTGTGCGTGCGCAATGATGTCATTTTTGTTTAGTATTACTTTTCCAAGCGAGCGGGCGTATTAGAAAGTGGGTTGAAGCAGACTTTGCCTCAGCTGTTGCTATAAGATCCTTACAAAGGCACAGCTGGCCTTCAACAGTTGTGTGCACGCTCTCTGTGAAAGTTATGTAACTGTGTGGTGTATTCTGCCAAATATGTATACATATGTTTTGCACTGGTTGACCAGTTGATAGTACACTGAGTTACATCATGAAAATTCAACAAGATAGTCCAGCATAAACAGAAAGCTGTCACTGGTGCAACATTACTTAATGCATTCACTGAAACATTTCTTTAGAATTGTTTTTAAGTGTTGGACGTCCATGTTGTTTATATATTATTTGTTTTGTTTAAAACAATATACTGTACAGTGTTCCCTCATTTATCACGGGTGTTAGTGACAACACCTCCCGTGATAAGTGACAAACTGTGAAGAAGGGATACAGTAGTCCAAGTAGTATTAGTAGTTTATATATACTGTATATATATATATATATATATAGGTGTTATAAATCCTTCCCACACTCTTGCAATGTTCTAAACAATGTTTCTAAACTCTAAATGCTCAAAAGTAGCACAGTTTGTCATGATGTCAGCTCTCTGCCACCTGCTGCACTTTGCCATCTGCAAGCCCTTTCGGCCACGCCCACTTCTCCCCTGCAGAACAGAGATATGACACGCTGCAGAAGGAAGCTTCTACTGCAGCTGTGGGCTGCACACAGGTGCAGCAGGTGTTAAATAATTTTAAATAATTTATTTTAAATAAAGAATCCACGTCGATCGTGCAGCTGATGCATCAGTCCAATAGTGTGTCACGTCCAGTCTTATTTTGAAAAACCATGATAGAGCAGACCGTGATAATGAAGCGTGACGTAAAGAGGGACCACTGTAATTATTGGCTTATTAAGCAGATTATTATATATTTTGCCACCAGCATTTTATTAGGCTTTTTTGTGAAGTATTCATTTACTGGATCCCCAGATAAAAGCTAACCAGTTAGATTGTAGAAGGACGTTAAAGCTTACCTTTAACACATGTTACACACATTAGTGGCAGCTAGTGATGTGTTTTTCTAAATGCACGTTCTGCATCATTCATGCACTACTGACATAAACAGCAATCCATGCCAGTTCTCCCTCTGTCAGAAGCACACATGCCTTTCCACCTGTCAGTCAAACAAGTGACAGATGCACTGATGCATCCTGGGTACGTAGAATCAGAGTCAAGACCGATTTTCAATTTGACAGTTTGAACTGAGACAAAGGTTGGGCACAGCCAAACAAACGCTGCCCCGTCTCCCAACAAACTACTAGCACACGCAAAAAAAAAAAAAAAAAAAAAAATAAATGCTGTAAATAAATAAAAAAGGTTTGCAGAGCATCTTTAGAAACAGGAACAGGGTTAAGTTTAGGCTCATTTAAAATTAATTGGATCTAAATTAAGACATGAATGTATCTGTTTTAGTTCACTTTTGTGTTTTTACTTGTGACCTTTAAGAGACAGCATGCTCACCAGCTGACAGAAAAAATAAATGGATTATCACTGCCTGACACAATACAAGATGACTATATGGTTGATCACCTGCTTTGTTATAATTTGCAACACAACAAACACAGACATTTTAAATAATTTTGCATCCCTGTTTCTTTCTTACTGAAAAACAAAGTTTAAGTTTCACCAGCTGTAAATTGTCCCACAGCCAAATTGGATCACAAACAGGATATGTTTTCTGACTTAACCACACCCTAAGACAATATTTGTTTTTCCATATCCTTTAGTTAATTCACATGATGCACCAAAGAGGTGCTGTCAAAAGTTTCCTTTAAATAATATAAAATTGATCTTGCTAAAGGCATTAGATTAAAAAAAAGGATATACGTCTTTCATTGAGTTTCAGCTTGCAAGTATTTAAATACAACACACAGGCAGTTTTAAATGGGGTGCATAATATTAAATTGATTTTTATCAACCAGTTAACTTTTACTTTAAAAGAATTATCCATAATTGACAAACATACTGACTTTTTTGGGGGGTGTTGTTGCTTTGGATGAGAATATGCTGGAATAAAAAGATAAAGATAAATGTCCCTGTTTTATTCATTATCTTCACAGGACACTTTTCACATGAAAGCTCACTCAGTGTAAGGCAGACAACCGCATGCACGGACGGATCAGTTTGTGATGTTCGGGGAGTCAGCGGTGACAGACGGTGTCCCTGTTGGCTTTCAGTAATGATGGAAAAAGCTGCATCCAGACAGACACCTCCTGCCAGGAGCAGGTACATCAGCTGTCCTCAGCAGGAGCCTCTTTAAAATACAAATGCTGTGGCTCAAGAAACACCCTTGATCCTTGAACACACCCAAATAACCACAAACCAGAAAATATAAATGATTAGTTGAATTCAGTTTGCAAAAAGTAAATTATTATAATACTATAAAGTTTGTTATATTAGATTCAAAATATTTGAAGGTTCAAACCTTAATGTGAGACAAATCTTAATCTTATTTGTCAGGCGGTGTTTGTGTCTGATCTGCTTGAGGTCCATTGTTCTAGCACATTTTAAAGAACCTACAGCTTCTCTCTGAAAGTTGATAATTTATGACTCATGTATAGGGGTTCAAAAACTTTATATGTTTATACAAAAGAGTTATTTTGCAAAAAGACAAATTATCACAATTTGAGGACCATCACTGTTCTACACATTCAAATTCATTTAAATGAACTACACATTTGACGAGATATAATCCATTCAACATGGTAATTATTCTGTTTCAGATCAGTTTTAATCTTCAAAATCAATCAAATGCACCGTCATAAATTGAATTCCCTGCATTAGATTACTGTTTTTCCATTATATTCTCACATTTCCATCCATTTCTAAGACGTTGCTCTTTACATGTTGTTTAGAGAAAAAGAGCTGTGGTGCAACTAGAAGCTGTGTGCAAACAAGAAACATCATACATGTTGCATTCTTTCATTTATTTGTTGTTTTTGCAAAGTCGCCCTGAACTGTTATATTATCCATTATTAATACAGTATATCATAAAACACTGAGTCAGGAAAGTGTTTATTTCTTCATCACTGGACTTAATTTTTAAAAGCACGACTAACAAAGAAGATCTGGTAAAGTCATTGGGTCATATCTGAATTCAGAGATTAAGGTGTAAAAAAAGTAACAAAATATAAATAAATAAAAAATTCAGTGCTTCCACAGCTAAGAATAACACGTTTTTGTGTATTTAAATGTATAATAGTTGCAGATAATATGCAACTAATTATTCTGACTCATTTATTTTAAGTATCCAGGGCGTGACACTGTGATCAACACAATGCAGCAATTAGTGAGTCTATTATAAACAATATTAATCTGATTAATTATTTTGTCTATATGTGCACTCGCATGACATTTTCATGTCACTGTACTGTATTTTGAAAAGTTAGAATTAACTGAGATTGCTAACTAAATTAACTGGAGATTACAACAACATTTCCTTCTTTATATCTTACCAATAGATGAGCTCCTCTTTATCTGTAAAAATAAAAAAGTGCTGTAGTCACAGAATGAACTGAGAACACAATTTCCATCCATCAGCACAAATAAAATGATTGTAATTTCATGTCTATTAAATATTTCACCACGGAGGGCGGTGATATATTTGAACTATACAGTCCAAACCACAAGCTATTATTGGATTTTAACTGCAGAGCTGTGATTTTGATGCATAAATATAAAGAACAAAGACAGCAGGAGATGTCAGTGGATAGTCACGGTGCAATAATCATCTTACTTCTAATATTTGCTTACATTACAATCTCAGTCAGCACGTTCCTGCTGAGCAAACCCTTATTTTGAAACATCAATTTGACCCATCGTTATTTTTTGGGACTAGAAGCAGAACGTATCTGCTTTGTACAAAATGATGCAACTCCTGGAGTAAATTGCAAACAGGACTGATAAAAAGTACACAATGTTTCTGAAACATCGTCACCTATTCTATGAAAAGAAAAACAGCCTCCTTGATAAACAAGCCTCGGACAGAGCATCACCAGAGACCTGAGTCATGTAGTCAAACGCCACAACAGCTTTGTCTTCTTCGCCCCTCATTCATTTAAATGAGAAAACTTTCTGTTTTAATTTCCCCATTCACTGGAGCTTTTCTGGCATTACATGGCATTTGTGGGATGGGGAGCTGAGTCATGGCACCCCATTCAGGGACCCGGAGCTGCTCAGGGACACTCAAGCTGCTGTTGAGATTGGACCTGTGACCTTTCCTTTGCAGCTAATGTGTTTCAGACCACCATGTCATGCTGCCCCCATTTAAATTTGCTTCCACAGATGGTTAGCATCCTTGTCCGTTTTAAACGAGGCTTGTGATCCTAATGTGCATTTCAGTGTCAAAAACTGGCAATAACGACTACATGAGTGGAGTTTTTGTCATTATTCTATGTTCTGGTATCAGAAGTCATCAAAAACATTTTAGGACCCCTGAAGAGTGAATTGAGTTTTTAGCCAAAAACTGGAAGGGGGAAAAAAAAAAAGGAGTATAATTTAGGCACATTTTTATTTTTGATCACAATCCTAATTCTGGACTTTAAAAAAAGTCCAGAATTGACATTTTGACAAACATTTCAGTGACGTCTGTGGACGCCTTTCCAACCCTTTTAACACCAACAGCAACCTTTGCAGACCACGTCTCCAACAGTTTTCTCCTGTTCAGCCTGTTCTGCGTCTTAGGGCAAAATCCTTTTAGCCATTATGTTAAAGCCTTTAGCTAATATGAGATCCACAAAATGCCCTCTGGCATCTGTTGACTAACGCAGCTGCTGAATAAACAACTGACTGAATTATTTAGAGTTCTACTTGTATATAGGAGGGTTTGTCCATAGGAATAATTGGACAAGAGGTTAAATAAGTTATGGTTTGCTTCCAAATCCAACTCTTCATTATTTACCCTGAACGTCTAAAACCGACACAAAGTTTTGTAACAGGTAACTGTGTAATTCCACCAGATGTTCAGTTACCCTGAAAATGAATTACGGTATTGACCAAAAATAAAGACCTAACATCCATGCTGAATTTCTCTTATGGTGATAAGTGACAGAGTTATCGATGTTTTGGTCAGATATTTCATGATCTCTAGTGAGAGCTTGAAAGATGTGTTAGCAATCAGACTATACGTTCTGCTACTGTTGATTGACTTTTGAGAGGTTCATTAAAATCCATAGTGTTTTATGAGATGTACTAACAGTACCAAAAAAAAAAAAAAAAACCACACACGAGTAAAAAACATAAATGTATTTTGGCCTTCAGAGGTAGGCGTTAACAAAAGAAAACTGACATTGCATTAGCCAACATATGTCAGTTTTGTTTTTGTTTTTTCATAAGATCTAAGCAAAACTAAAGATCATTCAGATCAGCTTGGATCTTTAACTGAAGCAGATGTAAAAAAAAAAAGTTTTACTGCTGAGGACAGGTCCATCAAGTTCACATGATTTAATGAGCACATCAGTCTTATCAGGTGCTACAAAACCATACAACTCCGACATTTCTGTTAGTTTCATCTGCTGTTTTGTGCAGAGGAAAGGGCCAATTTTGACAAAAGAGCAGAAATGATTAAAATCATCTCAAATCACTTCAGTTACAGTGTGTATCAGAGGAGGAAACAATGAAAAGGGGCTAGAAAAGACAGCAAGTGTATAGAGTTAGGAGGCTCACTCCAAACCTTTCATGGTGCTGAGAGCCCTGCAGCCACGAAGAAATCAAGACTGTCAGCTTCTTTGTTTCTAAAGGTCTGTTGCTTTCCACCCTCAATAAAATTAGCCTTTCCAGAGTTTTCAAATGTGAGTAAATATATTTCAGGGGTAAAACTAATAAGAAAACGTTGACTTTTGTCACATATGTTCAGTTTCTCTACTGATGTAGTCTTCAGTTAATTTCAATGCCATTCTTGTGTTTAAAGCTCCCATTTTCTCATCATCAAGTTGCAGTCAGGGCCATTTTGTTGCATTGCTCATTCATTATTAGACCCCGATGGCGGTGATAGATGAAAAAGTGCCATAAAATTGTCCTTACGCAAGGAAAAATTAAGCTCTATGATTAATTAGGGTGATGGTGGGATCCCTGCAGTGCTGCACAGATTTTTCTGTTCTTTTGTATTATTGACATTCACAACATGAGTGTCAGTAATTCAAAGGTTTGCACCCATTACAGCGTCAATCTGGAAAACAAAGACACAATTGTGCTAAAAAGCTTTTAAAGCTTGCCCATTCCATTCTATAGGAAGGGAACACATCTTCAGGTGAAGCTGACCAGGAACTTTAAAATGCACTACATGTACAGTAATGCTATTTATTAAATATAGCTAATATGCAACCAAAATGTCTAGAAAATCACATTTGAGGCCAATAAAATGATGCTATGGCACCCTGCTGATTTTTAAATACTTGTTGCAGGTTCTCCCTTTAGACCATTTGGATCAAATGCTTGATTAGATACTTTTGAGCAGGAGCGTTTACTTGCTTCATTAAAGATTTATGGAATTTGCAGCTTTTAGTAAGATACTTGTCAGGTTGGAGGTGAACCACACTTTTACCCATCAAACAACTGGATGCAGAGACAAAACTGAAAGCAGTTCACACAGGTTCACCCAAATGTCAGGCATGTTTAAAATAGACTGAGTCTTTTCAGGTAGATGACCTCAGTGTTAACCTCAGGAAGCAAATAGACTTGAAAACCCAAGCTCTAAAATTGGCATACCTTTAGGAAAGACAAAAATGGATGAGTTATTTTTGTCCTTTTCCTGCTTTAAAAAAAACAACAACAACACACACTGATTTGTGAAATGCACATGTAAAAAACAACAATTCAACAGAAGAAATAAAAACTAAGAACGGTCTATCTGTAATTAAATCTGTTGCATTATTTGATAGAATGCATATCAGAAAAATAAAGCAAAAAGTCTGTTGGTTGTAGGGAGCAGGACAAAACCCTTTTGGTTTATTTCAATATTGCATGATATATCACTCTTCAGTCTGTAAACGACTGTTTAACTGTGTAAATGTTTCTTTAACTCACTTGCAAGTTACACTGTCCATTACAACTACTGAGACCAACACTGTGACGTCTTCTCAGAGGTGATTAGTGCTTCTATGAGCACAGACACTTAATCTGATTCCTCTCAGTGTCTCAGAGCAGCTTTAAGAGCCGCAGTGATGTAAAAGTCTAATTACAGCGACTCCTTTTGGATTTATCAATGGACTGATGGAGCAAAACAAAACACATTAACGTCTGTGTGGTGGCTGCTCTGACGTTCACCTTCGTTTTGAGCCAAATGGAAGAAAAAATAATTTTTTTCAAGCTGCAAATGTGCCACTGGGCATAACACCTAATTTACTTTCAGGTTTGAGAATATTTCTAAATAATTTAAGGACATTTTGCCACTAAAAACAAACAAAAATATATTTTTGTCTGTTTGCTTTATAATGTTTGAGGACAAAAAATAAATAAAAGAAAGCACAGGCAAATACTGTAATTACCTTTTTTGTTATTCACGTATTTGTTTTAGTCAACTTCTTCACACACCCAAAAACTTGACATATTTATTTCTTGCAGGTTGAGAAGACATGTGACGTACATGGCTTAAAGGCCTGGGGAAAAAAAGAGTCATGAACACAAATTACCTTTTAAATTGTGAAAGAAGCAGAGTGCAAATGCTTTTTAGGCTCTAAAGAGGGAGACGTAAGGTGGACATTTGCGCCTGCTTCCTAATAAATGTTGAAATTAATTAATTCTGGATGCTGATGAGCTGCCTTTTTTTTTTTCTTAAGGCAGCATCAACAGGATTTTGCTGCCTCTGGCATTTAGAGGTGGAAGAAAGTCACAGAAATCTTGTTTGTTTTCGATGCTATGGAAACATTCCTTGTGTGTTTGAATTGCTTTAGTATCAGTCCATTCTTGCCCAAAACACAACAAGTCCTGTCTTGTGTCCTTTTTTGAACCTCAGGCAGGTCTCCTCCCATAAGCTCCTGGTCCAACTCCTGTTGCCTTCACTGCACTTTGTATAAATGTTTTCCTGCTTGAGCAGTCGATTATAAGTAAAACATTTGTCAGCATTACTGTGATGCTTTTAGTAGATGTTTTTTTCAACAATGAATTCATAAACTGCAGCTACACGTTTTTTTGTTGCTCAACAAACTCCGCACAGTAAGTGTAATATATCCCAGCCATCCAGGGGTCCGTGAACGCACCTCGACGCTGCCATGTTGTTTAATCGTCGGAGTTTCCAGCTGCTGTTGGTGTCCTCGGACCAAGTGGTCAGTTTCTGAAGGAGAGTTGCAGCTTTTTGATATTATCTGGGATACAGCTGAACTTCAAGGCACATAAGAAGTTACCATACATCAAGAGCTACCGTCAGGTGTGTAGTTTTAGTCGTTTTCAAAGTTGTATCTGTTGATACTTTTTGCTGATTGGCTAAAGCTCGTTGTGGGTCTGAGCTCCTCTGCTTTCCTCATTCATGCGTAACGGCTTGTAAAAGTGCGCCTCGTGATTTTTTTTATTTATTTATTTAAACGCACCTAGTTTTAAATTAAACATGCGTTTTATGTACGGTCTACCAGAAGAAGAAGAACAAAGTTAGGTTCGGTTGAGAAGAAACTGATATGTTTTGAAGCTAACGTCTTAGCTAGCTGGCTAACTACTTTGCTAACTTGGACGAGGAGTTCATAAAAGTGATTTTAACTTTGAGTTTTGTCTCGGGAAGTTGTGGTAACTTCAAGTCTCGCTTCTGCTGGGCTGGTTGGATGAAATGGTTGTGTTGGTGTGGTCACAGCAGCATGGCGGCTCCATTTATAAGTAATGCAGTCTGTAAATCATGCACTGCAAAGTTCTGGCTTTACCTTACCCTTTAGTCAGTTAAAAATGTAGACCCAGCATTACACATTTGTGGACTTGAAATGTGTGAAACTTTTTTATATATTTAAAAAAAGGGAAGTCTGACATGTCTATATCTTTGGGTGCAGAGATGCTACACTGCATAATAGGTATATGGTGGGTTTTTTTGCACTTAAGGTAGTTTGACTTATCTATATCTGTTAACATATAAACTTATCTATCTAACTATCTAATATATAATATAAATACAGTATTCTGTTCGGTCTGGATGCAATAAGATAATTATTTTTAATTGGCACACTCATATTTAGATGCAGGATTTTCCTGCCAAAATAAGGAATACATTTAAAAGTATACAAAGTTTAAAATTATACAGTATACAGTACAGTACTTAATTAAATATGTTGAAGCCCTTTGGCAATGTTTTGCATTTTTGTTAATCATTGACACTGTTTACATGCATGCACTCCACTGTCTGTTTCCTGCATTTTCTACCCCTTTGATTTTTTTTGTCTTGTTTTTAAATTTATATGACTTCGATATACTTTATCGAAGCATTGCTTTGTCATTGGTGAGGAAATCTGTGTTTCACGGTGTGTCAAACAGAAGTGCACAATGGTTGCAACAGAGCCACACTAGCTGTCAGTGATGTGGAGAAGGAAGTGACTAACTTGTCAACAATGTCCTGAAAGTGATGTTTTTTGGTCCCATTTTTATCATGGCAGTTGCATCAACCCAATTTGGAATGGCATTTTTTTGTTCGGTACTCACTTTCAGATAAACATACAAATATACCAGAAATAAATATTGAAACTACTAAAATCTACCAGTTACATGGTCTTTGCAAGGTTTTTGGGTGTGCATTTGCTTTACATTAAATGTTTTAACCACATATAAAACTTCTGTATGGATGCTGTGGTGGTTTTTCTTTGTGGGGACAGTGTATTTGGGTTCAGGGTGGAGTGTTAGGAGTGTGGTGGTAGCAATAGAAGTGCACCCATGATCCCGCGCACACTGGCATTCATTACTGGTAGTAATTGACAGTTTAACGCAGGATTGGCTAAACAGGATGCCTGGGCTACGACTGTGACTGTGGAAAAAAAAATTATAGAAGCAATCTAGAGCAGATGTGACACCTGTGGCAGTACAGTAGTCCATCGTTTATCACGGGGTTTTTGTACCCAGAAGCCCCACGACAAGTGAAAAACTGTGAAGTAGGGATACAGTAGTCCAAGTTCAAGTGCTGTACACTTTATATTAAGGCTTTAGAAACCTTTCCCACATGATTGCAATGTTCTAAACTCTTAAACCTACAACTTTTAACAACATATGTATATGTAGCTACTAAATTTTACTTACTAGTTCTGCTGCACAACAGCAGCTCTTGTTCTGGTCCAACTCTGTTTGTTTCTAGCGACCTGTCCTGCAGCAATGAAGCCCACAAATAAATCCTCTAACTCTTAATTCTACTAATTTTAACAACACGCTACATATAGCTACACAATTTTATTTACCAGGCTCTGCAGAACAGGAGCGGTTTGGTTCCTGTCGGACCCGATAGATGAAAAAAGTCCCGGTTCAGCATGACTGAAGCCCACCGCCCCATCCAGCTTGATGTGCACATGCTGCCGCTCCATGAGCAAAGCTGCCAAGGATTTAGTCCACCACCCGGTCCTGACCAGCACTGCACGACCAGAACCAGGCTGAACCCTGCAGCCGTCTGTCGCCTGCAGCTCCCAGGATCCAGGTCACACTGAGTCCAGATCAACTGCAGCCCAGCTACTCAGCAGTGAAGATACATCTTGAAGGATGAGCTCGGCTTCATAATTATTTGAAACTTTCCTGCCAGTCCTGTGAGCTGATCCTTACAGAACTTCTGACTTTACGTTGCAAAACTTTCCCTCCATTTGCAGAAAGCAGCGGTTGGAAGCAGTGTTGACTTCTGAGAAGTGAACTGATGGCTTCTGGGTAACGTAGTTCTTTAGACTGGAAAAACAGTGAAAGCTTGATGAAATAAACTACAAAATGGCTGCGCGTTTTTACTTTTTTATTTTTTTTATTTATTTTGGGGAAAATATGTACAGTACTGTATGTTCACAACTGGGATAGTGAGTCTGTGAAAGTCGAACTACGAAGTAACAAGGGACTACTGTACCACCATGTATAGCAGTGGTACTCAATCCTGGTCCTTGAGGGCCACTATCCTTTGTTTTAGTTGTTTCCCTGCCCTTCTTCAGCGGGTCCTCAAGTTATACAGTAGCCTGTTAATCTTTTATTTGTTCAAATCAGGCGTGTCCAATCAGAGAAACATCTGAGGTTAAATCTAACAAGGTTAAGTTAGGTCTCTTGACAAATTCTTTGATACATTTACGGTAGTCTTTTTACCAAAAAAACTTCTTCAGTTTGAGGCGCTGCAAGTCTTATAAATGGCATCTTCTCATAGTGGATCAGCCAGTTTGATGGTGACAGCTAGAACTAGCTGTTCACATGCAAAAGGAGGACCTCAGTCTCACTGTTCTGCTCCGATGCTCTGCATTTTTCTGCCTGAGAAGGAGAGTAAAAATAATGTGTGCATTGTGGAGGGTGGCCCATTTCCTCCTCCATCTGGAGGTGTAAATTATCCATGACGGTAGTGGGAAGTGCAGCTCCCACAACCTTCTGAGTGGCCTTCAACACCCTGTGCAGAGATGACCTTTTGGTCTTCTCTGACTTCTCTGCACAGAACATTCTTCACCACACACCTGTAGAACGGGGTCCGGCCAGGTCTCCTCAGCCCTAAATGCCTCTGATTTTTAAGGAAGTAAAGTTGCTGGTGGTATCCTTGTACCAATCATCCAGATGTTCTACCTCCTGTCTGTAACTGGTCTCATTGTTGGTGATGCATCTAACTACAGCCATGTCTCCTGCAAATTTCACGATGTGATCGCTCTGGTGTTTTGTTGAACACCTGAAATATGTGAGCAGGGTAACCAAGAAGTGGCTCAGTACTCAGCCCTGGGCGTAGCCAGTGCCAACTGCTTATGGGGTCTGAGGAGACATTGCAGATCCTCACAGACTGCAGCCTGTCTGTCAGGATGTCCAGCACACAGGAGGGAGGAGCTCACTCATAGCAAGGACTGTATAAATCTGGGGTTTTGAGATGATGGTGTTCAAGGCCGATGTGACGTCCACAAAGATTACGCAAACATAAGTTCCTGCTCTCCTGGTGGGTGAGGGAAGTGTGCTCCAAAGAGGAGATGCATGCTCTGTGGACTGTTTTTTTTTTTTTTTTTTTTTTTTTCCAGTAGGCATATTGGTGGGGATCAGTGTTGAATCTGACGGTGTCTTTGTGGACCATAACCACTTGTTCAATAATAATTTCATAACTATTGATGTGATGGCTACCAGCTGTCATTCAGGCTTGTGACTGTGGAGGAATTCAACTTGACAGATTTAAAAAAAAATAGGGCTGCACAATTACATTTCAATCACAATCCATTTTTGACTTTCCAAAATGTCAACCAATATTGAAAATGCAAACAAAATGCAAATGTGGCGGCACGTAATTGCATGTTATTTTCAGAATTGTTCTTTTATATATAAAAAAAAAAATTAATGAAGAATAATGTTGCACGCCATCCCTATTTAAGACAATTTCAGAAAATTGGAACAGAATCACGGAAACTCGTCATGAGAGCTTGCTGTAGAAGTAACTGTCATTAGGTTTTGCAACCATCCCTCAAACCAAAACCCTACCATGGCTCTTTTTGTCTTCTGCCCTGCTGCCAAATTAGAGACTGGAATTTCCAGGTCCACTTTAGTGCTTTTTATTCTCCAATCTGGCAACCACTCACTTCACTGAACATAAATCCTGCAACACACATTTTATCTTCTATAAGGACTTTTTTTGCACGCTTGCACCAATATAATGGCATGCTGTGACTGTAATTGATGCACAACTTATAGAACTTTGAAAACACTCTAAACATAGAAGAAAATTAGAAACCGAAACATATATTACTCTAAATTTTAGCTGTTAACAGAAAACATTTTGAACAATGTTAAAGCTCTTTAATTCTGCTTTTCCTCAAGCTGATGGCAATGAAAAGTCAAGTTTCTGTAGTATCACATGTCTTTTGGGCACTCTCACTATATGCACTTCCTTAGATGACTGAAAGTAGGAGGCTGGCTGGGAAATTACCGTTGATTTTGTCAAATGAAAAGTAACAAACAGATAACTGATTCTGATCATGAAAATCTGGTCTTTTTAGAGTTCTGTTTTACCAAGTTACCACATAAAACTATTAACAAGTAATGAACCACTTCACCTTTTGAACGAGACATTCAGTTCACTTCTATCAAGTCAGTCAGTTCAGACAGGTTCTTTTTTGCTTTCTCTCTTTTCTCTCCTACTCTGGTAAAACTGGTTTTGCTAGAGCTTATGAGGTACTATTAGACCGGCCAGCAACCCATCTACCCAGTCTGTCCGTTTACTTTGCAAGCACAGGAAGTCTCGTCTCGTTTCCTGTGTAATCCAATAGCCCCAGCACGTAATCCAACGTCTCTGTTTATAAATGGATGCGGATTACATGCATAAAGTGAGCCTGTTTACCTCTTCCATGACTCGCCAACCAGTTCAAAGGTAAACAACAAGATTGCAGGTATATATTAGGAATATGGAGTGTTTATGTGCTTGAAGGGATAATGGTTAGTATTCCATTGCTATAGCTGCATCTTCAATTTTAATGGGCATAAAATGCTACCTGACTGGCAAGCAACCAATCTGTTTAATCTACAAGCAAAAATGGCATCCCTTTTCATTTGTTTTTTTATAAGGAGGTACTTTTTTTTTCATTTGATTTGGGGAGGATGCTTATTGAGATGCAGGTTCTGTATTTTGACTTTATTTACAGTAGTCTCTCGCTACTTCATAGTACTTTTTTTGCTGACTTGCTCTATCGCAGTTTTTCAAAATAAGATTGGACATGACACACAATTGGCTGATTGATGGATGAGTCGCACGAGCGGCATGGAATTTTTATTTAAAATGAATTATTTCAAATTATTTAGCACCAGCTTCACCTGTGTGCAGCCCACATTGCAGGATAAACTTCCTCCTGCACTAACCCTAACCCGTACCGAAACGGTTCGGTACACCCACGTGTACCGTTACATGCCTAATTTACAGCTCACAAGATTTTGTTGATTTCAAACAATAACTTTTTCTGTTAAGAAAGTCTGGTTGCTTTTGTGAGAGGTTAAAGTGTTATTTTTATTATTATTATTAATATTATTATTATAGAACATAATGTCTGCAAATGTGTTAAAGTGAGACGGGTAAAGAGGTTTCTGAGGAATGTGCTTTCACCAAGTCTCCATCTGTTCCTCTCATTCAGTTAAACTGAAGCTGTGTGCAGCAGTTAGCTCTGAACCTTTCCATTGTTAAATAACAACTAAGGAAAGAGAAACGTATGACCTGAGCTTTGTCTTCAAATTAGATTTTTATGTCTGTTTTAGTTTAGTTTTAGTCGAACAAATAAAATAACATCACTTCCTGTAAAGATCATACTCTGAATCCACACAGCATGAAATATCTGGAAGCCAAAACTTGTAATGCTATTACCATGAAGACGCTACCATCACAATACTGTACTGATGTTAACATTTTAAATCAAATGTAATTAAATTACTTGAAATGTCACTTTGTAGCTTTCTCTAATAGTAGACATTCTAACAAAAGAGGAACTATTGGTCATTTTGTAAGATGAAGATGTTAAATTTGCAGATGAAATTCTTCACCTTTAAGTGTTTTAACATAAAATGCAACACAGATGAAACATGCTTTATAAATGCTATTTAAAAACAAATAAAATAATAAAAAGATTACATGGTTTTGACACCTCACTAATTATTTTTGGGTTTTATATAAAACAAATATAAATAAAAAAGATACTGAATATTGTTTGCAAGTTTGCAAACTCAGAAACAAAAAACTTCAGTATCTCAGATTCTAAATAAAATGAGATTTAATATTTAAAAATAATTAGCTTTATTGCTAGAATTAAGTTTGTAATAAATTGCTTATTCATTTTTAATACTTAGAATAACTAAAATCAAGTGAATGTTAAATGAGATCTAGTTATTAATTGACTTTAATATACAAAAGTAAAAAAGAATCAGTTATCAAGCTAATTAAAGAGAAAAATGTTAATGTTATCAGCAGTTATAATTCACTGCTGTCATTTATGTACTAAAAGTCATGTTTGGCTTAAATACTTGTTAATTTAAAAATAAAACTTTTTTTTTTTTTTTTTTTTTTTTTTTTTTTTTTACAAGCACTTACCAGTAAGTAACAAATTTTCTGTCACTTTATGTTTGCAGTTCAGGAAATGAAGTCTTACTGTAGGCGTAGATAGAATGATTCACAAATACATTTGTGGTTGAGTTATCTAACTTCTATATCCATCTGTTTATTGCATAATCAAAGCTGAACATAGTAGAATCTGTTTCAATACTTATTTTAACTTCCTGATGCATGCTCAATAATTAGATTAACAATTACTTTTTCATGTCTTTAGTAAACACCTAACAGTGTCCCTGTCTATTTATACACCACAGAGGTGCTTGAAAGTTTGTGAACCCTTTAGAATGTTCTAGATTTCTCTAAAACATCATCAGATTTTCACAAAGTCCTAAAAGTAGATAAAGGGAACACAGTTAAACAAATTAGACAAAATTATTTTACAGTACTTGGCCATTCATTTTATTGCAGAAAGTGATCTAGTATTACATATTTGTGAGTGGCAAAAGTATGTGAACCTTTGCTTTCATTACCTGGTGTCTATCTCGATATAAAATATATAGTTTTATACTTGGAAATCCTCCTGCCGTCTTCTTTCTCCCACGTGCCCCCCTCCTTCTCCCTCCTTGAACACAAACACACAGCCCTCAGCCGCACTCCCCCTGCTTCTCCAGGAGGTGGGCTGGCAGAGGAGGAGACGTTTAGCAGAAGTAAACATGAGCAGCTGAGCGTGTGTGAAGATGCAGGTCCGACAGACCTGACTCCTTCCCTGAAACAAACATGGTTCAGAACTCGTTTAGCCGTGCTGCACCAATAAATCAGAAGCTTATCATATCGCTAAAGACATGGTTCTTTAGCGGCTAACAAGACGGCTAACACTTTAGCCATCTTGTTCCACAGCTGAGACAGGACTGTGTCTTAGTTGTATGATAAAGCTGTTTGAATATGCCTGTGACAACACATTATTAGATTGAATTACCAGTAGTGCATTTTTCCACCTGCAGCTTTCTCAAGCAAAAGGAAAAAATTAAAGTCTCTGCAAAACTAACCTTCAATTCTGCCATTCTTTATTAGCTTTGTTGCCCATCTCCTCTGCAAAGCACTTACATTCACATTAGTCATATTAAGGTTCTGTAATAGTAAAAGTTAAAGTATCGTAAGTATAAAAATAGGTCCGCGTGTGAAAGCACACAAGATTGAAACAAGGCCCTTCTTGATGCAATCACTACTAAAGGGCCCGTTCAGTCAATCTTTAACTTTAACTCTTCATGTGTTGTCATGTGTCATGTGATGTCGACATGAAACTTTTGATGGGAAAGAGTTGGACTTGTGAAAGTGTTGCCACACTGTGCTGGTCATTCATTGTTTGATGACAGCTTAGGTCAAAGGTGGAGCAACTGTTGAAACAAACTGCAGATAAGTCATTTTTAATGATTGCATATGAAGATTCAACCCCTTAATCATCCTGCCTAAAAATGCCTGAATAAAGTATATTGAAATTAGATGTTGGCGTACGTCTGGCCTCTACCTCAGCAGTCAAAATAATTGTAACTATAACTAGTATGTTACTAAACTTGGAACACACAAAAATCAAGAACATTTTCTCACTTGAGTGATCATCTTTCAATTATTATTATTTTTTATTTTTTATGTTTTTGCCAAGAAAGAGATGGAGAGATAGACTTGAAAATTAAAAGAGGCTATAGAATCAAATTTGACCCATTTCTATTTTAAATTTAATAATTATCCCACAAAAATTGGCTATTCCAGACATGTTTTTCTGTGTTACGTCCAAGTTTCCAAAGTATTCATTGGGAGTCTCCAATTTTAAGTCTTTTGGGAACATTTCCTTGAAACATTTATTCCCCTTGGAAGAAATCTTCATGTTGTAATGGGATCATTACATAGTATAGTATGTGCGGTAACTGTTTTCCTAACAGCTTTTATCAACTCTCCAGACATTTCGGAAAGAGAGAGGTTTGGCTAAGGTTAATGCCTGAAAGCTGAACCGTTAATCATCTGAAGTTTGATCTGTTCATACGGAGCGCCTCAACCTGCACTCTTGGATCACTGTTTTTCTTTAGCATGTGCTTCTGGTCTGTGATTGTTATTTTTTCCTTGTCAGTTCTTTGAGGCACAGGAAATTTATGGGTTTGGAGCAGCTGTGATGATCCAAGTTTTCAGTATTCCACTGGAGGAGTAAAATAAAATTAAAAAAAAAATCAGTTCTTGGAAGGTTTGAGTAAATAGAAACCTTTGTGTGATTTTCAGTTCGTCTGCAAAGATTGTTTTGCTCTCAAATGTGACATGAACTGTTCCTGTTTCAGCTACCAAGCTGGTTTATTATTGTCCTCCTGGACTCCTAGTTAGTTTTGAACACTATTCCTTCAAAAACTGGCGTTCCGATTATCATCTTGCAGTCACTCAAAAAATGTCTGAACAGTTTTAATTAAATCAAACATTGGCCTACATTAAAAGTACTAAATTATCTGCTGTTTGTCCTAGGGCTGAGCGATTTGGCCTAAAAATCAATATCACAATATAAATTGAGCAGTTCACCTCGATAATGATAAAAGGACTGCAACCCCCACTCCTGAAAATAATGTGATAGGCCGGAAAAATAATTCACAGCCACTTATATTGATGGCATAATTATCTTTTTATTGCCACTTGAACTCTACATACCTGAACTCACAGTTGTGGAAAAATATTTCTGCGATGGCAGACCTTATCTCCTGTCAACGGTTTTCATAAGATGTATGAACCCCTTCCACTATAGCAATAGGAGCCACATCTTTAGCTATATGGTAGCCGATCATTTGTTATCTCCAGCCATCTTTTTGCCATTCGCTCATATTGTTGAGAGCCTGCAAATGCTTGAGCCATTGGCTGCTGCCTGGTGGTAGGAGAACTTTTTTCTGGTCCTCGCTTTGAGCTTTAGACTTTTTTAAGTTCTTCCCATTGGACCTCTTTCTCCAGGACCAGCTTTTAAATACCAACGTAGGCAAAATGATGTTGATCATTGTTATAAATTTCGGTGTCTGTTAATTTTCGGGATATTGCCCAGCTTTAGATTGTCCTCCAACAGAATAGGTTTTCTTTGCTAATTTGAAAGAAGAGAAATCTCAACCAAAGCGTAATTATTTTATCTTTGGCACTTCTGGTAGAAACATTGGCCATAGCTGCACTCATTTCTAAAGACCAGCATCGGCCACTGAAAACCTATTCTTGGTCGTCCTCTATATGACTTTCAATCAAATGTATAGATGTGAATAAAATTCTCAAATGAAAAGTTGCGGTTAAAAAAACACAACTACAGGTAGTCCTTGACCTACGAACGGGTTCCGGACCTAAGGACCGTTCGTAGCTCGATTCTGCCGTAGGTCGGAAC
>JARVLU010001073.1:6906024-6917538 GCA_031762415.1 Simpsonichthys santanae | reverse complement strand
AAAGACGTTACCGATCGCCGTTTAGTTTCGGTTTCGTTTTACGGCCGAAAATCCACGTATACGGCCGCGGATACGGCTGAATCGGTATACGGCCAAGCCGTTAGAACGGATCTCGGCCGTAAACCGGGGACAACCTGTATTTGTGGAACCATGTATTGTTCTAGTAGTTGATAGATGTGCTTTTATTGATATCAAAGTTTTGTTAAAATAGATTTATAGATTTTTTTCATTTTTTTATTTTTTAACTTTGTGAGGCAACATATATTTTCTTTACCACTTAGCATATTCATTTCATTAGCATTTTTATTTTGTGGTATTAGGAGAGATTTAAAAAAAAAGATAATAAATAGTTTAATTTGCGAATGTACCCATTTCTGTTTGTCAGAACGGCAGATTTAGACATGTTAAAAAAAATAGCCATTTTAAACTTATGCATCAATTAAAAAACATAAATAACCTGTAATTGTTTTTTCTCTGTATCAAATTACAATCTCATGAATTATTTCTCGACTTGTTAGGAGTTAACAGAATCATAAATCCAACAATTTGTGAGATGGTTCGTCCTTTTCTGCAATCATAGCTATGTCTGCCTGTCCGCTCTGAAATGGATTGTTTACATGCTTATCTTCTCAGATGATGCAGCTTCTGGTAAATTTTAGCTCACAGAAAGTTGTTGTGCAACTAATAGATGTCTCTTCTCCAACTGGCTGATAATTTCAGTCTTTCCCCAAAGCTGGGAAACCAACACCAAGTGCCAACGCAATCCAAATAAATAATTGCTGCCGGCTGTAAAGTTTCTCTCTTCTACCAGCCATTTTAAGAGGTAAACACACACCGAGTGTGTCCTTCTCAGTTTGTTAAATGATTAAAGCTGTCTGCACCTACTTTAAAGTAGAAAGGTCTGGGATGCCCCCGTAAGAATAGTAGTACTGTGTTTCACCATGTCCTCTATACACCAAGTTATTGTTACTGTAAATGCAAACGTACATGGTAATGTGATTTTTAGAATATTTTTCTTATCTTCAGTCACACCAACACAGCCATTCTGCTGAAAATGTTTTTATTTTTAGGCTTTTAAAAAGTGCATTTATTCTTCAGTGAATTTATAAATAAATAAGTAAATAAAAAGGCACTTTTTGATTTATTATGCTTTGAAAATAAAAACTTTCCTAATTTGATTTTCAGTAAAAATGAGTTGAATGTTTTGTCGCCTCTCAATCACCTTGAGTGACTGTGTTGTAATCTTTAATCTGGATGCAGATTTATTTTAACTTGAGAACTTAATAGACTACCTTCCTAAATAGCTGTTGTCTGATTCATAGGTAAACAATTAACCATTAGTCTGCTGAATTAATATATGTCAACAAGGAGGTGATTCCCAGCTCACCAGCAAATACACAAGTAAAGAAAAGAATCAGTGTTGTTATAAGCCAGTCCAGACTAAACTTGAAAACATTACTAATTCTGACTTTATCTGGGAATTTATTGAAGTGGCGGTCAGTGCTGTGGTCTTGTAATCCTGGGGTTGCGAATTTGAGCCCAGGTTGCATCAGAAAGGGTGTCTGGTAAAAAACAGTTGCCACATCTTTCATGTGAGTTCACTTGCTGTGAAAAGGGGAGTAGCAGAAAGAAACTTACTATCGAACATGTTGAAAATTAGTTTTTGTTTTTCTTCTTTTTGATACCCTAAAGCATATGTGTCAAACTCAAGGCCCGGGGGCCAAATGTGGCCCTCATTGACATCTTATTTGGCCCTCAAGATGATATGTGAAACGTAAAATACTTCCATCTCTTGGAATTTTTTAGTAATCTTTGATTATGATGTTGAAAGCACAACAGAGAACATCAAATGAGACCAATCAAACTCTTGTTGAGGAACCCGTGACCAAGAAAACATGTTGGGTATCTGATTTGAGTTAATGTAGTTTCTGAATGAAGGTTTTAATTTTGGCTCCCTTTTGTAAGTGAGTTTGACACCCCATGCCCTAAAGCATTAAAAGAAAGAAGTTGTAGAATTATCTGAAGTATTTCAATAAAATGGTAAATAAATCATTGCAATAACAAGTTGTCAAATTAGCTTAAAAAGTCAGATAGTCATTTCTGTTTTTTGTTTGTTTGTTTTTCTTCCCATTTTTGACAATTTGATACGCAGTACCAGCAGTCTGAAAGCATCAATGGACTATTGCTCTCTATAATTTGAACATTAGAAAAAAAAAAAGAAAGCATTATGATTTTATTTACTGTGCGATAAGAATCTATTGCTATCCTCAAAGGGTTACAACTGTATACTCCGTTCAAGTTTTATTTGTTTCTTAAACTTGCGTTTATCATAAAAATCAGCATATTTCAGAAGCTTTTTTCCTCTGATGCATCATTTTCTCTCTCTTGTTCTTCCTGTTCTGTTTAGTATTGATTGCTGGGTTGGAAGACTCCAGCCTGTATTTGTACCACCTGTTTTCTGCAGGACCTTGTACTTTTTATGCCCTCTGCTCTCTGCTGATGGGATCTGGTCGCCCATCTCTGGGCAACAAACTCTCGCTAACAGAGTTGACATGTCAGAAGCCCCGCGGTCCTCTCCAGGGCTTTCAAGGCAGCTCATTCATTTACTCGCTGTTATTGGTGTGCAGATCTCTGGGGCATTGATCCAAGATGTGCTGGCATTTGCTGTCTAATTAGCAGTTTCTAGTGCTTTTTTTTTACAAGGACATGAAATCAAGATTAAAATCAAACCAACACTTTACATTTGGTATGTTACTGTTTGTTGAAAGTTGGACATGTGCACTTAAACAAGTGCATAAGCAACAACTTAGTTTATTCTGGAGCCTGCTTGATCTGCAGACACGATTATGGGTTTGTGGGCTAATAGAGACTTCCAGTTCTTGTAAGCTCGAACCAGCAGATGTTGATTATGGCTGATGTAGTTTTCTGTGGTTTGGTTTAAGACGGAGCTTTTAAAGTTGTTTAAACCGCTGGGTGACACTGACAGAAAGCTTAAAAAGAAACATGCTGCTCAAAGTGTTGATGGCCATTTGGCTGTAGAAAAATTACATTTTTACTTGTTAAGTATGTGGTGGGCAATAAAGTTGTGCCTCTTTTATGTACTTCATATTCTGTCCACTTTTAAGTGATTGTAGTAAGGCTTCTTCGGGCTGACTGCACAGTGTCACAGAAAATACAGGAAAAACTGGACCGTGTTAAGTATTTATAGCTCAAGGAAGCAAAGGGTAAAAAAATAAACAAACACCTACCTACAAACGCTAAACTTAGCTGAGGGGTAATGCAGTCCTCACAGGATGTTTGCTTCTCTGTCTGAACTTGACAAGCAGCCCTCCAGGTAGAGCTGTCATTTCCGACCCAAACGCAGAGCCCAGCCCCGCCCGACCCGGATTCAGATTAGGCCGAGCCATAATAATGTGCTTAATGTGTGGGCTGGGTCGGTGTTGGGCTTTTTATTGCGCCAGGCACGCACAAAGCCGACCATCCAATATATGCCAACATGGCTTGCCATACTACACCTGCTGCACATGGCCATTTGACCGCGCGCTGACCGACCGGTTGAAAGAGATCAAAAGTTCAGTTAAGCTTCAGATGGACTACTGCCAGCGATCCATTAGCCCAAATGGACAGTCATTCAGCCGATCCCAGTTTCTTTCCACAGACCTAAAACATGCATGTTAGGCTGACTGGTAACTCTACATTGTCCCCAAGTGTGTGAGTGAGAGAGTGAATGGTTGTTTCTCTTTTGTCTCTGTGTCCCTGTGATGGACTGGAGACCTGTCCAAGATGTACCTCGCCTCTTGCACAGTGACCCCTGCGACCCACAAACATAAACTAAAAAATATGGTTTTCAAACTGTTGTTCTCATAACAACTGTAAATTATAACAAATATAAATTAAATACAGATTGAAGTGATTCAAAATCAAGGTGATACCCAGTCGAGATTAGGGATGCATGGTATCAGTATCGGCCGATGTTTGTGATAAAGTTAACTATCGGACATAGGCCAGTCCATCAAAATAACTCGCCAATATAAAAGTTGCTGCTTTTTTAAAATATACATTATATATCTATATAGTATTACATCATTTTCAGCCCCTCTTTTGCATCTGCATCTGGTAGCAGGCCAAATTGACAAAGACCATGAGGAATAATTCCACAGCAGAGAAAGCTATGTAGTCTCTGTAAGTAGGTTAGAGGAATAAATATCAGTATTGGTATCGGTTATCGGCCAAATAAGTTTGAAAGCATCGGATATCGGCCAAAAATCCAATATCGTGCATCCCTAGTCGAGATTATATGTGCCGTATAGATTCTCACTTTAAAACCAAAGTAATATTTGAGATATTAACTAGGAACTGCATTGCAACGTTATTGTTAAAAATTGCTTAAAGAAAATGTCATGGCCCTGGTCTGCATTGCTAAACATTGATTTAGCATTGTTGACAGTTTTGAAACAAACATGTTTTCAGTCCTTTTTGTCTTTCTGATTTCCAACAGGTGAGGTGAAGATGGTGGACCGGCTTGCTAACAGTGAGGCCAACTCCAAACGGATCGCATTGGTGGAAAGCTGCTTCGGTGCTGCAGGCCAGCCGCTAGCCATCCCAGGCCGTGTGCTGATCGGAGAGGGCGTCCTCACCAAACTCTGCCGGAAAAAACCAAAAGCACGTCAGTTCTTCCTCTTCAACGACATCCTGGTCTATGGCAACATTGTCATCCAGAAGAAAAAGTACAACAAGCAGCACATCATCCCCCTGGAGAACGTCACCATCGAAACGGTGCCAGATGAGGGCGAACTGCGCAATGGCTGGTTAATCAAAACTCCCACCAAGTCGTTCGCCGTCTATGCTGCCACTGCCACAGAAAAATCAGAGTGGATGAATCACATCGGCAAGTGTGTGCGAGAGTTGCTGCAGAAGAGTGGCAAGGCCCCGACAGGTGAGCACGCTGCTGTCTGGGTACCTGATTCGGAGGCAACGGTGTGCATGCGATGCCACAAGGTGAAGTTTACTCCGGTCAGCCGCCGCCACCATTGCAGGAAGTGTGGCTTTGTGGTTTGCGGTCCATGCTCGGAGAAGAAGTTCCTGCTGCCCAGCCAGTCGTCCAAACCTGTTCGTGTGTGCGAGCACTGCTACTTACTGCTGATGTCCGATAGCCTCGGGCCGCACTCAGGTTCCATCACCCTGTCGGGGTCGAGCTTCAACAACAACACCTTGTCGGATGATGAGGACGAAGACGACAGCAGTGACTGAGAAATGCCCCCAACCAATCCAGGACCTGTCCCATCTCTGCACCGAGGAGAAAGTCCTCTTCCCTCAAACCTTTACGTCATCAGTTCCTTCTTTTCTCCTGCCAATTGAATCATAATCCACTGTGAGAGGAATTTAATCTGTGGATTCATTCAGTGTTTCGTTTTGGAGATTCAATGGACCCAATTCATAAATTTCTTACACTAACTCTAGCTGAGGCAGATATTTTCCAGAAAACTGTAATTTCATCCGCAAAGCATGGAATGACCAGCAGAACTCTGGATGGTTCACCACAGCTTGGACTTCTGTTATTCCCCTCATGCCTCTTAATTTGGCTGCAGATCTAAAAAAGCTAAGTCTGGTCCTCTGGACCAGCTTTTTTAGATGTTTCTACCTGGATTATTGAGCATGCATCAGGGTAGGCTGCAGATTTTCACTACAAAAACTATGGTGCTAATGAGATTTCCCACCAGCACTGTCCTTTGTTTTTTTTTTTCTCAATTGTTCATTTCTTGTTTCTTCTTTGTTGTGAGCTAAAACAAGGTGATAAGTCACTGTCTTTGCAGGGAAAGAAAAGTGTTTATACTTTTCCATCCGTCACCTCTTGTGCATGCATTACATCAAGCAGGGGACTATCATGACAGATTCTGGCATTTTCCTTCCATGTTTTTGTACATTTGTTAGAAGAATACACAAATCCTTTTATATCTGTAACAAAATGTAGATGTTACGCTAAGCCTTGTGATTTTCTAGTAAACCTAATGCAGTTGCTTATGACAAATCAGCTAAAGCTTATGTCAGCGTTTATCTTCCTAACACGTTTTTAGATTGTTCTCAGCGGTTCTTCAAAAACTAACTTGTTCTTTGCTTACACTGTCTCGTAGTGCCTTCTAGAACGCTGAGCTATGCTTTTAGGAACGAACAGGTTCATAAAACGTACCAGGCAGCAAAAAACAAACAAGCGTGGGGCTTCGTGGTTGACTCAGAAGCACATCACGCTGGATAGGACTGTGCGCCAGTGGCAAAGAAAAAGGGAGCTTACCGACCAGCATGCACAAAGAAAAGGTCGAGTTTGGCCTCGGAAATATCTGAAAGGCTCTTAAACCAGCCAGCAAATCCTAAAAGACCGCTTTGACTGTGAGGGTTTGTTTAAGTCTGCCTCATCCAAACCAGTTCAAGAGGAGAAACCAGTGAAAAGCCTAAAACAGCAGAGGTACTGTCCCCTGTGAGCTCAGCTTTATTCAGGAGGTAGAATAGAAACACAACTTTAAAGAAGCCATATAAACATCCTGCAGTAGCCCAGGTGAGCACGTACCCCCTTCAAAAAGACAATAAATAAAATAAAAAAAGAAAGTGCTAATAAAAAGCCAATTACTGAGAAATGTTTCATTTTGTAAAGCTTCATGTGATCTGAACAGCTTTAGCTGTGTGTCTTTGATCACGTGTCCAGTGTTGCATATTTGTGTAAATGAACTTTTGAGTTGTATCCCCTGAGAATTTCTGGACTTGCTCAGAAACTGAGATCATAAAGTGTATAATTTTTTTTTTTTGGTTTATTAATTTTGATTTGTGTAGATCCTTAATATAAACTGAAGCAAAGATGGACAAGAGACACAGTAGTAGTGTTTTTTTAAACAGAGACGTCCTGCGTGTGGACGAATGAAATGCAATAATCAGAATGTTTTGTTTGTTGTAGTCACATATTTCTGTATCAAGCCATGTTTATGTGTCTGCCATGTGCAGCTGAGGTAGATTTCTGGAATGAGAGTCAGGAAATCAGCACGGCGTCTTCCTGCCCATAACCCCACCTCCCCTCTGCTGCTCTGAGGTCAGATGGCCACACTGACTCGTAAAACAAACACACTCCTTCTGGACTTGCGATGCCATCCTTCCTTCCTGTCATTTACACCACCATGACTTTGAGAAGCGCCATCTGTGGGGTCACATGACGCTGAGTGTGACGTGAGTCATGTGATCCGTCACCGAATCAGAAACTGAAAGGGCTGTGTGGAGTGGAGCTACCTGTCGCAAGCAGCGGCAGCTGTTTCAGGTTCACGTTTTGTTTCTGAGAAAACTTGTAGTTTTTGTAATTTCTCTGAGGAGTTTCCTTCCTTTGACAGCAGTTTTTATCCCCCCCCCCCCCCACACACACACACACACACATCTTATTACAGGGTTTTTTGTTTTTTTCCAGTTCTGCTTGTTTCATAAAGTTTAAAATTTCATATTACAGTACTTGTGATGTTTAAGGGAACGAAATTATTAGTTTAAATGCATGGATGTGAATTTAGATATCACAATTAAAAGCAATTATTAAATCTCAGAAATGCATCTAAAATGTCAACCATGTTTTAACTGTAAAATTATCAGCAGAAATGTTATTTGAAGCTGGATAAGCATTAAAAATGTATCCATCTACCTATTTTTTTTTTTTATTAAATAACTCATGACAGTTGCACTTCCAGCTTGATCCAAGCAAACGATCAGGGTTCGATGCATCAGAACGTTTGATGCAGAGCTAAAATATTCACCCAAGTATCTCGTCTTCAGCGTTTTTATCACAATTGCTTTGATTTAAGCAAAAAGCTGCTGTGAACTGGAATGAAACGCCTCGTCGTTGCAAAAAGAAAAAGAAATTTGATTTCTTTGAACATATTTCAGAGTCCCAATGTTTCTGAGGCCAGCTAGGGAAATTAGTTTTGTTTCTTTTACGTCAATTTTACGATTGTCTACAAATGGGTACCGTAATGTTCGGACTATAAGGCGCAGTTAAAATCAATGTTCTCAAAAATCGACAGTGACAATCTGGTGCGCCTTGTGTATTAATTCTGGTTGTGCTTACTGACCTTGAACCGATTTGATTTGATACACGGCGCTCAAAAATCTATTGAAATGAACTGGTTTCGCTTAATGCGCCTTATCATCCGCTGCGCCTTGTAGTTTGAAAAATACGGTATTTCTGTTTTGCTGTAAACAAAGCATTATCTTTGTTTTGTTTTTTACAGTGTATGCATTAGGTAGTGTCTCATTTGAACTGCAGCTTTCAAGAAGCACAAAAGAAGGGAAGCAAGGGAATATTTAGAGTTTTAATAACGTCATGTTACTGTTGCTGCGATAAAGTATGTGATTAGAAAACAACCGGTTAATGATCACTAACTAGCTGACCTTTATAGTTACTGTGGCTGAGGTCCAGAAGCACAAAGTGGGGCCTCAAGTTTTGCATCTGAAGTGGACACGTGGACTATGACCACACACGGTCAGAGCCACAGTAACTTGTGATTTTTCTACACGTGCACGTTTGTTTTGGGCTGTTTTTGTTGCTCCGTTCTAAAACGATATCCGTCTGAGGTCCTCGTCTCCTTCCTCCTGTCTGGGAAATCTCAGCAGCAGAAAAAGGCAGGAAGTGTTTTTATAAACCGCTCACGGCTGCAGATCAATTCACAGCCAGCAGCATCTGCATTTCAACAGGCCCCGCTTCTCGGCGAGGTCAGAGGTCAGCAGCTGGCTGGGAATCAGGACAGAGGTTTCTGTTTTGTGCACATAGTTACCTGATCGCTGTCAGCTTTCCACGGTTATTTGAATACAAGTGGTGGTTTTACATTGAGGTGGGGCATTATGGAAAAATACTGATGTGCTCTTGTGGTGAAATAACTTGATCCAAAGTTCATCTTCTGTTGTAAAGAAACTTATTCCTTCAATTATGATCTGTTATTAGCTGTGTAGCCTGGCTATACAGTAGTGCTTAAGTTATTTTTTTAATCTACAGTTGAGCGTTCAGCTGCTGAAATTCAACCGATCCTGTCTGTTTTATCTGAGGATCCTTGTCTTGTGTGTTTTTTTCCCTCCTCGTTCAGACATTATCGCCTCGAATGAAACGTTTCAAATTGTTTTTGTGTTCACACTGCAAGCAACATGTAAAAATCGCTCTTCTTTTGATGATTGTGTGTTTAAAGGTTTGATTAGTTTAACTACAGCTTCGCTTACGATGATGCACACAAAGGCGTGTCATTTGATTTTCCTTTGTAACGTGGACGGTAAATTTTAAATACGTCGTTGGTGAAAGGACTGCAGAGAAGGTTGCATTAATAAACACTTCTCTTCAGCGCAGACTCCATGCTTTATTTATTTTTCGCTGTCTTTTTATATTGATTTTTCCTCGTCGAGCTGATCTGCTGCGATCAGTTTGCTCATAAAGATGTATTTTTAAAGTACACATCAGCAAATGAAGCATTATTAAAGGTTGTAAAAAAATCAATAGCTCCAGGGTTTTGCTCCAGTTAATAAACTGAATAAAGGCTTTGATGGTGCTTTGAAGTTAAACCATCCAGGTTGTTTCAGCGCCGTTTCATCAGCGGATCATGACGAATCCAATCTGAGTTGAGAGATTGATTATAGTTTGAGTGGTAGGATCTGATTTTCTGATCACAAGGTCTGTATGGGCTGTTGCACAATTCAGTTCGAGCATATTTCTGGCAGATTAACCTGAGTGAGGTTAAAAGTGTGCATGTAGCTGAAACTAGTTTTAGATACATCTTAAAATACGGTTGGTTTTGACATATATTTGTATTTTAATTAATTGAGAAACTCGTTTTTATTCATTTATGTGCTGCCGGTATTTATTTGTTCTGTCAGGATTTCAAACGGCATCACGCTTTAACTAAACTACACATCCCATCATGCAACAGTCCTGTCAGAAGGAGTTAATTTATGGAGTCAGCCTTCCTTGAGAAAATAAATCCAGGTGCTCTGGCTCGTTTCAGCGTTTAAAATAATTAGAATTCAAATTTGAGTAAATGGCAAGAACATTAATTTGTTTGGAAATATCTTTAATGGCTTGTTTATTTTTTGTAGAGCTTAAATTTGATTTGTAACGGCCTTTAAAATGTATCAAGAAGTCAAAATGAATGGACTGAAATTTGCTGAATTTGTTGTAGCTTTTGTTTATCCAACATGGATTAAACATGCACACTAGAAGCAGAACACAGTACAACTGCAGCTCAGTCTAATGGATGAGAGTTTAATGCGTTCAAAGTGTTAATTTAACACACAAAGGTCATTTTTAACTCATCCTACTGTAATAATACAAAAAAAAATGTAAGATCTAAACTAATAACTAAAAAGAACAAACGTCTGGCACTTTGTTTTAATAAAACAAATTATAAACGCTCAAGATATTTTAATCTCCAGGGGCCAAATGTTCATATTTTTTCACAGAATTGTTCGATTCCATCCCTAAAGAGACAAAAACTGTTTCAGAAGCTGGAGCTTGAAGACACACGGAGCTGCTCAATAATTTGTTGATGAATTGACTGACGTGAGCAGAAACATCCTGCGGCGTTAGAATGCTGCAGAGTTCATGTTGCTCGCAGTGCGACTCCATCAGAACCGGCCCTGACGTCACGTCGGGATGACTCGAAGAAGTGGATCTTCTCCGTATGAGGCTTGTGGTCGGCGTTAGCTTCTCTTTCTCACAGGAGCTCCTGACCCCACGTCACTTTGAATTTAAGGTCAAGTTTGCTCTCGTTGATTAGGTTTTGTTGTTTCTCTTGATAATTATTTGAATTTCTAAGTGTTGATAAAGTTTTATTTGACCAGAATTAACCCTGTCCTCAGTACTAATGCTTTCAGAGATCTTTAAGTTCATACATGAGATGAATAAAGTGATTCTTTAAATTAGCCTGCTGTCTTGTTTGCTTTGTTTTGCTCCTCTAAATAACAGTTTGAGATGTATAACTCAGTTATTACCAGATTTAAGGGTATCTGACTTTAAAAAATTTGATTTTCAATATGCTGGTGAAGCATAAGGTCAATAGGTATGTGTGCATCTTATCTCAGCTTTTATAACCTGAACCCCACACTCATTGCTCTTTGAATTGAGAACGCTCCTCAGATGAAGAGCAAAACGTCTTCTGTTACAAATAAAGTCCAGTTGTTTTTATATTGAATGTTTTTTTTTACTTATTTTCAACAAAATGACCTTGTTTAAATGATTTGAAAATATTTTTGATTTCTAATTCAATTGTTCTCTGACGTGAACACATTTTAATGTCTTTTAAAGTTTAATTAGTAGCAGGAGTCATCTCTAAAGGCAGGTGTTCATGTAACTGACTGTGTGAATGTCTGTTAGTAAAATATACTGTAACCCTCATGAATTAAAAGTCTGAAAAGATGAAATTATAATTTTTTCCTGTACAGATGGTCAGACTTTCATCGTTGATTTGATTTGATGTTTATTTATTCATTTTCAAAGAACAATAAAAAAACAGT
>JARVLU010001073.1:6876469-6898707 GCA_031762415.1 Simpsonichthys santanae | reverse complement strand
CATATGTGAGCAGAGTGAACAGGAGAGGGCTCAACACACATCCTTGAGGAGAGCCAGTGCTGAGGGTTATGGTGGAGTAGGAGAAGTTGTGGATCCTCACTGACTGTGGTCTGTTTGTTAAGAAGTCTAGCACCCAGTTACAAATGGAGGGGCTTAGTCTTAGTGTGAGTAGTTTGTCCATCAGGGTTTGGGGGATCATGGTGTTGAAGTCCACAAAGAGCATACGGATGCTCATTCTTTCAATGATGATCAGTTGCATCAGCAGTCCAGCTCCATGAAAATGACCAAACTGTGATTTTATTTTGAAGAAAAATAATCTAAAACTAACTTCTAACCCGTGTGGAAATTATTTAGACAATGTGCGTTTTTTTTTTTTTTTTTTTGTGTGGAGTAAAAACAAAAAGACACAGATCCGGGGTCCTTGTCATTCTGTGCGGTTCTTTTAAGTGACAAGTTTCCCGTCAAACTTTGTGTCCTCAAACAGACATCGAGGGGTTTGAGAGGATTGTTGTGGACGCCTCACGAATCAGAGAAGAGGCGCGACTCATTATGTTCGCTTAGTGAAGATCTGTCGTAATGGCTGTCGCAGCAAAAGGCCACCGGAGAGTTCAGCCTCACGGCTCTGTCATTCAATTTAATTATAGTTCCTTCTTTTCAAAAGGCCCTTCACAGAAACCCTCACACACACACACACACACATGCACGTACGCACACACACACAGAGCATCAGAAGTTTTCATCACAGCAGAAATCAAAAATAGTTTCTACTAGTGTGTTAAGTTGCTCTTCTTTAATTTGGTTAAAAAAAAAAGGTAGTTTATTTGTATAGTTGCAACAATTTGACTGAACGATAAACATTTTCTGTCTTTTATATAATATAGTGTTAAATCCCCGTTGTCTTTATTTAAAATACATTTTTAACCAAACATTGATGAATACAAAATCTTACTTCTAACCTATAAACCTCTCAACAACCTAGCTCCATTTTAAAATTGAGATCTTATTGTCACATTTTCCTAACAGAGCACTTCACTCTCAGGCTGCAGGTTTACTTGTGGTTCCTAGAGTTTCCAGAAGCAGAATGGGAGGAAGATCTTTCAGTTCTCAGGCTCCTCTCTTGTGGAACCAACTTCCAGTTTCTGTCCATGAGACTGACACATTGTCCAGTTTTAAGACTTTCGTTTTTGATAAATCCTATAGTTAGGGTTGGCTTGTCATGCTGCTATAGACTTAGACTACTAGAGGACAAATTTACCTCGTTTCTTAAAATTAATTATTACAACTGAATAGTTTTCATTTGATACTATTTCTATCTTGTGATTCACGACCTGCCATTGTGTATCTGTTCCTCTCAAACCCAGACAGTCGAAGCAGATGGCCGCTTGTCCTGAGCCTGGTTCTGCTATAGGTTTCTTCCACATGAAGGAGTTTTTCCTTTCCACTGTTGCCTCCGTGTTTGCTCAGGATGAGATTCTGTGATGGAGTTAAACTCAAAGCAGTCTGCTCCTCAGATAAATAATGTTAAATTATCATTTTTATATATGAACGTTTCTGTTCAATGCCCCGAGACGACTTCTGGTGTGACTTGGCGCTATAGAAATAAAATGAATTGAAATGGGTCTGATAGTAACCTGGAGGCCTTGATGTTAATAAGTGTTGTGTTCAGACGTCAGGCCTTGATTTGACTGGTAAAATGACCAGTTCCTCACTAAACAAAGCAATATTTTAAAAATGACTTGAGCGTTTATTTGCAACAAAAGTGAGCATACCATCCGTCACCGTGGGGTCAGGTCGGATATATGTACCCAGACATAATTAGAGTTGTTCCCAAGACATGTTTGTGCCAGGTTTATTTTTTAATTGGATTATAAAAGGCTAAAGGTGAAGTGGTGAAAAGCAGAGCTTGTTTGTGCTTTTAGTTTTTTAGAGCTTCGTGGCACCAGCAGCTACGTATGTAATAGAGGGATATGTTTTTCAGTCCTGACAGGTCAATAACCTGTGGATGAGACTCGCCGAGGCGCAGGAGAAAATTGGAGTTCACTCCAGGACAGAGCTGCCATTTGTCATCATGTGCTGTTATTAGTGTTGGGGCTTAGTCGGGAGTTGTGTATAGGAGGTGAGAGAAGAAGCAGAAGAGTATGAAATGAAGTAAACTACGTAAAGTTCACTTCTTGAACTGAGGGACGAGGCACGGTGCTGTGAAACGTACATTCTTCTTTTTAGACTTTGTTAGTCAGTATGAAGGGACTGGATGTTCAGTTTTGGTTCTCATCTACGTATTGTTTTCACTTTCTGAGTCTCTGTGTGTCGTCAGAGCAAAATGTGGTCCAGTGGACTCCTGCAATCGCATGAAACACTTGAAAGGTTGCGTTGTAAGCTGTTATGTATAGTATCAGACATCTGTTTGGTTTGTTGGAGAGTACATGGCTGTCAGCACCATCAGACACTGAGGCGGACACCGGGATCAGTGAGGCGGTGCATGAAGAATTAATAAAAAGTAAGTCATTTTTGACAGGGGAGACCTTGGATACTTTCTACAAATGATTTGTGAACTCTCTGAACTGGTTGATACTTAAACCAAACTGCATGTTGCAGGAGTTAAAATATTCTACAGCTGGAAGAAATGGTCAGACTGAAAGAACTACATTTATAGTCTTTGCTCGTGCTGGTTTGAACAAAGTTTAGTGACCTGCATCGCTTTCTGCAGCTGCACTCCGATGATCACAGATTAGAAACTGGGACCTCATTCAGGTTCTGGTTCCACCCAGTCCCAGACGTGAACGGAGCCATCTGAAGCGGCAGACAGCAGCGTCCTCGGCCGCTCGGGATGCCAGACGTGGGAGGTGACGAAGACGGAGCCGTCGGTCTGTTCTGATGAAACCGCGTGGCCGCGGTGCTGAAACAGCGGCGCAATGTCCTGCGGCTCCGTCTTCCAGACACGGGTGTTGTAAATCTGAACAGCTCCACCAAAACCTGGTGAAGAGGAAGGAGAGAGCTTGTCTAAATGTCACATTTAATAAAACTAACTCTTCTCAGGTTTAATGTTTGCAGCTGTACAAGACAAAACTCTTCTTTCCAGGAAAACAAGTGTATAAAATATTGATAAAACATTTGTTATTTCTCTCTTACAGATTTAAACAGTGTCTTCTGTCACGTTGACATCAGAAACTCAGATTTAGCTTCAGGAGACAGAAGAGCTGGATTTGATATTTTAATGATTTTTTTTTTTTTCTGACGTGCTCATCTTTACTGAGCACCATAACCCAAAACGTTACCTGTGAAATTATTATCCTAAGAATACAAAACTATAACCAAAGTTTAAAACAGACTAGATGGGTAAGATATCTGTAGACTTTAAACAGTGTTGACTTTAAATTATTCTGTTTCCGTCTATTAAAGCTGTAAATGTTCATTTTAAAGCCCACATTTAACATCGGCTGCTTCATTTTAAAATGTCTTACCTTGCTTTTGTAATGAATTATACATGATAATAATTTTTCAGTAGACTGCACATCTTTATCTTTGATAAAGTCTGGTCCCACTTTCATGTCTCCACAACAAACTTTAATAATACAGCGGTTGGACTTTTGCGGATTTGCTCTTTTACGGTTTTTTCAAACATTAAATTGTACACGAGAAAATAAATGTACACTCACGTACAAGACACAGTAAAAAGTTAACGAAAAAAATGTAGTTTTCTCTCAGTAAACCTACAATGTATCGCCACTCAAAAGGACTACATTTCCCAGAAGCCAACAGTGCTTCCAGCTGTTGCCTTCTGCTGAAATGGAGGGAAAGTTTTTGATCCAATCCAAAAAAGTCTGATCCTTATACATAGCGACTTCGGCGTCCAGCGGATGCAAAGTCACATGGAACTGACCAAGAACTGGATCAGAACTGGACCTGGACCTCCAGACTCCTCGGTGAATCTGAGTACCGCCCACCAGTCTGGTATTCTCTCCAAAGCCCACCAGGACTTCCCCCATCTGGATTTGGACTCGATCGGGACCATCGTGTGGTCCCATGCTGGCAATTCGAAGGTCCGGCTCCATCCAAAAGTGTTTAGGTGCTCAAGGGCTGCAAGAGAGCCGACCAGAACCAGCAGGGTTCTGCTGAACAGGAACCGAGCCGGACCAGAACCGAGCTACACCACTCACTCAACTTAAAATTTCAAGTTGCACGAATAAACATCAAGTTATACCTGATTAATAAACTCTTGTTAAATAAACTTGTGCTAAATTTATTAGCTGACTGAACTGTTTGGGTACGTTGTTTCAACTCAGAAATCTATGTCAATTTAAATTAAGTGTTAAAATAAAAATAAATAAAACAAATGTAGCGTTTCTACTTCACAGTTTTTCACATATTGCAGGGGTCCAGAACGTAACCTCCGCAATAATCGAACTACAGTAAAAGATAAATGAGCTCAAATGTTGTTTTACTGTTGGTAAAATTAATTATTAAAACATATTTACTCAAAGCCTTTGTATATTCTTGATGTTAAACCTGCATCAGTGTGTGTAAACACCGACCTGACACTGAGATGTATCCGTCCAGCGTCGGAGCCCAGGACACCGTGACGTCCTTCAGTTCGTGGGGACGTGTCTGGATGTCCAGCTGAGCGCGACACACGACGCCTCCCAACCTCCTCGAATCTGACACGACGGCCCGTCCAGAGGAGGAGAGTCTGACAAGCTTACAGTCAGCCTGCTGTGGAGCTGCAGACGTGTCTGTCCACCACACGACCGACTCGTCTGAGGGTGGAGGTGGAGGAAGGCGCTGAGGAGCAGCAGAAGTCCGGACGTCTGCGACGTGAACGCTCCCGTCAGAGCAGCTGGCACAGAAAACGGAGTCGCTCACAAACTGTAAGGAGCTCAGAGGTTTGTCTGAGCTCGCCTCTGCAGGAGGAACAAAAACACACAATGTTATGTGAACGCTACGACAACATCTGTACAGAGGAAATGGTTTTACCGAGTTTATAAAGAGTCTGTCCTGAGAACAGCTGAGTCAGCTGGACGCTGCCGCTTCGAGCTCCGTGAAGGACTTGAGGCGGCGTCGAAGGTGGAGCTGCGATCCTGCTGCCGGTCTCTGACACGTCCCCCCCTTTAATACTTCCCGTTCTCCTGATCACATCTGTTGTTACACAAAAGACAACAGTTTAAAACGGCTACAAACCACAAACACCACGTAAAATAACAGAACGTGAGTTGAGAGCTCAGTGGTGTCATTAGTAGAAGTATCAAGATTTTGTGGGTTAAGTTTTTAATTTTTGCTTATAACTAACTGTGGGAGCTATTTGTCTATTTTTGTTAAGTCTTTGAATTTAGTTTATAATTAGCTTATATTTTAGGTTTGATTTGAATTAGTATTTTTTGTTTAATTAATTAATTGTGTTAGTAATTTGTTTAGTTTATATATTTGTTTTTGATTGGGATGTGGGCACATTATAAAATATGTAGGCTTTAGGGAGGTTTAGCGCGAAGTGGGTGGTCATATGTTTTTTTAACCAGTTGGAGGTGGAGCAACAAGCAGAGCAGTCATGGAGGATCTACTGCAGGTGATGCTATGATTTATACCAAACTGGCTGCAAAAGGAAAAATAAACTCACCATAAGCGACATTTGGACTTTTTCCTTTCAACTGCGTGAACCAAAACCCATGGAGCAAGAAATGACTGTTTGAGTTACATTTGCTTTTTTTGGATTTGCTAGGACAAATAGTCACTGCACCAACATAAACTGAGAAATACTGCAGATCATTTCAGAACCGGAGGTCTAGTTGGGGTTGATAGATGAGCCTGATACAGTTGATAAGACAGCAGGCGGCCATAAGTTTTGGATCATTATAAATCAAAACAAGTTCAAAATTCAGATTTACTTTACAAGCTACTGCAAAAAACAAGATATAAAACCCTTTAAATATGTGTCTAAAACAAATATATTTTCACAACCAAGGACACCATGTGTAGCAAAACATTTTAAACCCTCAACATTTTTTGGAGGCCAAAAACAAGAAAAGCTGTGTTTACGCTGAATAACCATCGGTGAAATGTTTAATTAACATTCCTTACAAGAAAATAACTTCAGCGTTGTATTTCCAAGGAGATAAATAACTTTTGTTTTTAAATACAACTCTGTAAATGTCTCCTACATTTTAAAACCTAATGGATCAGTGACGATAAAATCAGCCTCAAGTCTTTGTCAAGTGGCTGCAAAAAGAGTTTTATTTATGACAAACAGTTTTTTTGCCTTTCACTTAGTTGATACAAATAGCATTAAGGTTTTCTACAACTCATTTAACCCACATTGTTACAAATCGTTTTTTATAATACAGCCAGTATTCGTCATTGTTTGCTGTTTCGTGGCAAACGTTTTGATCTGACGATCAGTTGTTTCCTCAAAGATTTATCTATTTGTCTTTATTCTGGTGTTAAACCTTGTGTCACGTCACACGCTGGAGTAAAATTAATCTCACCGCTGTCGTCTCCTCCGAGGTCCCACACCTGCAGGTCGGCATTCTGCCCATCGTTGGTCACAACACACCTGACGTTAATTAAAGGAATATGAAAGATGTGATTAAGAAAAAATAGGTTGAAATAATATAAAATAAGACGTCATTCAGTTCAAACAAGGACTTTCATTCAGAAATCCCACCTACAAAATCCCTAATTAAACCACATTAAAGCATAAATACACGAGCAGCCTTGGGGGTGAATGAAACACCTACTCTACAAGTTGGAGTCCCTGACAGTCACACACACTTTAACCTCTTAGTACTGAAAATGTAAAAGAAACAAATAACAGGGGAAGCATGTACTGTATGCGCAACCAGAAGATGTTTGGCAAACTGGCTCAAAATAACTTTAATTTATCATGTGAATTGCTGCAGATTAAATTCTGTAAATACTGCTTCAGTAAAAAGCCAACCAGCAAACTGTTACAACTTTAATTTGATTAAAGAGGAAATTTCACATGTTTCACCACCAACGAGCACACAGGCAGAGTAAGAATTCTGCAGTTTATTGTTATTATTGATGAAACAATGACACTGTTTAACTGCAGTGGTCAACAGTGACTCATTTATAGCGGCACATTTTAAATTAGAACCAGTCATTCAATTAAAAACAATCATCACAACATAAAATGGGACAAAAATATATTAGTGAAAAAGGTAGAAGTGATAAATGTGTTAACACAATGTGTGCTGGGTTTCTTTTGTCGAGCATGTCATATTGTTTATTATACAAACTGTTGAATTACTCAGTAAGTTTCTTTCGGCTGCTTCCTTCTTAAAGGGGCACCACAGCGAGCTCGCATGGAAGATTTGGCAATTTGTTATACGCCGGATGCCCTTCCTGATGCAACCTGGACTCAAACCCGCAACCTCAGGATTACAAGACCACTGGCTTGTATTGTAATTTATTTCACTTTTTTTTTTTTATTCTTTATAAGGCATTTAATATTTATCACTTTTTTCTTTAGATATAATAAATTATTTTCAATTTGTCAAAGTAAATTCCATAAAATAAATTTTGAACCAAAGTCCGTTAAAACTTCTCGCAGGAATGAGACGTGAGCGGAGAGAATGAAAAACGTTCAGCACGGGTAATTTACATGAAATGTCTTCGTCAGGACTCACCTGGTACCTGGGACGTGTTTCAAGCAGTGAATCGGACCTTCTGTAAACCCACCATGGACAACTTTGAAATCCCGTTCTGCACAGAGACCCTGAACATATCACCACAGCAAAGCTTACAAACATCTGGACATCTTCATAGTAAAAAGATTACACTTTTATTTATGTTACCTTGTTTTCATGAGCAAAAAGTTTCAGTGGCAAACGAAGTTCCAAAATTTCATTTTTAGAAGAGCTGTAGCCAGCGACACAGACCGCTTCAAACACAAGAAATACAATTAATACAATCAAAGCAGCTACAGTCCTGACTTTATATATTATTAAATATAGATGTGTAAAAAAAACATTATTGTTGATATTCTACACTGAAGCTCTTCATTGTGCTTGTTTTAAACCAGGAAATCACAACTGAAGTCAACCATCCCCACAACAAACCAAGAAATCCTAATAAATTATCAAATAACAAAACTATTTGGTGATAATAACTGGTTCAACTTGCTCTTTCCTGAAGTCCACTCGATGACCTGAGTGGGGTGTTCCAGATGAAACACGTGAAGATCTTTGTACCTGTAAGAACAGAAACGTTGAAAATGTCAAATTACTCAAATTAACTTTTTTTTTTTTTGGTGTGGATATAAGTTTCTAATATTAAGAAGTAGTCATACATTTAAACAAAAAAGGTGTTAATTCAACTTTTTGAATTCGACATGTTCAATAAATGTCTTCACAAATACTGTTTGGTTTATGTTTAGTGTAACAAATAAGTGTAACATTATTTTTAAAACAAGCTCTCGCCGCTAGTAGCTGATATATAAAAAAAAACATGACGCTTAAACAAAAAGTAAATGTCTTCTCACGTTTTCAGGGACTCGATAAACCAGTCATCTAAAGTATCAAACTCATCCTGCATCTCTCCCATCATCTTTTCTTTCGCTTTAGAATGAATGAATGAACGCTTCCCTTTAACTTCCTGAACTTTTCATTCAGACTGCAGGTGAAGGACCACAGCGCCCCCTGCTGGGCTGGAGCTCCCACAGGTTCATGCAGGGTACTGCAGTCCAGCATGTTTCACAAAATACAGTACTGTACATATTGTTCCAGGACTAAACATTAAGATAATGTGTTGCTTGAAATTACATATTAAGCTCTCATGTGCTCATTTGATTGATTATAGAAAAAAAAACTATAATTTTGGGTGGATTTACCGCACACTGACAGAGTTCAAACTAAAAAACATATTTAGTTTAATTCCACAACAATAACCTGATTAAGATGTTTTATCTATTCATATGAATTATTTTGATGAAATGTAAACAAACTCTTGAATATTATGCTGGCTCTGATGCAAAAATGAATTTTGGACATGTAAAACTCAATTAAGATTTTTTTTTTAAATTAATTTTAGGAAATCATTCAGCCTCAGTGTTTTTCTGTGATTTGGACAAAGAATAGAAGAGCTCCAACCTTCGGCAGCTCTTTTTAGCTCTGCGTTTTCACACGTGACAGCCTCCGTGCATCACTGTTGCTGTCACTTCCCTCCTCTTCCTCCTCCTCCTCCTCCTCAGCAGCTTTGGTCATTTTGTTCTTCCTTCTGTCTGTCACGTTTGTGTCTTCACCTTCTTTTGGAAACATAAAACCTGGCTCAGATCGAGGTGCAAAACATGACAAATTAAAATAAATACAACACTGAACTGTTTGAATCAAATCATCTCATCAGATTTTTAACATTTTTGGGGACACGTCTGAGTCTCGATGATTTTTATTTCATTTTTTTATGAGGACTTTAATTTCCAGCAGACACACACACACACAAATAAGTTGCTTTTTCTATTTAAATAATTGTCAGTGGTCTGGAAAAACCTCTGACATATTTTTTATTCATGTCAACATGAATAAAATCACATGAACATTTTGACAAATAAACATCAGAAGTCATTGTGGTCACTCTGGATACAGTAAATGTGACAGAGAGATGACTGCTGCAACTCTACTGCATGTCCACATCAGGGCAATGACATGAGCAAAGACATGCATGGATACTATCATGCATACATTGGGAAAGAGCTGATAAGTTAAAAGTGAAAAATACCGAGGACAAACCGTAACAGTACAGCAGGACTGGTTGTATTTTGGCCTTATATGAAAATACTCTGGGCTCTTTCTGGATGGAACTGACAAGAGCACCTTTGCACAAACAGGTTGGCTCAGAGCTCACAACTGTTTTTTTTAGCCCAGCATGCAGCTATTTTTTTAAATAAGTCTTGAATAAACAGAGAATGCTGCCTTTGTGTTTTATGTGTGAACAGTTTGTAGTGTGAACAGCAACAATCCCAGTGCATTTGTTTCTCCCTGATAAGATGATAAAAGTACGACAAAGCACGTGGAGCGCAGTGGCAGCACTGAATCGTGTCTAATACGAGTAAGTGAAAAGTCAGCCTGAAGCCAAAGAACACACTGATGAATACTAATGCTGGGAAATAGGTCATCCCCTAATGAAACGAGACACGTCAGCACGGTGGTGCAGGGAGCACTCAGAAAACAACAGGTGGGAAGCAAACAATGGCTGTTCTGGCATCGCTTCTGACTGAATCGTTACGCAAAAAACAAAACTGTAAGTTTGTCAGGGGACATGCTAGAGTCAATAATAAAAACAGGTTATCTGATTCTTTAGTTTACGCAGGCTTCATTATGACGCAGTTCTGTTGTTTGCTGAAAAACAAGACGATGGCTTTATTTTAGCTGCGCAGAGAAACAGTGGTTCTGCTCAGACTTTGCACCTGTGGGTATTCTCCTGGTACTCTGGTTTCCTCTCGCAGTCCAAAAACATACGTGCATCGCGTGTAACGAAACAGCAGGGTGAGGTTCCTGGCGTACGTGGTAAAGACATGCAGTCTTGGATTTAAACAAATTTTCCATCAAAATAGTTAGAGTTGTCACAGGCATCTCAATCGTATCTACATTTTGCTTAAGGTGTCTCCAACCTGTCTCAAGAACACTAGAGCTGTATTTTGACACGTGCATGACAGGGCTCCTTTGACAGAAATATAAAAAAAACAACATACTGGTTCATGGACTAGAACTGCCGCTCAAGGTGGCTGCATGTTGCAGTATAGCTGTTTGGGATGTTGCTTTTGAAAACTTTTATTTCCTCTTGTTTCTGGATGTAAATGGCTTTTGTTGGATGATTACTTCCTCTGGTATTGGATGCACGATATTATCGGCATGGTATTGGTATTGGCCGATATTACCAATAAATATATGGCACTGTTTTTATATGACAACCCAGTGACAAGGATGCCTGCAGCGCCTGCACAAAGTTATGATGTCACACGCGCCATTGAGTTTAGATTTGTGAAAATTTACAAATTTGCACTGTTCGAGTGTTGTCATTTTGTTAGAGAGAGTAAATGTCATGAATTAAATTTGACATTAAAATAATCCAGTTTGCAGTGTTACATCATTTTCAGCTCCCTTTTTGACATCTGCATTTGGTAGCAGGCCAAACTGACAAAGACCATGTAGAATAATGTAGTACATGTATTTTAATCCACAGCAGAGAAAGCTATGTAGTCTCTGTATGTAAGTCTGGGGGAAAAAATATCGGTATCGGTTATCGGCCAAATAAGTTTTAACATACAGTATTGACATATCATATGTCGGCCAAAAATCCAATATCGTGCATCCCTAACTCAAATATTACCTCAAATACAGCCCCAAATCCCAAATGAGTTGTAAAGGAGGCGCCGTGGATGCATCTCCGTCTACCTAGTGGAGGTGCTCGAGTGACTTGGAGCTGGCAGGAAACGTGGCTCATAACAAGAAGACCAGGATCATCCCCCGACACCTGCAGCTGTCTGCAATGATGAGGAGCTCAACAAGCTGCTGAGAGGAGTGGCCATCGCTCAGGGAGGAGCTCTGCCCAACATTCAGGTGGTCCTGCTGCTCAGGAGGACTGAGAGGCCTGCTGGGTCCAGGTGGACGGATCAGCATGTGCAGCCGGTTTCTTCAGATTCGCTGTGGGCGATCCTTCCTGCCCACAGCCATCATATACAATGTAACAACTCTTAATGAAACCAGGATGATGAGCTACAACAACATTTAATTTCCCTTCAGGATTAATGAAGTATTTTGAATTGAATTGTTTTACAAATTCTACAAATGACAATAAATCATGACTTTCACAAACTGGCAGAGCTAAGTGTGGCCACATGGCTCACTGGTCATTTGGTCGCAAACATTCAGAGTTCAGTGACTTCAACTAAAAATGTGCAGATTTTCTTACAGTTTTGATTCTCCAACGAGTCTGTAACAGTCGGAGCTCAGTGAGATCCGAACTTTCAGAACGTTGTAATAAAAAATGATCCTCCCCTCGTCAACTTTTTCATTGAGGTTAAAAACATATTTAGATGGAAAGCAATCATTTTGAGACCTATTCAAATAAATTCACACAAACGGTTTCAGGGTTTGAAGTTGCCCAAACTTTACCTGGGCATGGAAAGCTTTCAAGACAATCAGATTTGAGGCAGAATAGTTTCAGCAAAACAAACTGTACACTTCTGCCACTCAAACTAAACTCTACTTATTTCGTCTTAGACCGCTTGTGCCTTCTGTTTCTACCATTGAGAGTTCAGCGGTCTGATAAGTGAAGTTTACATGAAGGCAGTGAGGTGTGGCGTCCGCTTCAAGTACGAGAGCTGCAGCTGGACGCTTCTCTGAGCTGAAGACAATTAAAGCGCCACGGTTTAAACAGATTTTATCTGAAGTAAACAAATATTCATAATAAAAGTTAAATATTCTGAGCATCTGGGGATAGGTTTATTTTTTCTTTCTTCACACTCACAAATTCTTTTTCCACTTATGAAATGTACTTTTCTTGTCTGATGTACAATTTTAAACTGAAATAGTTTATGAACAATAAATACAACTTAAATCATAGTGACTCTTATCTGAACCCACACGTTTGAGGATTTAATCTCATTTCGGTGCGACAACATGATAACATTGATTATATTTTCATCAGTTTGTCATCACTGTGAAAACAAGACGGTAAAAATCATGAAGGCAGAAAAGTGTCTGTCATGTCACAACATAAAAAAAGGGAGAACTGCAACTTTTACAATAATTACAATAACTAGTGATAAGATGAATTGGATTAGTTATACTTTGCTTAATTAGCTGATGTGTTGGTCAAAGATCAAATACGAATGTCTTCAACATCAGGTCACTGACAACATTAGCAAAATAAAGAAGTACCCAAAGCACGAGTCAGTATCGCGTCTGCATTTCCCGTACAAAGTTGAGCTCGTTCCTGGTGTGGGCTGGACTCCACTTGAGCTGTCCCTTGTCTCTGATCCTGTTTGTGGCGCTGAATCAAAGCTCAAAGAGCAGTTGTAGAAAGGAAAGCGTCTTGTTAGGGGAACATCTGAGTTTTTTTTTTGTCTCTGCTCTTTGCAGAAGATGTAGTTTTTAGCCATGATTTTCTGCACACACTGAGGCAGCTCGCAGCTGAGTGAACCAGCCGGGACGAGAGTCCGCTCCTCATCATGGTTCGCAACAGAAGAAAATGTTCAAGTCTCTGCCTTAATATCTGAGAGTCTTGTCCACAAATGAAGGCAGGATGAAGGACAGGCTGAGGGCCTCGTCTGAAGTAAACAGTGCATTGCTTCAGTCTTTTGGTAATGAAGGCTCCATCTACATTCCAGTCGTCACTCATGGCCATGGCGTATGGATCGCAACCAAAAAAAAAAAAATCAACATCAAGGAAGCGGCTGAAAAGAGCTTCCTCTGGACTCAGCCGTAAAGATAAAGCTGAGATCCAACATTCCAAAGTAACAAAAGCTAGCAACAAAAGGACTGAACCACTAAACCAGTGGTTGATGTCACTGTTGATTTAGTTTGTGACGTAAACAGAACAGATTCAACGTCCAAAATATATTTCCTAATTCGTTGTTTTGATCACTATAAAAATTTATCTAGCAATTACATCTAGTTTAGGAGAATAGCTGGCGTTAGTTGATGATTTATGAATAAACGGTGTGTTTGTAGTGGTGAGGAGTGAACATCAGTCCTGGTGTTTGCCACAGACCCATCTGAGCTGAGGTCGGTCTCTGAGGTCTGTTGTCTCTGACGCAGAGAACCAGCTGCACTGGCAGCAGTACGCCCGGGAACCCCCCTTCCTCCTCAGCTTGGTTCTGAGCTTCTGACCGTCCGGCATGTTGTTCCTGCCAACAGACAGAAGTTTAATCATTACTGGGGACGTGACCTCAGCATTCTCCAACACACAGATGGCTCCTCACAGGCTGCTTCAAATGATTCTCTTCCATGTGAAATTTATTAAGAGCTTTAATATTGTGTAGTCATTAAAATCATCTGAAAGAAAACAAAAATATTTCTGAATGTGCTGTGGGGAGGAAGAAACAGGATTCCTGTCCTGAGATTACCTTTTCATTATAAACAGATTCAGTGGCTACAAACGGAGCTTGTTCAGAGAAACTGAACTATCATTTATCAACAATAACAGAATTATAATACTGTTTAATTTACTGATTAAACTGCTCTGAGTGTTTTGAAACTATTTGGTTATACTTCTGCACTCGCTCTCGTGCAAGGCGGACGCCTCCTCTTCCTCTCCTGTTCTCCTCCTGCTTTTTTCTGCTCTCGATCTGTGTATCGGAGCTCCTGTTACACATCTTCAGAAACTAAGACTACTGTCATGGATCTGGTCAGCTGGACTTTCAATGCAATTGACAAAATCTTTTCAACAAAGCGACAGGGTGCTGGAGAGCCCTCATGTCCTGATGAGATTCACACAGCAGGATACGTCATGGACCTGTGGGGAGTTTGGCAGCTGATGTGTCTTTCTGTTCTGTCTCAGGAGGACACCGAAGACATTTATATAATTGGATTTTTGATAGCAGGGTGTCGGCTTTCTGGCATCTGTGGATTCCTGTATTTTTGGCTATTAAGTAAGATGGCGACGGCAGTTTTGGCAACGGCAAAACTGCCAGGTCTGTGTGAAGGTTTGGTTCATGCTTCGAGTACTCAAAATCAGCTGATTTACAAGATAAACCATAAGATAGAAGCAATTTGTGAGAATTGCAGGCCACCTGCGGCTTCTGGGACTTGCCAGCATGTTGGAGACAACCTTGGAGGAGCATCGTAGGCACTGACCAATGGAATGCCCACAAATATGTCCATTTTGGATTTTGAAAGTACCAGCAGGACTCTCTATTACAAGAGAAAAAAAAAAAACAACAAAAAAACAGTACGTGTGAAAAAAAAAATCAACAATTGCGGCTTATCTGAATCTGACTCCCCCTGTTGGCCTCGAAAACAGGCTGACTTATCAAACTTCTCCTGGGATATGTGTAAACTAAGGAAAAGCTTTGTCTATCGCAACCCCACCACCACCACCACCACACCCCAAGAACTTCTGTGAAGGCTCATCAGAACTGTGCCAGCTGGCCAACATCTTATCAGGACTATGGTCTAATTGGAAGTGTTTCATGGACAAATCTCACAGTCTTGCCATCAAATACATTTGTAATGTGTCTATAAATGTGCTTGCTGGCAGAGTTGTCTTGAATCATGTCCTGATGGGACAAGGTGTGACGAGATCTTTTTTTGTAATGCCACTATCCAATTCTTTTTTCTCCTCTTTTCTATTTCTATTTTTTCTTCTTTTTTCTTCTTCTATTTCTATTTTCCCCTTTTCTATCTATTTTTTTTTTAAAGGCTAAGGGGCCATGCTCCTGAAGCAGCAGCAACATGCACTCCGCCCATCTTTCAGATGACTGTACGAACATAATCTCACTGATCAATTTTACTTCCACAAAAATTTAGCTACGCTCTGTAATTACTCAGATAAAACAATTTTTTCGCCCCTTTTCGACATTACAGCTCATTATCAGTTTTTCTTTTCAAAAGATAATAAATGTAGTCTCAAAAGGTTCATGACTGAACTAAGCTGAGGTAATAAATCCATAGGCCATACTTAAGACCTAAAGTGTGTCTAGACTGTGCGTACCACCCGTCTGGACGGCTGATAAGACAGTTTTAGTTTAATGATTCATGCTGTCAAAGCCCAGCTCTGAATTCACTACATGCAGCTTCTGCAAATATCCAGGACTTTTTCCTATCCTGCAAAGCATTTGGTGTGAACATTAGCTAAAGCTCCAAGCCTCTATCCACAGGATTTTATAAGCTGCCCTGCTGCCACGTGATTGGCTGCGTGGATGATTGACTAATAAAGTGCTGAGCGAAAAAAGGCTTCTGCTACCTGAGATCAAACCCTAAAACTTCATCACAGCTGCTGTGTAATGAAAAATGTTTCAACCACTGTCCATTAATCTAATTTTTAAGATCCTAAGTATAGATTCCACTCAGCCTTGAAACATCTGTAACATCAGGCTGCTCTAACTTCTAATCTATTACAAATCGGGCACATGGACAAAACCATGAGAGATATTCATCAGACTGAAAAGACCACTGCAGCTGAAAATCCCCTTTCCAGAAGTTTTTAAGTTTCTTTGGCTCAAATTAAAGAGTTTATATCAAGGGGGCAGCTGTTTAAAAGTTCAGTTAAATAAAAAGAGTTTTGTAAATGTTCAGTCACTGAATTCCCACTAAAATTTTATGATTCTGTTAAACTTGTGTTTTTAACTTCCAGACTTGGAACAAATTGTGCATTTTAATCTGACAAAGAAACCATGTATGTCAGTGAAACCTCTTTTCTGCTGCATTATGTCAATCAAAACGAAGAGCAAAATACAGACCTTAATTGAAGAAAGGAATTTACCCAGCTAAAACTCACTAAATAAAATTCCTGCTTGTGCTGTTCATAAAAAAAAAAAAAAAAAAAAAAAAAAAAAACTATTTGTGAAGAATTAAAATGTCCTTTGCCAAATTAAACAGGCAAGCATTAGGATCAAGACTCTTAATACACTTTCATCCACAGGGTGATGCTTCTTGCAGAAAATAAAAATTTACTGCATCCCACTTCATGATGTTACTTTTTTTTTGTCTGCTTTGTGTGGCAGACATTTTAATTAACGTCTATGTGAACTAATTGTCAGCAGTTTTGAGTAAATATTGAATCACAAGCTCAAACAGTAATTCTTTTTTATAACTTTTAGTTTCTGAAGTTCAAGGCTGCCACATTTACACCAGGGTCATAAAATGGTATCCAACAGATGGGTGGGGATTTGAAGGGGTGGAGGCACCAAACCACAACTGACTGAAGGACGTTTAAGGTGTTTCTTTTGTTTTGTTGTTATTTTTTTATTATTTGTGTTTTAGTAATCTTATTTTTTTTGTTTTACGTAGGTTATAAATAATATATTACCATTTTGTGAGATTGATTTGATTCTCAGAGGGAAGAATTGTATCAGAGATATATTATTTATTGAGCCACTTTCTGCTGCATTACAATATGTATGTATTGTGCAATAATATTCATAATTAATAGATTTTAGGCTCTGTCCTATTAAATTTGATGAAGCTAGTCAATCAGCTTTTTTAATGACATATTATTCTATAGGAACTAGACAGGAGGCGTAGGGGGACTCTGCCCGTGCAGATCTGGAGCTTTTCGAACGACTCCACCGAGACGACAACATGAAGGATAAAGTCATCATCCTGAGTGCTCCTGAGTGTTTCAAAGTGCTTTGAACCTAAAGTTGCACAAAAATAAATTACACACTTCTGGACAAAAATTGCTTTGTGGTAAAATGTCAAGATGCTGATGTGTATGCTTTAAGTCAACCTGTGAATGGACTTATAGACAGACTACTACCGTAAGAAAGGCTTGTATCACTTCATGGGCTTGAATAAACTTCTGCAAAAAAAATAAAAAAATAAAAAATAACTGCTTCATCAACTTTGAACACAATATTACCCGCTGCCAAAAGTGATAAAGTTTTCGCGTGTCTGTGTGCGTTTGTCTGCAGCTTTAAGCAAAATATCTCGTGAACCAGGGGAGCAATTTGATTAAACTCATAGAAAGCAATCACTGTATAAATATTTACAACTGATTCACATCTGGAATCAATCCAGTTTAAGATGGCCACTCAGCATAAGATGAGCAAAGTCGAAAACCCTGACATGAAAGGTGGCAGGTGATATGCAGTCTTTCAAGGATAGCAAAGGTTTGAATTTTCTTGATTTGTTTACTTTCAATTAGGGATGCACGATATTATCGGCATGGTATCGGTATCGGACGATATTAGCGTTAAAGTTAAATATCGGACATTCCATCAAAATAACTCACCGATATAAAAGACGCTGTTTTGTGTGACAACCCAGTGACAAAAACGCCTGCGGTGCGATCACAGTGTGTGATCTGACAAAAAAAAAAAAAGTATACAAAAATTATCAATATCGGTATTGGTCATCAGCCAAATAAGTTTATATCGGATATCGACCAAAAATCCAATATAGTGCATCTCTCTTTCAATAGTTGAGAACAATGACACCAGCTTGCAAAGACCACACGGAAAGTTTCAGAATCTGACCATTTCATTTCAGGCTGTTTCCTGTTGTTCTGCTGCCATTGTTTCCCTTTGTTCTCACAAATTAAACACATTTCTATTTCTTTAAAATTTCATAACAAATGTGTCTGTAGTTCATACTATGGAAGAACTTTTCTGTGATTTACAGCACAACCGTAACTGGTATTTTGTCAGACAATGATTTTATTGAAATTTAGGCCTTGGTGAGCTGCAATCAAATCACCATTTAAAAACTTGTCTTTATTGTCTGATAACGTAAGTAGAAAAAAAAGACATAAATGAGAACAGCTTCAATGTAATAGCTGGAGTACTGCAACACAAAAAGTGTCTTTGTCCTTCATCAGAAGTGTTTTGAATAGTCAAATTGTTTCGAGAACCCCTTTGGTGTCAAATCTCGAATGAAGCAGCTGTTTGGAGGAAGGTAATGAGCCTGGATGTGAACTGCTGTCACCGTCATGTTCTGAGTGAACAATACACGCTACGAGCAAATGGTTTAACACAGACCATTTCTTAGAGCTGTTAACTTGTTTTTTTTCCCCAACAATTATCACTATTTTCTGTCTCTGTGATGGCCAGTGTTTTATTTCCTTTGACTGCACTGATTTACTGAAGCACAACTGGATTATTGCAAGCAGCAGGAGAGAACGTGTTAGAAATATAACTAGTTGAGATTCTGAGTTGGGTTTGATTTGTGTTTTATTACGAAACAAGTGATTTCATGCTTCTGAGTAAAGACCTGACGTGAAGAACGTGCTCAGAGTAAAGCAGAAAGGAAGTGTAGTCAGTGAAGGAGAATAATAGAATAGAAGATTGGGAGAGACAGTCCATTTCACGTCAAGGGGCCTCCCTCCCATTTTTCTTAAAGAGCCATGCTGCTTGCTCCCTCACTATCCATCCTTCGGTTCAAACATTTTTATACTGCCATCCAGTGATCAATAAAGGTACTACACACAAAAATTAACTAGCATTTCTTCTTAAATTTGACAATAATTAGTAACTGTTGTCAAATTTCAAACAATATTATGTTTATCGCAATAATTTCTGAAACAATTAATTGCCCAGCAAAATGTGTTATTGTGACAAGCCTACATCTAACTGTGCTCTTTTTTATAGCATTATGTTCAGTTTATTTAATATATTTACTCTTATGAGGAAAACAAAGGAATTTAATTATGTTTAGACATAAAAGTAATGTGAAAATTGGATAATAAAAAACAGGAAAATAAATTATTTTGTCAACTTTTATGCTTTTTTGAAAGCTGACTCAAGGTTTTAGTTTTATGTCTCTAGTTTAGAATTATGCATTTTGTTTAAAGTGAAAATCAGCAGTGAGATGTACTGAAACCTAGTTTTTCTGCTTGTTTGTATTCTAGTCACTCTGATCTGCAGATGCTGAACTGTTCTCACTGGGAGAAGTTTATGCTCTGACATGAATGTGGGTGACTTTAACGCAGTGCGTATATTGTTTTTAGAAAGGTGCTCACAGCTTAAATTTTGACTCTATATCCTTTGTCTTACTCAAAAGTTAAGGACAGTGACAGCCACACAGTTAAACACTGCCACCTTTTGGTTAAAATATACATTTAATAAACAGTATGAGCAAATTGTGAGAATTTCTGCCATATATTTTTCTTTTTACTTTTTTATTGAAGGTTAATTTAATTACATATCATGAGGCTTTGTGACATGACCCAAGGAATAAGCATTTGTTAGGAATTTTATATTTACAAGCATATTTTATCAGGGAATAACAATAGATGGTCCTGTCTTCTTAGAAAAACTCATTTTATCCTGCAAGCCACCGGAGTCACAAACACATTTAATTTCAAGGAAACAGCTTCAGACTAAAACAGACGGATTTTTATTGTTGTCAAACTAGTGATACAAAACAACTCACATTATAAAGTATCTTACTTTTTAGGCGTTTGTTCTGCAATCAAATCACGAATGGATGAAAATTGTACTTTCAGATAATGCTGTCATGTAGCTGAACCAGATTAAGTTTTAGTTCATATTGCTGGCCTGCTGTGGCCTTGTTGAATTTCACACAGCCAGCGCTGCGTCCTGTCAGACACAAGCTGCCACCCAGAAGATTGCAACAACAAGCTGACATCCTTGGCAGTAGCAGAGAAGCTAAGCAGACGGTTTAACTATTGTTTTGAGGCAAAGGTGGTGCAAAATCAAAACTACTGAATGTCTAACTTACAAACGCTTCATTTTAATTTGCTCTGAATGCAAGATTCAATAATAATACACAACAATAATGTTTTTAGCTGAGAAAAAAAAGCAAGCTGGATACATTGATACATTTTTTTTAAATGCTAGAAAAAAATAAAGAGAATTCCATTAAAATAAAAAGCAAAGAACATCTTCCAGGACTTATACTTTTCTAGCCTCATCAATAATTTGAATTATCAGCCCACTCCTGAAACAGTGACAGACAGGTGACTCATCAAATCTGCTTCCAAGGGCTTTCACAAAGTTTTCACACATTTCCAAACAGCTTTGAAAAATTATTCCCAGATGGTTCTGAGCAACAAACAATCTGGACCCGATCTGTCACTGTCAGATTAGTGGCATGATCCGTTTATTTGAAGCTGACAGAACACCATTGGTAATACAAAAAGTAAAACTTGGGTTTGATCAAAAAGAACTGGAAATATATCAATACCTTTAAAGTGATGTTTATGCTCTATGTTTGTGTTTTGTCTGAACATTTGAGTGACTTTACAGACTGACCTTAGGAACAGGTAATCACAGGATGTATCCCATTCAAAACCGTCAAACATCAGAACACGGAAGTCACAGGATACACACCGCAGCTGGTCACATGACCTGTTGAGACACATTTATGTAAGTCAGCAATTCTAGTAGTTTTAGTACCACATACATTTGTGTAGTAGTACACATTCAATGGTCAGTGTTTTTTTTAAAGTGCAAATTATGTCTAATTAAAAAAACAAGACATGACACAGTGTGAAATGATTTTTTTCACACCTCTTGGATGTAGCTGTTCCAACGCCGTTTGTGACTGAGCTCCCGCCAATGAAAACAGGACAGCACCTGGATGTAGAACAGACAGTTCAGATCATCTCCCAGTTCCAGAGAGAAATGTGTCTGATTTAAAATAACACAGATGGGAAGAAAGACACATATTTATGTCAAAACCTAAGCAAAATGCTGTACCCGGTACTAGTCTATATTGTTGTTCCAACTTTATGTGCTTTTATGGTATTTAGTTTTTGTCAACACAAAAACCTTCAACCTCTTTGTATCATTTAACATTCTTTTAAAATAAATATCAAACATTGAGCTGAAGACTAAGTCAAAACTAAAATGCACGGGTGCATTTTTTCCTCCTTTAGTTTAAATATAATACTTCATACACACTGTTTTGTTTCATATCTGAGAATGAACTGAGTGACTCACTTTCTTCCTCCAGACTGAGCTGAGAGCTTCTTCTCCACCTGTGGTCCTTTAGCAAACTGTTCAGTCTGAAATTGATGGTCAAAACAAGCTGAAATATATTTGAATGAAACTTAAAGTTATTTTATAACCAGCTATTAATCAGTGTGCCTCTTGTGCGTTTAGTCGAAGAAGTAGTGGTTATCCATGGCATTAAATTGGTTGGAGCAGTGGGTGGGCATCACAGGGTCAGCCTGGTTCAGATCCTACCTCGCTGACAGATCCTTTTGTGTTTCCATCAAAGGTTTTAATTCTGCGGCAGCAGCGCTTAAATGGGGGGTTCCGCAGGGGTCCATCCTGGGTCCTCTCCTCTTCTCTTTATACCTGCTGCCACTTGGTGCTATTTTCCAGAAACACATTATACCTTTTCACTTCTATGCCGATGACTGTCAAATTTACTTCCCCCTAAGACACAATGGTACATGCTCTATTCAAACTCTGCTCGACTGCCTGGCTGAATCAGGGACTGGATGGCTTTAAATTTCTTAAGTTTCAATGAAAAGAAGTCTGAAGTCATGTTGTTCCCTCCCAATGACACGATCATGAACCACTGCATCGACCTTTCTGCTCTAGTCCTGTCTGAAAAACAAAAAGTCACAAATCTGGGAGTGATCATGGATCCTTCCATGAA